>CM056843.1:2479181-2606681 GCA_029853015.1 Chelidonichthys spinosus | reverse complement strand
GTAGCCGATGTCAGAAACAACCAACATTTACAGAGGAGCTCCGTCTCCGAACTGGGCGAGGAGCCGCTTGTGCTCCTGGAGAGCTGAGGGGCCCCGCTGAAGCCTGAAGCTGGCAGCTGGCTGGAGGTTATCTGAGGATACCTGCCACCGCGGTGCCCGGTGAATGTGTCTGTCTGTCATTCTCTTTGGTCTGCTCTCTCTCTTTGTCTCTCGCTGGCTCTCTCTCTCTCTCGGTTTCTACTCTGTTACTACTTCTACGAGCAACTTTTTTCAAGATCATGCACTTCATGACAGACACGAGGCATCGGACCACATGCATGTTGCAGTTATCCTAAAATAATTTCAATTCACGATATTATAATAGGAATCACTTTGCATTTTGTTAAAAAAATAATTATCATACATATATTTAGTGAAAATCAAACTGAAATCAGGTAATCATGAATCATACGGACTCCCTGCATAAATACACAACACATACATTGTGTATGGCAACATTGTGTGAGTCTGTTTTAATATGAGACTTCCTATATGTTTTAATTCAGGCTCTATTTTTCAGATCTCTCCCACGATAGTAAGCTAGACAGCATTTTGATTATCGCCAGGGCCGGCCCGAGGCATAAGATTTTTAGGCTATGAATCTCAATTTATTTAGGTATTGCCATTCTCCAGCTGGCCGTCCCCAAAATGCACCAGAATACAGGAAATCACATCTATCAAATTCAGAATTTTAGAACCCCACGACCCCCCTTCTCGATTTGCACCCATTTCTACACAAATAGGGGAGGTTCTTTATGCATCTCTGCCCAGGGGACAGTAGTTCATGATCTGTTACTGTATTAATACAATTCATAATGTGACATTAAAGTGTGACATTTGTGTCACTAATCTTCAGGCACAGGTGACTCCGCGGTGGTGGGAGGGGGGCCCCAAATCAAATTCTGCTTAGGTCTCTCAAAAGGCTTGGTCTGGCCCTGATTATCCCATAATGTAATTCATCACACTCAAGTTATTGGTTCGTGTCTTTTATCCTGATCTGTGATAACGTCTTACATGGTCCCATCTGATGTACATCCATATCTTCCCTATTCTCCTATCCTTCTACATCTACAGTTCATAACTGGGTCGCTCATTCACGTCACCTGCAGAGACATGGTTAAACTTCATACTTTGAAAACACATTCCTATTTCGTTCGTGTGTGGATCGCATCACTGGCAGTGTGTGATGTAACGCATACCGAAATGTCACTGCACCCAATATTTACAAAATATTTACACATATTACAAACTCTGTTAATCCCCTGAATGTGCTGTTATCCTGTCTATAATCTGCACAGCAGTGGTTCACCCTGGCTCTAATGTACCAACAGCACAATGGTCTCAAGTGTTCCACAAACATAAGCACACAGTGGACTTTGCTTTCCAGTCTAATCTGTGACAGCCATCTGGTTTTAGTTTCCCTACCTCCATTTTCTTTCCTCCTTCTTTAATAATTTCATTTCTTTTTTTCTCTCCATTTTTATTTACCACTTTACCTCAATCCTCTGTCTGACATCCATCTCCTCGTTTCATTCTTTGTTCTTTTAAGAACATTATTCGAGGAAAGGACATCAGGGAGCAGCTGCTCGCAAAGCAGCTCTTTGATAAAAATTACCTTCACTTGGAAAACATCCATGGGTCCGACTCTTGTGAAGTCTTCAGAAGTCATATTTTCAAAAACACAGATGTCGAACAACACAATCAAAAATAACGGGAGTATATTCTTTCTTTAAACATCAAGGTTTAACTCCGTTTTCAACAGGTTTACTTGGATGGGAATGGAGTGACATAATGCCAACCCCATGACATGTAGTCGTTTGAGGAAATCCTAAAAGCTAAAGATTTTTCTCTAACACAATTGAAAAAGCTTTCTCTGATTTTCCAGCTGAAGGCTACATTTATTGAGTCGGACTGCTGATTGAGCCCCAATTCAGCGTCTTACATCATAATGGATCAGATGCTGAAGATGTGACCCTAGATCCACAAGACTCAGGAGTACATCACATTCAACTCATCAATGCCATTTATTACAATGTGATCACTTATCTTAGAGTATCTTTTGAGGCACAAGCACAGATGGATCCCCAGTAGCATGCCCTGTTGAACCCCCCTCCACCCCTTCAGCTTATCAGCAAAGCACCCTGATAATTCTATGCTCGTTCTAAGCCCAGCATGCATTTGTAAATCATCAATCATGTAGTTTTGATGTGTGAGATTACAAAAACGAGACAGGGATGGACCAGCGAGTTAAGATCTGTGGCGCTCTATCAGTTCAAGGCCTGAACGAGATAAGACAATCCACTAAAATACCACTGAATGTGAGCAGAGAGCTGATGACACTGATACGTGTGGTGTTATGATGATATGTATCTGAGTGTAATCATGATGACATCGGTCGTAATGAACACAATAGAGACGTTCAGGTTGAAAATGTGAGCCTGTTTATTGTGTTGTGCTGTATGTTTGGCTGTGTGGTGCTCCCAGACCATTTCTGAGTTACTTCATGAAAAAGAGAGAGCTGGATGGGAGATGGAACCGGACAGGTACATGTTTGGGTTCTTCCATTTTTAATCTCGCGTTCTGCTTTTGCTCTTTAACAACACTGCCACAGCCTGATGCTCCTCTCACTGTCTCGTCTTCCATTTCGAAGCAATTCAAATGGATTTTCCAATTTGTAGTCCAATATAATATATAACCATCTCGTAACCTATTTGATATTTTATACTTGTTTTCTTCTTGTATAGCCTATTGGTATATGTGGTTTTGTTTGAATTACATATCACTGACTAAATATAAGCCTTTTCTATGAAATGTTGGTCTGTTATCACTGACAGCTATGGAGTGCTGTACAAAATTAGGATTAGAATTATGGAAACTAACACCGCATTATGTGAGAAATGAATACATTATTGTAATTATGAGAGGGCTGGGTTGGGTGCTGTTTACAGGCCGTCCGAAGCAGAATGACATTAATAACTTTTGGTAGGAATATATTGGGGAAAAGGGGTGCACTGAAGGAGGAAAGTAAAAACGATTTTGGAGATACAAGAAATGAAATAACAAATGTTGATGAGAGCTGGAAGGAAAAAAGGGAGGGATTGTGGAACAGAAAATTGATACCTTTGAAAGTGCTTGTTAATGTTCATTTAGCGGTTTTCTCGCTGGGATGACAGCTGTAAGGCAGGCAGCGGAAATTAATCTTAAAACATCTCTCACCATCGCCATTAAATGAAATTTATATGGCAAAATCAATGGTGTGATAGAACAAGATGGTGCAGATGAATAGCTTTTACACATTCAACAGTTAGTGGCAGTGAAGGAAACGCTTAAAGAGAATGCTGGAGCTCCCACATCCTCCCACTGCTTCACATTTCTTCCCCATATCATCAGCCTCTCTCCACCAACACTCATTACCGCGCTGGCCCGGCTAACGGCAGCAAGAGATGAGTTTTTGAGCTGGAAGTAGGCCACGGAACCATCCACTCTCCTCACCCATTTCCTATTTCCTATGCTCTTCGTACTGGCCTGAAGAGCCATGTCATTGCCACTCGATGTCTTCAGTCTGCCTTCTTGTTAACGTTAGCACTTTTGTTTTTGGTTTTATGGAGGGAGGATCTGATTTTTGCCTTGACCTATTGGCAATGAAATGTCCAAACACTCTTAGGGTCCACATAGCTGTCAATTTTGAGAATTCATATGACATCAAAAGATAATTTGTGGGTTAAATAAGCGATAAGGGATGGGAACCTGGCTGCGGCCAGCTCAGCCTAACTTGTTTATTATCCTTTTGGCAAGCAGAGGCTATCAGGCTAACAAGGCCTTGATCATTTTTCCTTATGATTTTTTTTTTTTTTTTTATGTATATGAGGTCATTTCAATGTGAAGGTTCTTTGGGACAAGCAGGTAGGGACACAGTGGGCTCTGTAACATGGGAAGGGATGCTGGTAGGCTACTCTGATAGAAATGAGCTTGTCATTGCTGTTTACAGGTGTCACTAAGACGTTCAGTTGATCAGTGCAATGACCAACACATCACTCAGCCTGTCACATGTCAGTCACTTAACCCACTTGTTTGTGTCCGGCGGAGCTGCTACCTTCATGGCAGCTAAAAGGAAACCAAATACAGATGAAGAATAAATACAGGCAAGAGATATGATCAGATTATGTTTTTTTGTAAATTTGCTGTTGTGTTGAGTATCAAACTCCCTTAACACTTTCCCATCCTGTCGATAAAGGAAAGATTAGCCCTGTGATTAATATAATTTATCATTAGTACATTACTTTTGGGAAGACTGCCAGGAGTATGTGTATTGTCAGTATCATCACAGTAACCACCTCTACAGTGTCTAAAGGATTAGTGCTATAATGAGGTAAAGTTACTTCTTGTGTTCAGTAGTAATTGCAATAAACCAGATGTGTTCATACAGGAGAGCACAGCAGGATGCAGTTCCTCTGGTCTGCCACAGGAGGATGAGCATGACAATCTAGATGTCTGGGGACATGATTGATTATGAAAGTAAATGAGGAGATAATGATGGATGAGTGTGGGAGTTAATATCACATGCTGGTCAGTAGGAGCCTGACGTAATGTTTGCGAGTGTCTGGTGGAGAAAGAGAGTGACAGTGAGTATGGATTCAGCAGTAACAATGCAGCATGAAAGTAGCAGTGCATTGTGGGTACTTGCTGATGAATAAATGCTATAACTAGACACAAGCTAAGTTCCTGTGTCTTGCTGTCAGCCAGCTGATGATTAAAGTGAAGGAGGTTAGCCCCGAAGTTAGCAACAACTAGCTGGCTACTCCGGCTCAAGAACACTTAAGGTGGACTGGCCTTTAAGTTGCAAGTTACTCCTCTAAGTCTTTCTTAGCTTTTTATTTGTTTATATTTTTGCATTTTATGTATATTTATATTCTTTCCTACTGTTTAACTGATATCACAGTATAAAGGTTAATTATTTACATACCTCCTACGAACTCTGCTCTCACTTCCTCCTGGTGCAGAGGGTCCTGGGTTCCTCCTGGTACAGTGGGTGCTGGGTTCAACCTGGTGCAGTGGGTTCTGGGTTCCTCCTGGTGCAGAGGGTCCTGGGTTCCTCCTGGTGCAGAGGGTCCTGGGTTCACATTGATGCCATTGACTGGCCCTCATAGTCTCCCTGAACTAAATCCAATGGAGTACCTATGTATATCGGTGCATCCGATACTGCCAAGTACCACCAGACTGTCCAGGAGCTCACTGATGCTCTGATCCAGGTCTGGGAGGAGACCCCCAGGGACACCATCCACCGACTCATCAGGAGCCCAACCTGTAATTTACAATCTTAACTTTGGTTTTCCGTGTGATTTTGATTTTGTTCTCAACAAATTATACATACATGTTTTTTCAACTTCATCATGATCTGATGAGTGTTTTAAATTTAAATTTAATTTTGAGCGCTGTATGTGTGTCCTCATAACGGTACTTGGTATTGAAATGTAAGTATTGTACTTGTAAAAAAGTGGTATCAGTGTATCCCTAATTCAGACACTATGAGAAAATTAAAGTGTTTTTTGAACATTAAATCATGTAAACACATTCGAGTAGAAATCCAAAATTCAAACATGACTGATAATGAACATGATATGTCCCCTTTTATAATCACAATATTGCTGCAGATTGCTGGCTAGAAGCCTGGAAGCATCCATTGGTTGGCATTTCAGAATAACAGGGAAATTGGCAAGCAGAGGCTTGAAGCTTGTCCAGACTGTATTCCAGCACTTCCAGTATTTTTGTGGAAGTCACCTTATCATTGCATGTTCATGCAGTTAAAATGCAGAGTAATTTGAACTGACACAGGCTGACGGCGTGTGCCATGGTGATTCCGTGCAACAAAACCCCGGTTTGACACCTCATTCATTGTCCTGGAGGGATGCTGAGAGTACAGACCTGTTCAGCCAAGATCGATCTAGTGGTCAGAGGCCAGCAACAGTGAGTCATTCATTCAGAAACACAGACAGATAGCATTACTTCATGTAACTTATGTATAAGGATACTTCATTTCAACGGTGTTTGTCTCACTTCTCAGTAACAAGGCCTCGTCTGTAGGGTGGATGTATCTCTTTAACGGATTCTGTCTGGGTGCTATTTTTACCCTGTACACAGTTCTGAATACACACTGATTTCTAAAGTATATCTTGTTGAATTATCACCGCCTTAATGGAACATTCCCACTTCTTTTATGTGAAGAGCTCAGGCAATCAGCAGATGAGATTGAGTTCTTCTACACTGATAGAGATGCAATATCATCAAATCACTCTGATAGATTCAATTAAAAAATACTCTGCTTGCCTTTTCATGTCAAAGTTACAGACGAGGAGACTTTTTAATAGATTTACATATTTTTATAACAGGCTTTTTAATAGAAAAAAATCGTCTGCACTGCCATTGTCGCAACTCAATGAACTGTCATGAAAGTGATCGTGGAACAGCTGAGCACAGATCAATCATGATGGCTGTTGATCCCTCCGTTTCCCCGCTGATTTCAAGCTCCTTTAAGCAGTCAGTGCTGGTCTGGGATCAGTGTCAGTGTTGGGTTTGGTGCAGGGCCAAGGTGTGAGAGGCTTAAGTGTGTGTGTGTGTGTGTGTGTGTGTGTGTGTGTGTATTCTCTGGGACCAGAGCTGGAGCAGATTACTGCTGACTCACCAGGGAGCTGCTTTGTGTGTGTGTGTGTGTGTGTGTGTGTGTGTGTGTATTAGTGTTCACGCTGCATGTGCTTTGTACAGAGTGATGAGAAGAAGCGAAGGCGGTATGTGTGCTTCTTAACCAGCATGTGTTTGACAAGTTCCTAATTCCATCTTGCACCTGAACACGAACACCTATTTTGCTCCCTGGCGACTTCAGCAAAAATCCAACAGAGTCGCCCACGCAGACAGACACACACACACACACACACACACACACACTCGCTGTAGTTCCTTTGCCAACTTTTTCAAAACTTTAGCAAAACAGCAGTCTTTCCCTTATTCACAAACAGAGATGCACACATAGGCCGAATGCGAGCATGGCAGCAGTCTTTCCATGCTGGATCCTGTTAGGAGCTGTAATTATGCGCCAGATAGAGAATTAGGAGTGTTAACCAAGCAGCAGTGCAAACAACAACAGATTAAGACTGAAACAACACAGCCACTCAGTCCCCAATGTAGCTGAATACTGCGGTGTGGGAGCTTGATTATTTTATGGGCTCCTCCGACAACATTACCGAGTCCTCTCTTATTGGCCCCAAATGTCAATCCTCAGCATAACATGCCAAACCAATTTTAACCTCAGCCATGAATCTTACTTAAACCTTATTTATACAAATGAGTTCAGCCTCCAAAGATCACTTTCCAACCCACTTTGTTTTGTAAAATCGAAGCTTTAAGATTTGGAATGCACAGACATGTTCTTATGCGAAAACTCTCACTCTTGTCACTCACACATGTCTTTTAGATGCCAGCTACTGACAAGAACAGGATTTAGTTTTAGTGGATAGAAATGAAACCTACCTGCCACTTCAGGAGAGCCTGGACTCAGGTTCGGGGGCTCCCCGACGACTCTTTGAGCAGGTACAGAATGGATTTGCCTCCCTGAAGCCCATCATCTGTGCCCGCTAGTGTGTCAGCTGTGCTGTTCATGTGTGTGTCTGTGGGCATGTGTTGTGTGTATGTATGTCTCCTGAGCTGCATGGAGCAGGTTTTGATGAGTGCACACTGACATAGAGGCCCAGGAGTCCTGCATGCTGATTGAAATACATGTCAGAGGAAGGACTTCTTTCCCACTCACACATCCAGTTCTGTGTCTCTTTCCTCATCATCAGGTACAAACACACACACACACACACACACACACACACACACACACACACACACAAGCAGTGGATAGTTTGTCTAATGTTAAAAACTATACTAACTGAGGTAAATAAGAATACACATAAACCCTGGTGGAGCAGTGTTTAGCACCGTTGCCTCACAGAGAGAGGGGCCCGGGTTCCTATCTGGGTTCCTTCTGTGGGGAGTTAGCATGTTCAGTTAGCGTGGGTTCTCTGTGAGTACTCTGACCTCCTCCCACAGTCCAAAGACATGCAGGAAAGGTTAAAAGAGGACTCCTGAAGTCCTGTAGGTGTGAATGTGAGCGTGAATGATTGTCTGTCTCTACATGTCTCCCTGTGATAGACTGTTACCTGTCTGTCTCTACATGTCAGCCCAGTGATAGACTGGTTACCTGTCTGTCTCTACATGTCTCCCTGTGATAGACTGGTTACCTGTCTGTCTCTACATGTCTCCCTGTGATAGACTGTTACCTGTCTGTCTCTACATGTCAGCCCAGTGATAGACTGGTTACCTGTCTGTCTCTACATGTCTCCCTGTGATAGACTGGTTACCTGTCTGTCTCTACATGTCAGCCCTGTGATAGACTGGTTACCTGTCTGTCTCTACGTGTCAGCCCTGTGATAGACTGGTTACCTGTCTGTCTCTACATGTCTCCCTGTGATAGACTGGTTACCTGTCTGTCTCTACATGTCAGCCCTGTGATAGACTGGTTACCTGTCTGTCTCTACATGTCAGCCCTGTGATAGACTGGTTACCTGTCTGTCTCTACATGTCAGCCCAGTGATAGACTGGTTACCTGTCTGTCTCTACATGTCTCCCTGTGATAGACTGGTTACCTGTCTGTCTCTACATGTCTCCCTGTGATAGACTGGTTACCTGTCTGTCTCTACATGTCTCCCTGTGATAGACTGGTTACCTGTCTGTCTCTACATGTCTCCCTGTGATAGACTGTTACCTGTCTGTCTCTACATGTCAGCCCAGTGATAGACTGGTTACCTGTCTGTCTCTACATGTCTCCCTGTGATAGACTGGTTACCTGTCTGTCTCTACATGTCAGCCCTGTGATAGACTGGTTACCTGTCTGTCTCTACATGTCAGCCCTGTGATAGACTGGTTACCTGTCTGTCTCTACATGTCTCCCTGTGATAGACTGGTTACCTGTCTGTCTCTACATGTCAGCCCTGTGATAGACTGGTTACCTGTCTGTCTCTACATGTCTCCCTGTGATAGACTGGTTACCTGTCTGTCTCTACATGTCTCCCTGTGATAGACTGGTTACCTGTCTGTCTCTACATGTCTCCCTGTGATAGACTGGTTACCTGTCTGTCTCTACATGTCTCCCTGTGATAGACTGGTTACCTGTCTGTCTCTACATGTCGGCCCTGTGATAGACTGGCTACCTGTCTGTCTCTACATGTTGGCCCTGTGATAGACTGGTGACCTGTCTGTCTCTACATGTCAGCCCTGTGATAGACTGGTGACCTGTCTGTCTCTACATGTCAGCCCTGTGATAGACTGGTTACCTGTCTGTCTCTACATGTCAGCCCTGTGATAGACTGGTTACCTGTCTGTCTCTACATGTCAGCCCTGTGATAGACTGGTGACCTGTCTGTCTCTACATGTCTCCCTGTGATAGACTGGTTACCTGTCCAGGGTGTTCCCCACCTTCCAATATCAGCTGGGATCGGCTCCAGCCCCCTCATGAGCCTGAATGGATAAGCAGTTACAGATAATGGATGGATGGATGGATGATGGATGGATGGATGGATGATGGATGGATGGATGGATGATGGATGGATGGATGGATGGATGATGGATGGATGATGGATGATGGATGGATGGATGGATGATGGATGGATGGATGGATGATGATGGATGGATGATGGATGGATGGATGATGGATGGATGGATGGATGATGGATGGATGGATGGATGATGGATGGATAGATGGATGGATAGATGATGGATGGATGATGATGGATAGATGGATGGATGGATGATGGATGATGATGATGGATGATGAATGGATGGATGGATGGATGGATGATGGATGATGGATGGATGGATGGATGATGGATGGATGGATGATGGATGGATGTGAATGGATGGATGGATGGATGGATGGATGATGGATGGATGGATGGATGATGGATGGATGGATGGATGGATAGACTGGTGATGTATGATATACATGATGACAGCATGGATGGAGATGGATGAATGATATGGTGCTTACATGATAGGACTGGATAGACTGGATGACATGTGGATGATGGATGTCCCACTAATGGATACTGGAGATGGATCGAGACTGATGACTGATGGATGGCATGAATGGATGGATGGATGGATGATGGATGGATGGATGGATGATGGATGGATGGATGGATGGATGATGGATGGATGGATGATGGATGGATGGATGGATGGATGGATGGATGGATGGATGGATGATGGATGGATGATGGATGGATGGATGATGGATGGATGGATGGATGGATGGATAGATGGATGATGGATGGATAGATGGATGGATGATGGATGGATAGATGGATGGATGGATGGATGGATGATGATGGATGGATGGATGATGGATGGATGGATGGATGATGATGGATGGATGGATGATGGATGGATGGATGGATGGATGGATGGATGGATGATGGATGGATGGATGATGGATGGATGGATGGATGGATGGATGGATGGATGGATGGATGGAATGGATGGATGGATGGATGGATGGATGGATGGACAGACAGTTCAGTACAAACAGAGACAGCCAGACGGACAAAAATAGGGCTTACAACAACAACCAGCTGAGACATCCTGAGTGGATGTCCACAACGGGCCTACTGCACAGACAGACTTGCACTCCCGTGGCCGGCTCACATCATACTCTCCATGCTGCAGTGCAAGCTGACTATATGGGTGGATGGCTGCATGATTTGAGACCTGTCTTTGAAGTCCACTGAGGCAGGGAATGGGAATTGATGGATTTGTGTTTCGTGACATGCTTTACTGGCACACTGCCCTTCTCAGTCACCCTGGCTCATCTCTGGTTCCTGCTGCAAATTTTAATCCTATTCATCCAAAGCTGACAGCCTTGTATAATTCACCCTTCTCCCTCTATACTTCTTATGTGTCTCTCTTTATTCTTCTTTTTCTGTCTCTGTCCCTGTCTTTATCTGAAAGGTTAAACATTTGTCGTTGTTGTAGGGTTGTTTAGACCAGGGGTTCCCAAACGTTTCAGCCCGCGACCCCCAAAATAACAGTGCCAGAGACTGGAGACCCCCAATATCACTAGAGGAGACTGAAACACGCCACTAATAGGCGTATCCAAACACAAGCATAACAACAATACAAAAGAACAGAACCTTGACAACCATGATATGATTTTACATAAACAGTTTACTATCAGATAAAAGCAGAATATCTCAGTCAAAGTCATCTCCATGGAACTTAGGAGTGAACATCGTTGCTGTCATGTGCAAACTTCATTTGACACAATACTTTCATTTCCATGTTAGCAGCAGAACATCTCAGTCAAAGTCATGAAAATCATCTCGCGACCCCCTGGGGGGTCCCGACCCCCACTTTGGGAACCCTTGGTTTAGACTGTGAGAGGCATGCGACCCCTGGACTCCCATCCAACACCCATTCAAACGCATATGAGTAGTTCACTTGATGGCTCAGGACGATTGGTGTGAACATACCTTTAGGCTGGAATTAACTCAAGCCATGGAAGTAAAGCAAACTTTGAGTATGTAATACTGTTGTTTCTCATGTGAGAACATGCTGATGGAGGCCATCCTTAATATGCTGGGCAGGTACAAACTTGTGTATTGTATTCCAGACTTTCTGTACCAATTTCAATAAAAGCTGTTTTTTTGCCAGGAACTCAAATAATAACTCCAGAGTGCAGCCTTTATTTGTGCTCAAAAACAGCAAAAGATTCACCTCATGTGTGGACCTTATTTGTAATCAATGAAGCTGACAGATCTGCTCTTTGGCGTGAAGCCTTCATCTTTTAATTAAAAACAGTTTTTCCCCAAATTTGATATCCTGGCAGAGATCAGTAGAACTGCAAAGGCACCCAAGGTCAAGGCTTTCCCTCCAGTTTCACAAGGACCAGCTAGCTTGGATCTCCCTTCTTCTTTACCCAGAAAGCATATCTCATTCATAATGTAATGTGAATATTGTATCCATACCATGCCAGTGAGCCAGTTGAGCCCTGTGGAAAAGCTAATCAAATACAAACACCTCCCAAACATTGTTCACCAGCTGTTGTCCATTACCTAGCTTTCATATTGGCGCCACCAGACGGCCTTAGCAAACCCTATCATCCAGGTTGCATGCCTCCAACTCACAGACCAAGGAAAAGTCTCACAGCCAATTGGCGTGTGCAGAATTCTACGTGCACCTACTCACTTTTTATCTGACCTCATATTCTCATCTTCACACTCTCTACAGCGGACTATAGTCCCCCTCTCTACTGCTGCTTGACATCAGGCTCTCTCTCACACACACACACACAAATGTACTTACATACAGATGCACACAATTGTGCACACTCACTCAAACGGGGAGTTGATGAGGCTGTGACTGTAGATGAAGGCTTGACACCAGGAAAATGTGTGCCTAACGCCCCACAGGGGATCTGGCTGTGATCAAAAATGTATCAAAGAGGGGGAAAAAACTTGAAACGGCAAACTTGAAAAGACTTCATCATTTTGTACCTGATCACAAAGTCTTTTCTTCAGGTTTTTTGGGGGCAATGAGAAGCTTTCGTTCGCTAATAAAAGACACCGGTTGGGATATTTCTCCGCTTTCACCACTAAAATGTCGCCATTGTATAAAAGCCCATTAGCTTTCATTTCAAAGTAATATTAGTCACGCAAGCCGCCGTTGCACTGACGGCTGATGGTCTCAGGCAAACTTGCATGGGAATAGCAGGCAGTTGCTGTGACTGCATTACCTGGGAAGTGATCCATCCCAAGCTGTGCTGTCATCTCTCCTTTGGTGCCCTGTCTGTCTCCACTGCCAAACGCAAATATAGGTGAAACCAGCACTTTCAAAGCTACTGTAGCTGCACTAAACTCTCTCCTGGTCTTACAAATGAACTACGCTCTTGTCAAACATTGCCGAGGGAAATTATGTTTGACTCTGCCCTTGTCTTTCTGTCCTCAGAACCTGACTGCCCTGCCACGAATCAGCAGAATCACCCTGGACGTGTTCCCTGCAGAGGAAACACATATTACAGACTATAACAAGGTGAACTGATCTAGGGTCAGCGGTCGGGATCAGCATTCTTCCACAGAACTATTGTGTTGTGTTCTGACATATGTGGTATATTTGGTATGACAGTGTTATTTCCTCTTTAGCTGCAAAATATCCAGTATCAGGTTGTCCTTAGAGTTGTCGTCCTGTTTTAATATTCATCCCTAGCACTAAAATAAACACCTCTTACCATTGCTGAAACTGGAATGCTCAATAGAGTTAGACAATGTTTAAACACCACTGCATCACCTGTCTAACTTTTGTCCTCATCTCGTGGCCTGTCTGTCTATGCGGCTGCTTCTTTAGTTCTCAGAGGGGGTTGTGCGCCGAGTCGTGCATCCGTATGCCCATCATCAGTGGCCGAGTGTGTTTTCAGAAACATAGGTGAATGAATAGCTGTGCGTTATCAGATGCAGAGCACAAACACACACCGGCTAAGTTATTTATGCAGCTGTGATATTGCGTATTTCATCTCCGCTTCGTTTCGCATCTCTCCATGGCGTGAAAAGCAGATGGCATATTTTGAGGTGGCAGTCATGTGTGCAGGAGGATGGATGGATGGATGGATGGATGGATGGATGGATGGATGGATGGATGGATGGATGGGAGAGTCTCTCAGTCTACCAAATGTGGCCCCTCCCTGCATGCATCACATTACTGCTGTGCGTGTTGTGTTTGCATGTGCTCCTTGGAGCTTGTTGGGGGGAATGTGGGTTTCATGTGACCATGCCTGTAAACATGTGTGCAGATGCATGCTCGTGCCTGCGTGCGTGCATCTTGGTCTGGACAAAGGCCCGGCCAGAGTCCATTGGCTGGACGGGAGTGCATGCAGCGTAGTAATGAGGGTGTCATTAGTTTGGCTGGGAGGCTCCTCCACTATTAGCTAATGGATTCTCAGCCATCTGCTCTGACAGGCTCCGCTGGTTCCTCATTTCCACCTCCATCACAATGTGCTACCGGAGACTGGAGATACTCTGGGAGCTGCTGAATCCCACCTGCTGTGTGCTTTTACTCCTCCTGTCTGTTTGTTTGTCTCTTTGGCCACTTTTGTACCCCAGTCAGCATCCGTAGCATCTCTTTTATAACACGGACGACATTTACCCCCTTTTATCCCCCCTGCTCTCTCTTTTGTCTGCTTGTCTCTTTCTCTAAACTTTCTTGAGTATAAATACTTTATTGTCTCTATTACTCTAGCTCATTTGCATTCACGTCGGGTAGACGGCAAACAGGATATGATTTTAGTGGATGGTAAAATTAACTGAAGGAATATTGGTGATGGTTCTTACATAGCTGTTTCAGTTTGTCGGTTTTGGTCGTATGTGGAGCTTCAGATTGTGTCCCAAAGTATACAATGAGGCAGAATAACCTTTCATAGAGTGTTTGTGATGCCTTTTTTTAATGACATCATTCAGTGGAGCTGTGTGTTTGGTCAACATCTTTACTATTGTTTTCAATTGACCTTGGGGCTATTGCACAAAAGCAGAATTCCGATATCCAGGATAAATGACTAAACTGGGTTCAACATATCCCAGTGAGACCAGTCTGGCTTAACTGGTTTCACAGAGGCCAAACCAGGATGAACAGCAGCGACTAAGTCAAGCCAGGTGCAACTAATCCTGGAGAGTGTGCACACATGGCTTTCTCAAACAGACCCCAAGATCCATCACTGATTCACTGATGCAATGCCAAAATCACCATGACGATGCGTGCAGCGTACTTTCCACAAACTGAGCTTCTGAGCTTCTGATGGAGGCGTATGAGGTCAAGCTCCTCCTAAAAAAAGAAGAACTGTGGCTTAATGGACCAGACAGTGTTATATTGTTACTGTAGCTCTTTAATCTGGTGCTCAAATACTATATGAAACAACTTTGACAGGTTGTCAAACATGCAAGGCGAAGTCGCACTTTACAACAGCGCTCCCAGTGGTTTATCAATACATTACACCCAGAATCACAGAGAGGGAGTGAGGGGGGCTCACAGTCTGGTTATCGGACCACCGGTCTTAAACTTTACTGAACAATATGAACAGTTATAACACAATTATAACTGTGACAACTGTAGGAATTAAATCAAATATATAAATACACACTGATTGAATGTAAAATAATGGTCACAGTGTTGAAATAATGACAGCAGGCTAATTCCTGGATGGTAATATGTAACAAGCAGTGGAATAACTGTAATGAACATGTTGATTTCCCAACTAAGTGACTGAGACAGATCGGATTGATAGATCCTGGCTGTTAGCCTGGTCTGGAGCGGCTAGCTCCACAGGATAAATCTCACGGATAACTTCAGCTGGGACGACTGGGAAATCTCAACTTTATCCCGTTATCTATATTTTTGTGCAATGGACCAAAGTTCAAAATAGACAGTAGACATTCAACATTTTGGCAGGCAGGTGCTAGAGCAAAAATTAAGTGCACCTCTCAGATAAATATTTATAAAATAATAAAGTTGTAAACAAGGTTTTTTTTTGTTTGTTTTTTTTACTTAATTGCATATTTATTTATTTCAGTTGCCATGAAATCATGCAGATTACGGACAAGCAGAATGATACAAGTGAACATGAGATAAACATTGGGGCTTAGCATGCACCGCTGTAGGGGTCTAGGGGAAACTCCCCCACTTTTTTTTCATGAAAAAGCTCTATTTTGATGCTTTTTCATGTACTCTAATGTAAAATATGGATTGAAGCAGAATATTTCAAGAGATAAAAACATGTTGTGAAAGTCAGAAATGGAAGAAATAATTCCATTGCCAACATATGAATGAAGCTTCAAACTATTCGGCCCTGGTGAGCACAGACCCTCTGGGGATAGATACATATTAAATATTTTGGCACCTGTGGCCATGGCCCAGTATCCAGCCCTGAACAAACTCTACCATGACCTGGCTGGCTATCACCAATGAAGGCAGGTAGGGGAGATGTGGGTGCTGCTGCACAGCGCTCCATACGGTTACTGTGGTGGCTGTGACAAGGGAAGTCAGAGAGGAAGGGGCAGGTGTGATGAAATGGTTAAAGGACCCAAATGCAGAAAGGAGGATGGTGTAATTAACGAACAACACGCTTTAATGATTAAGGTGATTACCAAAACTGACAAGTAACAAACAACTTAGGAAGCAGGCCGATGCAATAAAAAGTGCAAAGGCAAACAAATACCAGTGGGACTGCACTGAAGAAAAAAACGGGAATGCAATTAAGAAGATGAACTGGGGACGAAGGCAGGCTGGGGAGACACGATGAAGGCAGTAAAATAGATGACTGGACACAGATACAGGGGAAGGCACAGACTAAATATACTAGAAACTAATGAGACAACAGGTGGGCGGACAAGAGGGCAGGCTGCAAGCCGATTGGAGGAAAGAAATGAATGGAGCAGAGCTGAGAGACTAACAACACAGGTGAGAAAACCCCCCACAAAAACAGGAGAGAAAATGCAGGGCATTTCAAAATAAAAGAGAACATAACTAAAAAAAAACAAAAAAAAAAACAAGATGATGACAGTAGGAGCTTGTGTCTCTTTAAATTAAGAATGTTTTTGAATAGAAGAAGTTATTAAAAATGAAAAAGTCTTACAAAAAGGACAAATAGAGCAGTTGCTTGAGCATCACCTGGAGTCTATTTGTGAACGTGTCTGCAAATAGGCAACAGGCCAGTTATATGAAGTGCAGTATGGTGGCAGAAAATGTATCACAATCACCCAAAACATGTATTTTAAAAGCCAAGGTTTCTGCCTGGGGGACAGAACAACAAGCTGTTGGAGAAGACTATCTGTGACCTATCTTGTCAGCTTCACTGGGAGCTGACCTCCTTCTTGTACTCGGGTTGGATCCAGAAATAGGTTGTGGGCCTATTGCTGGTTGGTCTCCACAGGACACCTGCTGTAATAGAGTTTAACAGACTGGCTCCCAGGCCTACAGAAGAAACCTGCCGCCTGGGATCCTTTAGGAAAACGCTTCTGAGCTCTTCTGTTTACCAGCTGTGTGCAGTAATGGACTGTATGAAGTACATTTAATCAAGTACTGTGCTGGAAGACACATCTGGGGTACTTGCACTTAAAGTGGGTATTCTCTTTTCATGCTACTTTATACTACTACAATATTTCCTTTATTAATATGATGATTAATAAAATAATGAAATATGAGTAGTAAATCTGCTCCATTTCAACCAATCGCAGCAGTAAAATGCTGCTAAGACATTGATGCATTGGTAACGATGGTCTAATGATTTAATATGTAATAATATAACAGTCCCAGTGAATCTGCATCGAGTATTCTGGACTCTCCCCAGCTGGTTAAGTTAATAGGAGACTGAATGTACCTCAGCTTCTCAGCAAAGTCCACCAGATTAACATATTAACCAGATTCATGCTGTTGAAATGCTCAAATGATTCACTATTCGTCGAGGTGCACATGTGTGCAACAATGCCTTTGCAAAAGGAAATATATGCTGCATGGAGACACCACAGGTGATGTTATTGTTGGCTAAACATGTTTAGATTAGTATTCACATAACATGACAATTATCATGTGATTCACACTCAGTTACAGCAGCTGGAGGAGAAGGTATCATTGATGGTGAAACATCTTGGTTGGGACCGTCTGCCTGAATGTCTTCTCTCTTCAAAATGCATTCAAAATATTGAGCTGACGATGGAGATTTACAGCAGTAAGATGTTTGCTTCTGAATGGTGTTCATGAAAATGATGTTCTGCAGTCTTCCTGGCCATTACTTCACTAATATTAAACATAGCACATTTTATAATAACTAAGACTTTATTGTCATATCAGTCAGCAGTTGAAGTTTGAAGAGTGGTCGCAATAACACAATTTGTGTGATTTAAAAATAGAGAAGGTTTCACTGGGTCCATGTAGAAAGTGTCTGAGGCAGGTGTTACAGGTGTTTAGCCTATAGGGGCTTTGTGAGCTGCTGCTGGGGCTTCCTTGTGCAGAGGGTCCAGGTCGTGATTCCAGCCTGTGGTACTTGTACCCGCTGAGAGTTTCCAGACGCACAAGGCAACTACGTGGGGTTTAGACACTCGACAGAACCGTGACACATAACTGTTGATGACCTCCTCCTGGGATCCCTATGGGATGGGGATCTTCAAGATGTCATCTGTCTTTGGTTCCGAGTACAGAAAAACGTTATCAAAGATGAGTTCCAGCAACTCATCAACATAACCTTTGCGATAGCATCAAAGATTATATTTATGTGTGTACTGAAAGACATTTTACTATTTGTTTTATTTATTATACATGTTCAACGGAAACAGAAATACATACAGTCACAAATAAAGTGATATTTTAGTAACTCATGAAATGTGTGTTGAGGCTGTCACATTTATGACCGCAGGTTCATAAGAAGCATCAAGCTCCTCTTAAGTCAAGGAAGAGCTGCCCTCCAAAGAGTCATCCTCCTCCTCCTCCTGGTCCAGGCGAGCTCTCTTCACGGCCTCCTTATCAGGGTGGATGTGGAACATTGTCAACACCAAAGCCCTTGCCTGGGTAGCTGAGTTGACAGGTGAGTGCCAACAGTAGGCTGCTGTGGTGGCTCGGTGTGGCCGGTGTTGTGGCCCTACTGGTTTTCAAGCTAACTGGTTCCCGTACACATGCAGGTGCTGTGTTCATCAGCAGCAGTTGTGGTCTGCCTCACACATTCACAAACATTACTTTTTTCAAATCGCATCTCCTATCCACTGCGGCAAATTTGATTGTTTGAGTGAGAACTACATTACAGCCACTTAGGACAACATCACGTCGAGCAGGATTTGATCCCACTATGGAAAAAATATACTATATATCAGCGGTACTCAATAGGCGTCCCCCGGGCCGCATCCGGCCCGCCGGCCACCTATTTGTGGCCCCAGAACTATTATTTTCAGTATGTGTTTTGGTTGGGTCAACACGTGTATCGGGACTTGTCTCTATGCCAACGATACACAGACAGCCTGTTATTGGGTCGCGCTGCGAGCGCATTTTTAGGTTTCACTTCCGTTTTTGAAGCGGTTCACATATTGCCACTTTGCCAGTAGGAACATAGGTAGATAGCATAGACGGGAAAAAAGATTACATGAAAAAGGCGTGTTCCAAGTTCTCTGCCTAAAGAAAGGTGGACAGTGAAAATCGCCAATTCAAAGAAGAATGGACTGAAAAGTTTGCATTCATTCTTCCTCCAACCAGCACAAGACCAGAGCTTAATATGCCAGGAGACTATCTGTGATGAAGATTTCCAATTTGAAACAGCATTATGAGACAAAGCATACAAATTTTGAAGAAACATATCCTTAAAATTCAGAGGTAAGAACAACAAAAAGAAATGCACTAAATACAGTATATCACATGTGGCCTGACCAACCTCAATAAATGGACCTTTGAGTCATTGAAAAACATCTTTGTGGCCCTTGAGGATTTGTATTTGAGTACCCCTGCTATATATAATATGTCTTTGGTTTGCTTTAAACAGCAAGCCACTCGAACCTACGTGGTCCTAGTGTTTGCAGTCACGTATGCGTTAAGTGCGTCAGCATCTAGGTAACACTTTGTTTTGGGTTGGTCTAAAACAACTGGTTATCTTGGGCGTATCTTAGAAAATGCCCAAACATATTTATCAAGGTGTTTTTCTCAATGCTACGGCCATATTGACCGCTACATTACAGCCCCCCACCACATTACACATTATGACAAGAAATACTTTTTAACAGTGATGATCTAACTCAGACAACACTGTCAAAATACACTAAACATGACATCCTAAGTCTGCAGGATTTCCCTCCTGTGGGTGCGTCCGGCTCGCCCCCGGGTTCTGTCCATCCACCTTCTGCCACCCTGGAGCCCGCGTCAAGGAGGTTGAGTCCTCCGCCCTGCAGCTGTGTGCACAGCACAGCTCGGCCTCCACGCTGGTCCTGGAGGCCGGTATCAACGACCTCAAAAACCGCCAGTCGGAGGTCCTCAAGCAGGACTTCAGGTCCATGGTGGACCACCTGCTGGACACGGGGAAGCGGCTGATTGTTTCCGGCCCGCTTCCCCCGCCGCGTTTTGGTGACGTCATCACCAGTCGCCTACGACAGCTACACCTATGGCTGAAAGGATACTGCCTGGGGAAGGGTATTCCATTTGTGGACAATTTTATTTCTTTTTTAAACAGACCCCACCTTTTTAAACGGGACGGCCTGCATCCAAACCAGGAGGGGTCAAGGCTTTTAGCACTCAACATTGACCTCACTGTCCAGTCCTGCCCCACAACCACCTCCTGACTCACTACACCCACACACAGGCCCTCTGCACCTCACTCACACTCATCTTCACCCGTCCCTATCATACACGCCCCTTCCTCAGTGACCCCAGTGGCACAGGACGGTATTCACACAATCACAACCATAATCTCACACAGACAGTTGAAACCCAGGACTGTTTTTAGACCAAAATGTGTTTTTAACATTCCACTGAAAAAATGTGATGAGCGCACGTTCAGCACAGACGTTAAAATGGCTGTGCTGACCGTGCGCTCTCTTTTAAACAAGTCTTTTATCATAAATGATATAATTTTAGATAATAACCTTGACAGCATTCTCCTTACAGAGACATGGCTTGGCACTGATGCACCTGTTGTTCTCACTGAGGCTTCCCCACCAAATTTTAACTTTTTATTCTCAACTAGGGGGTGCAGAAGAGGGGGAGGTACTGCTTCAATCACAAATAACACCTTGAATATTAACGAAGTATTTTTTAACAGTTACTCATCATTTGAGTACCATGCCTTCGTTTTTAGCAGCCCACCGATTCTATGTATGACAGTCTACCGACCACCCCAGTATTCCACTTCTTTTATTAGTGAAGTTTCAGAACTTTTATCAATTATTCATACCACTTTTAACAGAATTTTGATAACCGGTGATTTTAATCTACACGTGGACATCTCCTCAGACTCAATGTCTAGAGAATTTTTAAACCTTTTAAACTGCCTTGATTTTAAGAAACATGTGACGCAGCCGACCCACAGCAGAGGGCGCACCTTGGACCTGGTTATATCTTATGGCCTGTCCATTGTTGCGCCCTCTGTTGTGGACCTGGCTGTATCTGACCACTTTTGTGTGTTTTTTACAATCACCAGTTTTAATCAACGGGAGGCCCCTGTGAGAACAGTGAGGAAACGCTACCTAACTTCTGAAGTGGCTGAAAATTTTATCCAGATTTTACAGAGCACTCCTGCCGAAATTTTACCAGCACCCTGCGATTTTATCACTGACAATTTTAATAATAAGATAAAGTCGATACTGGACTCAGTTGCTCCAGTTTTTATAAAATCAATTAAAACAAGACCTACAACCCCGTGGAGAACTGAAGAAACTAAACAACTGAAAAGAGATTGCAGGAGTGCAGAAAGGAGGTGGAGAAAAACAAAATTAACAGTCCATTATGAAATTTTACGCCAACACCTCAAAAATTACAATAACACAGTCAAACAAGCCAGAATCTCCCATTTCCAAAAATTAATCAATGACAATAAAAATAACCCCAAATTCTTATTCTCCACCATTGATCTTTTAACAAACACAAATTTTAAAAAATCCTCCAGGACAGCAGATAACGCCCTTTGTGAGGACTTTGCAGACCACTTCAGAAGAAAAATCAATGACATCAGAGCCAGTCTTTTATCCCAACAGCTTTTAACACCTGGATCATTGCTTTTACCTGAGGAAACACTGGAGAGTTTTAACCTGGTTGATGCGAGGACACTTGGTCGAGTTTTCTCCCAGGTAAAGCCCACAACCTGCCTTTTAGATCCAATTCCCACACCGTTTTTTAAAACACTCTATGGATTCTTCGAGGAACAGCTGCTGTATTTGGTGAATTGCTCTCTTCAGACGGGTGTCTTCCCCACCTCCTTTAAAACGGCGGTGGTGAAGCCCCTTCTGAAGAAGAGTGATTTAGACCCCAATGTCTTAAATAACTACCGGCCTGTATCAAACTTACCATTTTTAAGTAAAATTTTAGAAAAACTTGTTTTTAATCAAGTAAATGATTTCTTAAACTCAAACCATATTTTAGAGACTCATCAGTCTGGTTTTAGGAGGAACCACAGTACAGAGACAGCACTTTTAAAGATTTTAAATGACATCAGGTGTAATTTAGATAATCATAAACTCACAGTCCTGGTACTACTGGATCTAACCGCCGCCTTCAATACAGTAGACCATGACATTTTATTAAATAGACTGAGGAACCTGGTCGGCCTCTCTGGTACTGTTCTTAACTGGTTCACGTCCTACCTTACTGATCGAAGTTTCTTTGTAAGTATGGATACATGCTCCTCAGGAACCCATAAGATAAAGTGTGGGGTTCCCCAAGGGTCAATTTTAGGTCCAACTCTTTTTAACCTTTACATGCTACCCCTTGGGGACGTCATCAGGAGACACGGCATCAGCTTTCATAGTTATGCTGACGATACGCAACTGTACATCGCCGTGTCTCCTGATGACACAGGGCCAATTGATGCCCTTTTTAACTGTATTTTAGACATCAAGTCATGGATGGCAGCAAACTTCCTACAGCTCAACCGGGACAAAACAGAGGTTTTAGTCATTGGTCCTGAAGGCCAGAGAGAGAAACTTTTACCAAAGTTACAGGATTTTAAACCCGCAAAATCTGTAAAAAATCTGGGCGTGATTTTTGACTCTGAGCTTACTTTTATTCCACATATCAAAAACATAACAAAGATAGGTTTTTACCATCTTAAGAATATAGCCGGAGTCCGCCCGTTTCTCTCTCAGGCCAGTACAGAGGTGCTGATGCATGCTTTTATCTCTTGTCGTTTAGATTATTGTAATGCCCTGCTCTCTGGTCTTCCCAAAAAGAACATGTACAATTTACAACTACTACAGAACTCAGCCGCACGCGTGCTGACGAGGACCAGAGGGCGGGAGCACATTACACCAGTTTTAGAATCGCTGCATTGGCTCCCTGTGCGTTTCAGGATCGATTTTAAGGTTCTTTTACTAGTTTTTAAATGTCTTAATGGTCTCGGGCCTTCTTATTTATCTGCAACACTTTTACCCTATCAACCCTCACGGACCCTGAGGTCCTCCGGTGCTGGCCTTTTAACCATACCACAAGTCAGAACCAAAACACACGGGGAGGCGGCGTTCAGTTTCTATGGCCCCCGATTGTGGAACAGCCTGCCGGAGAACCTCAGGGCCGCAGAGAATGTTGATGTTTTTAAAAAGAGGCTCAAGACCCACCTTTTTAATCAGGCTTTTATCTGACCTGTTTCATTCTTTCTGCTTCCTTTTATGCTTCTTACATTTTTTTATTATGATTCTATTTTATATTATTTATTTTAGTTTATCCTGTTTTACTGTTTTATATATTATATTTATTTATTTATTTTTATTGTTTTATTTATTGAGTCTATTCTATACATTTTTGATGCATTTTACTGTTTTTATTCCCTCAGTTTTTAGCTTCTACCTTTTTATCTTATTTTACTGTTTTAGCCCCTCGGTTTTCCAGTGTTTCCTCCTGGGGGCCTACCGCACCGGGAGCTGTCTCTGGTCCACCGATGGGGGTGCTGTCCCGTGGACGGCCCTGGACCGGGTGGCTGGACAGCTCTACACCTTGGTGTGGAGCCTCCTGTCTGCCTGGGCTGGGGTGGTCCCTGTGGTGGCGCCCCCTGCTGTCATGGACCATGATTCCTCTCGGTGTGCGTCGGCCCCCAAAGGTAGTTTTTTTCCTCACCTCAGATCTTGGTGCCCAGCCATGTCTCCTCAGTGACAGATAGTGTATGTGTGTGGGTGTGTGTGTGTTTGTGTGTATGGGTGTGTATGTCGGTGCATTTGGCTATGTGTGTGCGTGAGTGTGTATGTCTCTGTGTATCTCTGTGTATATTTGTGGGGGTGGGAGGTTTGGGTTTCATAGTGTTTCTTTCTTGTTCATATTTTGTTTTGGTTTTGGTTTTGTTTTGCTCTTATTTTCTGTAGGGCACTTGTGTTACTGCAAAGTATGAAAGGTGCCATATAAATAAAGTTTGATTTGATTTGATTTGATTTAAACAATGGCTAACACAGGAAGAGTAGAATACAAGTGGTAATATTCTACCCACAACACAGTACTGAAGACACGGGGTTGATGATCTACAGTCATCTCCTTCCTTTTGTGTATAATCTACAGTAAAATACAAAGGCGCCCCCTCAGACCTCTTTATTTGCTCACTCGTCAATACCATGTTATTTAAGAGCTCAAATATATAAAGACCATGCATTTTCTAAATTATGTCCAGACTAGACAGGATCAAGCAATTAAGGAATCACCAACATCTGCCACAGGAGAGTGAATAAAAATGCAGGTGATAAGACTTTTGCTCATTAGCAAATACTAAGTAGCAAACAATCCAACAGTAAAGGAAGCAGCCATAGACCCTCGGAAAGTGAAGGTTATTGTAGACAAAGGAAATAGAATATCACCTACCCTCCAGACTCCACCAAACATCAGCATTACATAATTCAACAACGTGCAAAGAGTTACCAATTAATAAGTAAGGCAAACTACACAACCAGCACTGTATCCATTGTGTTATTGAATTTGACATACATTAGGCATACATGCAGTGGTCTGGCATATGCCTCAGTGGGACCTGGGTAATCTTTTGGAACTTGATGCTGCATTCACTCTGTCTTCGAACTGTCAGTAATAGCTGACATGTGGTCAGGTAAATAGCAGGGTGTGCTGTGGAGCAAAGTCGGACCATATAAAATATTTGCCACATACCTACAAAATCTGACCCCCGGACAGACAGACAGCTGCACACACACATGCACAGCATGACCCGATGCATTATTTCACAGGTACATAAGTGAACACAATATACATTTGTAATATTTTCTTTGTAAAGGAGTTTTTGATAAAACTGCCAAAGAGCTTTAAATCATTGAAATGTATGTAAATAATTTTGCTCCAATGTTTCCCACAGCATTCTGCTCTATGTGCTTATCTGTATTTACGGATACTTCATAATGCTACGTGCATATAGCAGGTGCGCAATGACTTAAAATTCAATACTACAATGAGGAAGCAACAGCTGACCAATACAGCTCATCATTATTCAGGACTTGAAAAGTTCTATTGTCATATTGCTTGAATTCCTGACCACACGCCGTATCTTAGAACTTTGATTGTCAGCATTTTTGAATTTACCATGAGATATCATCCGTCATGCTAACGTCTATAATTCACAGACGCTTCACTATCATTAGCTCGACGTCCGTCTGACAATAGTTCATTTGTTTTGATTGCATGTATTCCCTCCCACCGTGATCCTTAACTCAGCTTCTGTCACAGCCATTTTCTATTTACTCTAAACATCCTGTCCCTCGGGGGCTTCTCTCCACAACAATTACACACCCTCACTTTACACAACGTTGACATTTACACACACTAGCATACGTCGTCAACATATGATCACATTCGCTGTCCCTGGGGGGGCTGTAGCTCACCACACACACACACACACACACACACACACACACACACAAGCAGACTGCCAAACATTCAGATGTATCTGTCAACTGTATGGCGCTTATCTCCCTCACACACACACATACACACACACACACACACACACACACACACACACACACACACCCTCACTTAAACCACAGTTATTACAAATCTTCACTCTCTCATGGTTTTCTCTTCCTACTGGTTTAGCACGGCTCCCTTGGGCGCAGTAGAACCCTATCCTGTTTAATTGAGTGTATCTCATCATCTGCAGTGGGCCTTCCCCTCTCTAATGAGTTTGAAGAGCTCCTTTACTTCCTCCCACCCTTTATGCTTCAAGGGAGTCTAGCACTGTGTGTGTGTGTGTGTGTGTGTGTGTGTGTGTGTGTGTGTGTGTGTGTTAGAGAGTGTTTTAAATGGATCGGGCGGGCCATGTGATGAGGATTAAAGCACCAAGGCGAATCATCTTGTTGACATGGAGTCTCAGGAAGTCTGAGTGAGAGAGACGGATGAGGAAGTGGTTCACCCCGACACGCAGCGAGCGGCAGAACTCGGTGAAACCGCCAAGTGTTATGATGTAGACCAGGGGTGACCAAACATTAGTGGGTGTTTAGAGAAAAATATATCAAGGGTCACACAACTGAGCACGGCAGTTTTCAATCTGCTTCACTGCAAGGAAACCTTTGTTTTTAGACCAGAAATCCCTTATCAATAAAATATAAGGGAAATCAAATAATAGTAGAGTATATGTCAGGATCTGGACTGTTATGTTTTCTTTTGGCCACCAGATAGCGACTCTGTTGACTTCTGTGTGTCATTTTGTTAGTTACCTGTATGTTATTTGCTCTGTATATTGAAGTTGCCCTTCTCGTGTCCGTCTTTGTTCAGTCTTTACCCGACTCGTTCTAGTTCGGTGCCTGTTTTTGAAAACTATATCTTTAGGGATTTCATTTTTGTATCTGAGTTTTTTGTAATATTACAGAATTTTATTTGATCGACTGTGTCTTGGATTCTGCGCTGTGCTGCATATTCCTGTCTCTCAAACCGTGTTATTGCTCTCTGGAATAATTAAAATCTGTAAACTGTCTTTCTGTCTCAGCATCTGTTCTGCTGCTTCAATAGAAGTTGATCCACAGCTGTTAAAAAAGAACGGCAGCAGCTCCTAGGCTAGAAACTAAGAAGTGCAATGTACATTCAGTACAGTATATTCCGTTTTATTTTTAAAATTCGCCGGGCCACTTAAAATAGGGCAAAGGACTGCAGTTGATTCAAGATATTTATTGTCATGTACTTGCTAGTACCGGTAATTACATTCTTAGTCTGGGTGCAAAAGTACAGGAGCCACAAATAAAATAAAGTAAAATAAAAGGAAATCAAGCAAAAACAAAAAAGATTAAGATTAAGAGCATAAATTGTAAAGGAAAAAACGTGTTATAAAAACTTTGAGTGCAAAAAGTAAAGTGTGAAGTAGAGTGTGAAACGTAAACAGTGGACAAGTATGTGAACTGAATTGAGAATTTTATTTTTTTAGGGTTAGTGTAGTAGTATGTAGTAGTATGTAGTAGTATGTGTCCGTAGGGTTTCTCAGCGGTTCAGCAGTCCGGTCGCCTTTTCAAAAAACTGTCTTTGAACCTGCTGGTCCGGGTTCTGATGCTCCTGAACTGCCTGCCTGACAGCAGGAGCGTGAACAGACTGTGGCTGGGATGGCAGAAGGCCATAGAGGTCTTGGGTGTTTGGAGAGGTCCTGGATGCCTGTAGAGGTCTTGGATGGCTGTAGAGTCCTGGATGGCTGTAGAAGTCCTGGATGGCTGTAGAAGTCCTGGATGGCTGTAGAGGTCCTGGATGGCTGTAGAGGTCCTGGATGGCTGTAGAGTCCTGGATGGCTGTAGAGGTCCTGGATGGCTGTAGAGGTCCTGGATGGCTGTAGAGTCCTGGATGGCTGTAGAGGTCCTGGATGGCTGTAGAAGTCCTGGATGGCTGTAGAGTCCTGGATGGCTGTAGAGGTCCTGGATGCCTGTAGAGTCCTAGATGGATGTAGAAGTAGAGCTGTAGAGTCCTGGATGGCTGTAGAGGTCCTGGACGCCTGTAGAGTCCTGGACGGCTGTAGAGGTCCTGGGTGGCTGTGGTCCTGGGTGGCTGTAGAGGTCCTGGATGGCTGTAGAGGTCCTGGGTGGCTGTAGAGGTCCTGGGTGGCTGTAGAGGTCTTGGATGGCTGTAGAGGTCCTGGATGGCTGTAGAGGTCCTGGATGCCTGTAGAGTCCTGGATGGCTGTGGTCCTGGGTGGCTGTAGAGGTCCTGGGTGGCTGTAGAGGTCCTGGGTGGCTGTAGAGGTCTTGGATGGCTGTAGAGGTCCTGGATGCCTGTAGAGTCCTGGATGGCTGTAGAGGTCCTGGATGGCTGTAGAGTCCTGGATGGCTGTAGAGGTCCTGGATGGCTGTAGAGGTCCTGGACGGCTGTAGAGTCCTGGATGGCTGTAGAGGTCCTGGATGCCTGTAGAAGTCCTGGATGGCTGTAGAGTCCTGGATGGCTGTAGAGGTCCTGGGTGGCTGTAGAGTCCTGGATAGCTGTAGAGGTCCTGGACGGCTGTAGAGTCCTGGATAGCTGTAGAGGTCCTGGATGGCTGTAGAGGTCCTGGGTGGCTGTAGAGGTCTTGGATGGCTGTAGAGTCCTGGATGGCTGTAGAGGTCCTGGGTGACTAAAGTCCTGGATGCCTGTAGAGATCCTGGATGGCTGTAGAGGTCCTGGATGCCTGTAGAGGTCCTGGATGGCTGTAGAGTCCTGGGTGGCTGGTAGCTCAGACCTGGTGATAGGCTGTGCTGACCTGACCTCTAGTAGTTTAGCCCTGCCTCATATTGACCATCCAGTGTTAGAGTAGGAAGAAGGGTTTCTGCTTTCTTTGCTTTTCATGTAAACCCTTTACTATTAGTAAAGTCGGGTTAAAGCTGACTGTATATTCAGACAAAACCTCTGTGTTTAATACTGAGGAGACCTCTGACTCTTGACTCAGTCGTAAAGCAGCACTGCAGTAGTGTGATGCATCTGTGAAATGTTATTTTGAAAGTAAACACTGAGTTTTTCAGGTGTTTGTGTCGCCATGACAAGAACCATGTACTAATTGTCTAATACTGCACGTCCTGACTGCGCTGCACCTCTGTCTCTCTGTTGTCTCCTTCCACTCCCACGTAAAGTCTCTGTTCGCTTCCCTTCATTGGTATGGTAGTCACACGCTGATCCTGCTTTATCGGGCTGTTTTGTCTCTTTGGGGCCTGAGACAATCAAAGTCACACACAGATACACTTGGCTGGATGACAGTGACGCATGCAGTGTTTTAAATGGACCCCAGAGACACTGTACAGGCAGGCACACTTTACCCATCGTCACGCACAAATGAACACATTTAGGCCGGAGATATTTATATATGCTTGCGCATCGATCTTATGTGAATCTATAGGCACAAACAAACTCATTACCTGGCAGTTGTCCGTCACATACAGAACCCTCACACTCAGGCGGGGAGGCAGCGCTAATTGCAGCTCCGTACCGTCGCTTTTTAAGTGACAACGTGTCTGTGACGGTGCGTCAGACACGACTACGCCTTTTGTTGTCGCCCCGGCTGGCTGCTGGTACTGGCTGATGCCTCTCTAGGGCATACACACACACACACACACACACATTGTGGCCTACCTCTCTGCATCCCTCCACAGCCATCATCACTATGTTCCTCCCTCCCTGTCTCACTCTTACTCCAGATCCAGTGATAAATGAGAAATGGACATGTCGGGATGAGAACAGGAAGATTAACCTCATTTTAAATGTGTGTGTGTGTGTGTGTGTGTGTGTGTTTTATACATCCTAAGTGCTCATCACTCTATATGGATGTATGTTTTGTTTCCCCTGCTTAACCTCCATCTTCGCATCTCCTCATTCCGTCCTTCATCTTGGAGCCTTTAAAGTACTCTTTGCCCTTGCTTTCCCATTCCGCACTTGAGAAGAGCATCACTACATCGCATATGCAAAGGGATTGTGTGTGTGTGTGTGTGTGTGTGTGCGCGATGCTCCCTGTGGTTCCTGCTGTAATTCTGTATGCTTTCAGCTTGTTCCCAGTGTGACTCAACCTCAAATGTCTATTTGTGTCTCTCTCTCTCTCTTTGTCTCTCCATCTCTCTCTTCTTACCCCCTACATCTTCATCTTCGTCACTCTCCTTTCCTTTCATTCTCGAACACTTCTTTCCTGTTTTTTCTCTCTGGCTTTTTTTAACATTCATATGTTCTCCTCTTCCTCCTCTCTTTGTCCTTCTCTTCCGTAGACATTTTCACTTCCTCCTCTCACTTTCCCCCTACTTCACTCTCTCTCTCTCTCTCTCTCTCTCTCTCTCTCTCTCTCTCTGCCTTCCTCCTTCCCTTCTTTCATTTTCTGACTCAACACCTTGCTCTTTGCATGTCTATTTCTGGGCTCTATCTTCCTCTCCCCATGCCAGCATCACCTCCCCCTGGTTCTCATTATCCGTCTCCCTCTCTTCCTCTCCCCTGCTTCTGTCTGCTTAGATACCTTCTATTCCCGAACCTGTCCCACCCACATGTGCACGTGCAACCCACACAGACATACACCTGCACACACACACACACACGCACATTTTAAAAAGGCACTGCATCTTCAGATCAGTCATTTTCCTGTGCTCTGTATTCTTTTTTTTTTGCCTCTGGGAACGTGAGAAACATGCTAAACCACTTGTTAAAAGGGAAAACTGCAATATCAAGACAAGCTTGTCAAATATTGGTTTCCTTCCTCCCTTAAAGCCCATTTCTAGGAGTTCACCTGATAGCGCTGGAAGCAGGTGAGGCACATGATAATGATACACTGAGCACCGGCACATTTTGGTATCTCTCATATTTTGATGATTAAAGAAATGAAACTTTTGTTTTGATCCTTTTTTCATGACATCATCTGAATGCTGTCGTTATCTTTGTTTGCAGTGTTATCTCCACTCGCAAGACACAGACAGCAACCTGCTAATACAGAAAGCATCTGTTTCTTACTCGGGTTGTTTTGTTTAGGGTTTAATCAGCAACATGATCTGAACGTGTTACAAATCAGTCTCTCTCGCTCTATTGTAAAGCAACTTTTTTTTTTGTACCGTGAACTTGTGTTTTTGTCACTAATGACACCCACTCAGTGCAACTTGCAGACAAAGCAGAGCAGATGTCCCTCAGGTAGCTGCTGTTAAATTACGGCATATCATATTTGTTGTCATTCACACCGTAGCAGCTCACAAACAAGCCAGTCATCAGTGATGTGATCAGACTGCAGCAAGCATTTGTAGTGCACATTGAAGTCTTGACACCTTTGACTTTTTTTTCCTCTCTCGGTTTTCACTGCTTTTGTTTTGCACATCGTTACCATGCTCTCTTTTTTTTGTCACTTGAAGTGTCATGTGCACACGCCCTGCTACTTTCTGGTAAAATGGAGCAGATGTTCACTGAAAAGCTACTCTGTGATTCTAATTATAATACATTTGATATTTTTTTGTCCTGCAAACTTGACAGCTGTCAAACAAGGAAGACGTTTGTAATTGTGGACCGAATGATACGAATGCAGATCATATCACAATGTCCTCATCATCTGTTTCTAGATTTGAATTTTAGCTCTGACTTCACTCCCCTCTCTTTCACCATGTTGTTTTTTTCCCTCTCATGTTTTCCTAGATCCCCTGTGGGACACCTGAAGTGTCTTCTGAACCCCATGACAGAGTATTAAGCAGCTTTATGGAGAAAACGACCTCTCCACCAGCCAGTGAACTGACAGAGGGCTTTCTTCCCTCGTGAGATCAGCTTGCACAGGTACAGATGCTACAAACACACAATACAATACAACACAGCACTGTTCACATTACATGACACTTCTAACTGAACACTTATATTAATAAAGGCTCTTCTTTCTCATATTGTTTTCATGAAGCAATGATTAGTAGGAGAAAACATTGAGGAAATGATGCAATTTTCATGAGGAAATCAAATCTGTGGCACCGACACACATTTATCTCTTACTGCATGCATTAGCCACAGCCTTCACTGTCTAATCAGTGCATCGAACATGACCGTCTCCCGAACTTGCTTTTCTTTGTTTCACTGTGCACACAGGGATCACAGGTTGGTTTTTGGCTCTAGAGCCACGGGGCTTTTGTTGTTATGACTATTATCCTCCATTCAGAATCTGAGTAGACATAAAAAAAAAAAGTCCAAGCAGAAAAGTGGGCTACTGGTTCAGTAGCATTTCCTTGTCATGCTTGTACACTGTGCTAGTAAAGCTGCTGTGAAAATGGATTTGGTTTATCCAGCACACAATATTGTAGCTCCAATATGTTTTTTTTACACTGTATAAGTTTACCATTCAATACACACTGCTACACATAAAAAAAAAAAAAAAAAATGGTGTTCATTTTTCCGTTTGCGTGTGCCTCTACATCTGCTGAATCTTGGGTATGATGGGATTTTCAAAAGGCCCTTGCTGAATTGTGCATGTGTGAAATACCTGTGGTACAGTGGAAGCCTTTACTCAGTTACACAGTAAAAATATCACATACATGAATGTGATGCAGTCAAAATGGGTGCAGCAGTCAGCTGATAAGCTCTGACAAATCCTCTGTACACCGTCTGTCCAACAGGGTGGACAGAGTCAGCAAGTTGGCAAACAGGAACATCACCAGGTTGTCTAGTTTGGTTGGGCCGTTTCATTACAGAAATAAATACTATTTACATTTAGGGCATTTAGCAGATGTCCAAAGCGACTTACAATAAGTACAAATGTAAGTGTCTATTTCAACACAGAAATGTCCTTAAACATCTGAGAAAACTCCTGTTCTCTAAAAATCTAAAGATCTCTGCAAAGAATCTGGTCGTGGATTATGTATTATGATTATTATATTTTCTACTAAATAAATCCTCTCCCGACGTAAAGCTGCTAGAATCACTTTTACTTCCATATCGATGGTTGACGAGGAAAGGATGGCACATTTTTCCAGAGTTGGTTCAGATTCCAGAAAAAAGGCGGAGACATGTAGGGAGAAACTCGGGGTTTGTTTAAGAAAACCTGCCAGTGAGCAGGTTATGTTCACAGAGTCAGTTACCATGGTTATTGCCTTCCTTTGAAAGTTTCCAACAGAACAGACATTACTGATATCATACCGTGGAAGGTGATTGGTGCATCCATTTGATTATGACACTTGTGGATTTTGTGCAACAATGTCGATTTGACTCCTGTTTAAGGAAATGCCATCTTGTTTAGATGATCTGGCGGGATCATTATTTGTGGAAGGTGACTGCAGCGAGAGAGACAGATTGACTGCTGGGTGTGATAGATTGACTTTTAACAAGAGGGAGCAACACACTGCACCCGTCAATACAATATAGAGACAATCAAATCTGGCAGGACATTTCAGCTCTACCTCGCATCTTGCCTACATTGTTTTCGAGGTCTCTAATAGGTTAAGACTAATTGCAGCGATGCAATTAGACAGTATCTGAATCCAAACGTTTGCCTTCTACTCAACTGGAATCTGATGTGTTGTCTTTCACATAGAACGCTGGGTGAAAGTCAAAATAGAAAGCCTGTCTTTGACTTTGGTATTCAGTCCTTTAAAAAACTCAGCCAACCTCAGTGTTCATCCACACTTCGCACATACAATAACAGTGTGATAAATGTGTCTTTTAGTCATTTAGAAAAGGGGGCTTTTGTAGTCTTCATAGTGTGTTTCTATGGCAATTTATTAAAAAAGAATCAAATAAAAGTAACAAAATATATATGTTCTCCCAGTAAGGCTGGCCAGTTGTATACGTGGGCAGGCCAAAGTCTGTTACACCGCCTACAACCCTGCACCTGTAAGTAAGCACAGAGTTTCACAGCTGAAGAGCCAGATCTTTCTGGCGTTGGTGGAGACCAAAGCAGAGTCTATTCTGTTCTGCATGTAAATGCCAATGACAATTTCACTTCTGCAGATATTCTGTATTATAGCCACTAGACCCAACCAAAGCATCTCAGTTGAAACGCTACGCTTCATTGCCCCTCTGTGTTCTTCATTCTACTACAGTGTGTACTTAGTTTTAAAACATCATCTTTGTAATTTAAAAAACAACAATATACCTAATAATGAGTAACACTGGAAGAACATGTGGAAGAGGGAGGCAACACATAACACCAGTGCTAGTGGCTCTGAGAGCAGACCACATCAAACTCCCAGTACAAGACCCAGAAACCATCCCAATGGCATCCAAGAAAGAGTTTCATCTAAGACACAGCACCAGGCCCTGATATGACCAACAACTACTGGCTAAAGAAACTGACCCAACTCCATCAATGTCCGGCAGCACATATTTACCAGCTGCTGATGGATGGGACCCACCCAGAGTGCTTACACCAAGGCCAGACAGTCCTGATCATGAAGGACCCCCAGAAGGGAGCATCATTGGCCAATAACCTGCCTGTACACAACATAGAAGCTCCTGTCAGGCATCACTACAGCAAAAGATGAGTAGGCACACGCATCACACGCATCAGAAAGGAGTTGCTATTAACTTCATAGGATCCAAACACCAGCTACTGGTTGACAAACCAGTCACTGGAGACTGTAAGATCAGACAGACCAACCTGTGCACGGCCTGGATTGATTAAAAGAAAACCTATGACTCGATGCCACACACAAGGATACTGAAATTATTGGACACTAAGAGCCTTCATTAAGATCGCAATGGTGCTGTGGAAGACAAATCAAGAGGCCAACTCAAAGCCAATTTCACATTACCATCAAGTGCTACATATTCCAGTGAGATGCTCTGTCCCCGCTGCTGTTCTGCATAGGCCTGCGCCCCCTCAGCCAGGTCATCACTAAGAGTGGCTATGGATACTGGTTCCAAAGTGGAGTAACCATCAGCCACCTCATCTACATGGATGACATCAAGTTGTATGCCAGGAATGATTGTGACATCGACTCACTGAGTTACCAGAAGGCAACATAGCAGATGTTCAGGACCATGAAGAGGCCACAAGGAGAGTCAGCAACAGCCAAATACCTACACAGAGTAGTAAAGTCCTGAAAAGTCAGCTGAATGGTAAGAACATGATTGGAACTATCAACACGTAGGCACCACTGGTCATCAGATACCTGGACAAAGGAAGAGATCAAGACAAGAACGCTCCTCACCATCCAAGGGTGGTTTCCCCACAAGTCCAGCACTCTGAGATTCTACACTAAACAGGAGGAGGAAGGCTCAGACATCCAGTACTACAGCAGAAAGATTGCCCCAAGTGTTTAATTGCAAAGTGAATATCTCAACAGCAGAAACGTATATGAGGAGGAGGAAGAGTGTGAACCATCATGGAAGAAGAAGACATGGCATGTCCCCCTTACAGAGAGCAGAAATGGTTGGCGGTGGACAAACTAGAGGACAGCAGTAGTGACAGATGGACCTATCCCAACATCAGGAAGAAGTTTGAAAGATACCAAGAAAGAGGAGCTAGAAAGCAAGTGAAAAGGCTCTCAGGCCTCTGGTAGAGGTAAAGATTAAGATTAAGAATGTTCTTTATATAAATGGCAATAATACCATTTTCATCATATAGTGAAGTCCAGCCGAAGGGGAAATTCCCTCAGTAACTATGAACGGAGAAAACAATTATTCATACATAGCCTACATGGTACAGTACTGAGGGAGAACGCTGTATTCGGCAGCTGCGATACAAGCTGCAAGGGCAGTGCAATGTCAATGTAATGTTATGTTCACGAAAAGTGTGTGTTTTTATAAGAGACAGGCACAGATTTGTATTATGTCTGACAACGTTGTGGAAAGAACAGAACAGAACTAAAACGTGTTTCTTTCCCTTTACCTCGATCCGCTCTATTTTTGTGTCCAAATCTTGCCCAAGAAATCTGAATCATTTTTACAGCATTCTTCCTCTGGTCTGCCTGTTGCCCCCCCCCCCCTCTCTCTCCTTGTCCATTCTTCAGTTTGTGAAAGCTCTTCGTCTGTGTACTCTCAAATCAATACAGGGCAGCCATCGAATTCAAAGACCTCATCCACATGGTTGAAAACATCTAAATATTCAGCCATGACATTGAAAATCTTGTCGATAACGACTACGCGTTCTGCTCTCCTCTTTCCGACTCACTCTCATGTGTGTCCACTGCTGTCTCCTCAGATCATAATGTCTCCTCACCTTCTTTCTAGCATCCTTTCCATAATGTTGTCAGACACTTATAATAACAATCTAAGCCTGTCGGTGGGGAAAGCAAACACCTTTAGTGGACACAACACTACATTCACGGTGCACAACTGCACCTTCAAAAATGGTTAAATAAAGAAGTTCCCCTTCATCAGGCAACTGGTTTATTGTGAACCAGTAATGCTGTGGGGAACATTGGGTGACATGTGAGAGAGAGAGAGAGAGAGAGAGAGAGAGAGAGAGACCCTGGAGCCCTTCTGAAAAGATTGAGAGATTACAAGAAAGATGGGAAGAGGCAGAGAGATAGATTGAGATAGAAGTGGCATTCTGAAATTGGAAGTGAAGTATCTGCAGTACCATTCCACAGTGTCACCTACTGACGATGAGGAGGAGGAGGAGGCGGGAGGATGGAGGGGAGGCAGCTCTCATACAGCTGGGTCCTGTTCCGACCTATCTGCCCCCTCCCACTGTCCTCCTCTCTAAAACCATGTCTCTGTTTAGCCCTCTCACATCATTACCTGGAAACCCCATTGCTTTCTTCTGAGTCTTTTCTTTCTTAACAGCCTCGCTCTCATTCCTCCCTACTGGACATAGAGGGGGAGAGTAGCAGGAGGTCGGTGAGTCACAGGCAGGTGTCTGCCAGCCAGCCAGCCAGCCAAAGAGGCTTCTCATCCACTACCTTCTATGTTTCCTTCCCATCCCTCCCTCTCTCTCTGTGGTCTGCTGAGGCCCAGTGCTGCTCACTGGAGATACCGAGACCAACAGAGAAAGGCCAAATCCCCCCATCTGTCCTCCTCTTTTGCACCGACTCTCTGCTTTTCTTTCATCTGCTCTCATTCTCCATCACCCAAACGTTTTCTGATGCACTCGAACATTTTTTTTTTACTTTCTCTTTCATTTAGTGCAACGTCTCTCCCAGCAAGACCTTTGTCCAGAGCTCTCAACCAGCACATTGCTGGCAGCCAGCGCTGCATCCCGCTGGGAACGCACCACTCACAAACACATATCTCACCACGGCCAAATATTCACTCACACCCTCCTCCCTCCCATACACAGATATACGTGAACTCAAAAGTGCACACCAAGCCAAGAGCCCACTGAGGAAGAAACAGTGTTTGTTTATGTGCCATGCTCTTGTGTAATGTGTTTTTTTTTTGTGTGTTTTTTTTTAAACAAGCATTCATCCTGTTGAGTTCACCTTTGGGACGGCAGCTCTAATCTCTCTGTTCCCTCTTGTTTCACTGTGTTTGACGTTCCTTGAGCTGCTATCAGATTGGTGCGTTAGCCCACGTTTTCTACCGGGCTGGCTGCTGTCGGTGTTTTCTGACTCTGATGAATGTGTTCTCACTGTGATTGCTTCCTTTTCATCACCGTTCACAGTGATGCCACACTCACCTCGATGCACAGCTAAACACATAGACAGTGCCCAAATAAATACATGCTGTGCCATTGGGTTCTGTCCACCTATGAATATGAATCAGTGTCAAGTCCTGAGTCTTTATTACTGTCTTTCTTTTCTTTTATAGTTAGTCAATGTTCATCCCAACTCTAAGAAACAAATAACAATTTAATCCTGCCTTTATTATGATGCTAACAACCAACATTTATGCTATCTACATTCCCATGAATGCCGGATTTATTTTTCTAATTAATACATCACGTGTGACGATGCCTCGTTAAGGTCCTTAGGATGATTTGATATGTTTCATTTTCAAATACATTTCCAACATACATGAGTAACCTTAATCCTATACTATTACTTCTAAAGCACAAATAAATGTCAGGGAGCAGCCATGGATACAACATGGATACAAACCTATATTGTGTTTCCTTTCAGACAAAATGTATTCTTGTAAAAGCATGTGTTATGAAGTAGACTACACTAGAGCAAATTAAAACACAACGTTTTTGCACACACACACACACAGGCGTCCATTTTCACCGCATCCATTCATCGTATTCAGCCCCTTAATGGCCCTTATTTCCTCCCTCCTCTCCTCTGTTCCATTTCCCCGCCACTAATTGCTCCGCCGGTTTCTCTTCCTTCAAATTCATTGCCTTTCATGCCTTCCACCTCTTATCGCAGTGACTCGATATTTATCTCTGCACTGTTCTCGCTCTGATCACCTGTTCCCCTCTGCCTGCTCCCAGCTGTGTTTGTGTATTGCCGACCGTGCACAGAAATGGCTTTAACAGCTGAGACACAGCCACCAATCTATGTCTAAATCCATCATGCTTTCACCTGTTGGCACTTCTGTGTGTGTGTGTGTGTGTGTCCGTGTGTGTGCTTGCATTTATGAGCATGCCTTTGATCTGCCTCCATTTTTCCTGAGAAAATGGAGCCATTCTAACCCTGTTAGAGGTTTGTGGAGTAGTTTGGACTCCTCAGTCTACCATCTGCTTCATCACGTCTGATGTGAACATGCATACAGGTGCATCAGCAGACATACAAGTCTTCATATGAATGTGTGTGTGTGTGAGAGAGAGTGTGTGTGTGAGAGAGAGTGTGTGTGTGTGAGAGAGAGTGTGTGTGTGATTGTGTATGCCAGCTTGTGTGTGGTGAATGCTACTTCTTCCAGCTCGACTTGTTTATCTTTCTCTCCTTCCTTTATTTGCCAAAAGGCTCAATCCCAGAAGGCCTGTGACAGTTTTACTCGTCAAACGTGCATTTGCATTTCCTCCTCTGCATGTCTGTCTCTCTCTCTCTGTCTCTCTCTCTCTCATTGGTTCAGTGTTGTTATTTTGACTTGTCCTCAGTTTGGAGGGGAACAAACTGCAAATGCCAACGTGAGTCCTGTTTTGGGCGACACTACAAGTTGGGCAAAACTTTCATTAATATTGATATTTTGAGTACAAGTGTCAAAGAATAGTGCATACTGTCAAATATTTCTTGTCAACATTGAATGAAGTGAATGAAAAATAAAGCACCCAATAAAGAGAGGAGAATGAGGGACGTGTGTGTGTGTGTGTGTGTGTGTGTGTTGTATGTGAGGGACGGTGATGCGAAGAAGTCTACTTTAACTTCTTTCTTATGACACACACACTCTTTGTTCTTTAGATGAGGATCCACATGGGAAGTGGATTGACGGAACTAAGGATGTGACGAGTCTGTCAGCGATGACAACAGGGTTCCCACAGGCATCTTCACAGGGAAAGTCTCCTCTCTTACACAGGTGAGGATGGCAATCTGACCTGTGTGTGTGTCACGTGCCAGGTTTCATATCATTGCATACACCGAATCAAAGGTGTTCTCTTCTGTGCAGTGACCAATAGTTCTACAAAGGAAACTGAATCTGTTTTTGGTTTCTGTCTTGAAAATCTGACAAGGCAGAAGCACTAAGACAAGCCAGGATTAATAGCTTTAAACGGGAAAAGGAGCTGGAACATTCGAGTGGCTTCATCCATTCAGCTGGCAGTCCGACTCACATTGGAAGTGGAACAGAGTGACAGCCAACACATCTCTGCCATGGTTGTGTGTTATACATGATTCAATCATGGAGGGACTAGGAAACCAAACTTGACCTACCAAATAAACTCAATCTGCTTCATCAATATTGCTTCTGTTAATACTACCACTACTGCTAATGATGCATTTGGTGTTGGTAGAAGTATAGTAGTAATACTACTACCAACACCAAATGCAGTTGGAACCCAAGAGCCTGGGCTGCACCAGATTTCTGCCTAAAAGCCTATTAAGGCAGTTTTTTCTTGCCATTGTCGCTGACGCTTGCCCCTGGGTGATGTTGGGACTTTGAAATAGTATTGACTCTTAATATCATGAGTGTATTCTAGTCCTGCTCAATGTGTTAAGTGTCCTAAGATGACTTCTGTTGTGATATGACACTATAAATAAATTGAATACACACACACACATATATATATATGAATATATAAGAATTAAAATATATATTCATATATATATGTATGAATATATATTCATTCCTCGATGACATTTCACATTACTTAAATAAATGTTGAGACTGAATCCATCTCCCCTTCACATTAACTTTATCATTTGCAGCATGCCGAATAGCTCCCCCTTGTTGTGTCTGTGAAGTGGAAATAACATGAAGATCAAATGTTTGTAGTCCACCTTTTATGCTATTGTTGTCACTCTCATATCACTCTCTGCTTCCTGGAGTTGAAAACTTTGAGAGAAGTTCAACTTGTTTTTTTTTTTTTGGTACAAGGAGATACTTTTTTTGCTTCATTGCCATGCATTTCTTTGTTTCCATGTGTTGTGTATAGCTTTGATCGTAGAACTCTGCATACTTTGGCAGTTCAACAAAGGTACTATGACGCTCTTGAACTTTGCAGAACTTTTCTTTCTACATGAGGTGATTTGCATTGCTCCACCAATATGATTCACAATGCTGTTGTACTGCAAACTCTACTACTTATCATCAATATTTACATATTAACAATGACTCAATTACTTTGCTCAAAGTATCCACCCACCCACAATGATCACCCTCAGCTCTGGAGCTGAGGAAGGAGTAAACAAGAGTAAACAAGAGCCTACGAATGATAGTAGCATAGCAGACAGTTGTCTGCTGCTTTATTAATGCTCTGAATTTTGTATATTGCACCTTTAAAACACATACAGGAGTTGAGCTTCAAAATAATCTTAATCACATGTTATTTGTTGTTTATGAGTTTGTGATTTCCCACCTTTAACCACAAGAAGAAGAAGAAGATAGTCAGCCTACGGTTTGAATCTCCAGCCGAATGTTAGGAAAGAGCAAAAGGTTAAGAGCGTTCCTGTAAACACACCACAGGCTGGGAATGATACGCAACTTGCCGCTGCCTTGTTGTCCAACAATTTCAAATCCCTCTCGAGCAGGCAACAACACTGTCTACATGTTTTATGCATTTAACTCTGTCATTCTGAACTCTTTCAGGACACTGTTTTACCCTCAGTATATGGGCCAAGAGCAAAACCTGGCCTTCTTCTGGGGATAAGCTGCCAAAGGGCTGGTGTAATGCTGCCAAGTGAGTAACCGTCTGGCCTTGTGTACCTGACCTCAGGTGGTGTACGTGTATATGTGTGAGTCTGTGTGCGTATGTATGCATATAACACGAGCTGAAAGCCATGTGTACTCAGTCACCAACCTCACCTCCATAATAGAATCACATCCATAGTGCATGTGGACTGTATGTAGCACCTCTTTCAGGGGCTGTTTAAGTGTAATGTATTATTCAACACTGATTTTTGGTCATTTCTCTTCAGTATGTTGCATGAGGATCTTTGGGAAGGAGGTGCAAAGGGACAGGGCTAAAACAGGAGTGTTTCTGAATGGCTAAATACAGGTATAATATTCAGAAAGATTTTTTTTTACATGAAAGCATGTGGATATGTAGGAGAAACCAGGCGGCAACCTCTGCTTCTGAAAACGGAAGCCAAGCCTAAGTGCCTTAAATGCTGGCCTTCTGGTTGCAAAACAAAATCCAGAATACACGTAAGTCTATGAGAACCCAACTTCTCACTTGATCCCCTTAAAAAATAAAATAAATAAATAAATAAGAAGAAAACAAAGAAAGTTAGCTCCATGGTTTCAATTCCCAAACTTGTAAACTAAAAATCAATTTTCACAAACCAGAATCAAAGATCTCTTCATCTAAACCATCAACCTGCCTAATAGACCCCATACCAACTAGTGTGTGTGTGTGTGTGTGTGTGTGGGGGGGGTCTGTAATCAACATCTGCCGTCACAGTGTGGCACCTAACCCAGCATGCTGCTTTGAGGCGGCTAGAAGAGGAAGCCCAACTCTTCATAGCATGCAGATCGTGCTCATGTTAGTTCACAGATATAAATTGTGAGTCGTGACTCTATTATTGATCTCTCTCTCTCTGTATCTCTCTCTCTCTCTCTAGACAGGAGCTCTTGGGCCTAAGTGGGCAACAGGCTAATTCCAAGGAGGTGCCGTCACTTGGTGTTTTCTCTGGGGTTGCTGTGTTCCCATGTGGTGTGGTCTGGGGCCTGTTTGTTGGCCTCTCCTGCCCCCGTGAAGCCCCAGCCCTGCTCCTCGCGCCTCCGGTTCTCTCTGATAGGTCACTAGGCTCTTACCGCATGGTGGGTCACTGTGAAATTCCTATATTGTTAAATTGTTGGCTTGCGTCTATTGTCTGCATGTCCTTTTTTCTATGTCCGCCATGGTTGCGTCCAGGGTGATACGTGGATGTACTCACACCTCTGGTTAGCATGGCCACAAACCGGTGTTGCCTCTTGACCTTATAAGTACTTAACCTTCTAACTATTGGGCCAACTTGGTTAAATACTTGGTGTAACGTTAAACAAATATATTCCCAGGTGGCAGAGTTGACATTTCACCATTATAAGCCACGCTCCCCACCACACTAACAAAGACCAGTACTGTATGTAAAGTGATAGAGGGGTGTATGTTGAAGTACTTTTGTTTTTACCGTGGTATTGAATTGGTATGGAGAATCATTTAATTTCACTGGCATTGGTATCAACTGGGTTTACCACCACAGAGAGAATCTAGTCCTGTGGGAGAAACAGTTTTTTTTTTAAATACTCAAATTAAAATGTAGAGTAGCCTACATGGAAAATCACACACACACAAAAAAAGATTTTGGTCAACATACACAATTGTAAAACAATATGTTAAAAAGGTCGGGATTCCTTTTAAAACTATGTTATGTTGGAAATTATCAAATATAATTTGACTTTAACAGAGAAATCCTCCATGTCTTCTCAACCTTTTTACCCCAGTTTACCCATTCCTTTCACCTCCACCAACCTCCTCTCCGAAGAGACAGGAGGGTTAGGAGAAAAAAGGTGTCCTCCTCACCCTCCTGTCTCTTCTTACGTTATCTTTCCTTTTTTCTCGTTCCACCATATCACTTCATCGTTTCATCCCTGCTACCTTCTCATGATTTCATCTGTCTGACTCAATTCTTACCCTTCATTCCATATCTGTTCTCTCTTTCTATCTCCTGTCATGCTTTCATCCCTCCCCTCTTATCCTTCCTGTCTCATCTCATCCCGCCTTCTGCTCATCCTTTCATCCGTTTCATCGTTTGTAAGTTTAGTTACTTTACTGACTGCTTATCAGAGACCATTTTGCTTAAACAGTGATGAAATGTCACTTTAAAAAAACAACAAGCAACAGTTCCTGCCGTCAAACCACATTGAGTTTCTAAATTGAAATGGGATGTGGCTAACACATGGATCCACGTGAGGACCCACAGGGGGTGGAGGGCAGAGGCTGCATCGCAGGTGGCCGAGCCGGGAGAGGACTCTTTCCAACTCACCAACCAAACACCATCAGAGGGAAGGAAGGGTGCCACCTAGTTCAGGAAGAGGAGAAAACAGCAACAAAGCATATGATCCTGCAAGGTGGTGGGAATGAAGCAATATGGGACATGGACAGATGGGAGAATGCAGTTGATAGGAAAGTGACCTGGGCTGAGCTCTGGAAAGCCGAACCTCACCACATCAAATTTCTCATCCAGGCAGTATATGATGCGCTGCCAAGCCTGTTAAATCAGCACACATGGGGCATAGCAGAGTCACCAGCATGCCCTCTGTGTTCCAAGCAAGGAACTTGAAGAGGGTATCAATGGATGCAAGACCAGGTCCTGAGGACCATCGCTGAAAACATCAGCAGAGTCATTCAAATGTAAACAGAAGAGTGATTTCACATGAAAACCTAATAAATACACCCCCTCTGATATAGTACAACAAAATAAGAGAATTGAATGTTTAAACTCTTAAACATTCTCTCTCATCTAAAGCTAGTCAATGATTTAATATCAGAGAATCATGTTGATTTATTCTGTCTTATTAACACCTGGCTGTGTTATGTAGACTGTCAGTTTAAACTAAGCGAGTCCTCCCAGACATAGTCACTCCCAGACATAGTCACTCCCACTCATCTCTCTCAAGGCAGCGAAGTGGAGGAGGAGTTGCAGCCATTTTTGATTCAAGCCTATCAATCAACCAAAAACCAAAACTAAATTATATCTCATTTGACAGCCTGATTCTTAATCGTTCGCACTCAACCTGGAAAACAAGCTTATTCTGTTTGTAAGTTTAGTCCTCAAATCAGTAGTGTAGCATTAGTGTAGCATTTACTTCATTAATAGATTCTATTGGCTTCAGTCAGAGTGTACATCAACCACACTCTCGACCTCGTCTTAACTTATGGTGTTGAAATTGAACTCTTAATAATGTTTCCTCAAGATTCTTCTTTATCTGGACTAGGCTCCTCTCAGCAAAAGCTAGGCCTACAACACTGGTGTCTATTGGAAAGTGTTGAAGCTAAGTTTAAGTTTATATATATATATATATATAAATCTTCCTTTTCTCTCTAAGAGAAAGAAGTTGCCAATTTAACTTTCTCAATAACAACAGTCTATGTGAGGACTTCCAGTCAGGAGTGACCTTCTATTTTATGATCTTGATTTCCTGTTTTATGTCTTCCTGGGATGTGTTGTGTTTTACCCCCCTCACCCCAACCATTCGCCCTACATGTTCCGACGGGCGTCCTTCTGATGCCTGCTCCACATATCTTGATGTGGGTCCAACTGACGCCTGCTTCCTGTGTCCTGACAGGGGGTTGTCCACAGCATCCGACTGAAGTTCCACGTGTCTCCAGTTCCTGTACTGGAACAGTACTCCTCAGTTATTGTCCCTGCTGCACTGCAGCAGTCTCCAGTTCCTGTCTATGCAAGGTCCCAGTATTTTCCAGCCCCTGCTTCCCCGGAGATGCAGCAACCTTCAGCTGCAGACGGGACCTGCCTTCGCCGACAGGCTCCAGCTTCAGTGGGGACCCACATTCGCTGAAGGCCTCCAGTTCCTGGTTGCCCTCCTGACTGCTAATACTACTACCAACACCTAATGCAAATGGAAACCAAGAGCCTGGTCTGCCCCAGATTTCTGCCTAAAAGTCTGCTAAGGGAGTTTTTTTTCTCACCACTGTCGGACTTTCGGAAAATCAGGAGTGTGTTCTAGTCCTGCTCTATGTGTAAAGTGTCACCACCCCAACCAGACAATGTCCTTGTGTCCGGTTCCACCAAACAAGCTGTTGGAGCTGACAAGCCCATGAGAAGATCACTTGAAAGAAGCGCTCCATGTATGTGGAACAGGCCAGCAACCATTAAAAAATTTTTAACCTTTATGGAGTGTTTGACCACTAGTAGCATTATCAGGCTGCAGGATGCACATTCAAATGTAAAAAAATGAACCCTGCACGGTTTATACATTCTTATTATTGTTTTTTTTTTAATTGTCTTTTCAAATGCTCTATGAGAAAAAGGAAAGCACCCAAATGTATGTAATACCTCAGGAAAACGCACAAAAGCTGTGACCCATTCAAGTGGCCACATCCTTCAAAGGCTGTATTTGAAGAACAAATGCATCACGGTTACCCCATTTCAAAGAATCCTTCAAATGCAGCCAAGAAGTGTGGTCTTCTTTTCCCGGATTCAGAGGATCCAGCTGATTCAGGGCACAGCTTATCCCAAGATTCATTGCACGCCAGTGACGATTGGATTTTAATCAACATTGCAACAAGCGGATCAGCGGCGATGTGGCAGAAATACCCTCTCTCAGCCTGCCAATGGCAGTGAAGCATATCATCCATCAAAATATAAAATAAAAAGAATAAAATATGATCTCTGGCTCCATTTTAATCATATAATGTTATTTACCTCTTCGGTACTCTTGTTTTGTCAACCGCAGCTGGTTGCTAGGCAACGGAAGCGGCAAAGAGGACAACAGGAAATCCTCTGTAGACCAGACGGTCTCATTTTGGAGACTTACGAAATCCAGAGTCTTCAAAGCAACCGGCCGACTTAAGCCTCGTTCACATACGTCGTCACTCGCCCCTCTCTGAGCGACAACTGTCAATGGAACGTGAATGTGTTCTAGCGGAATGTGGCCAGGACAGGGGATACGATGTGGGCGGGTACGGAGATAAAATAATGTAACTTTCTGCGATGCGAGTGAAGCAAGTATCAAGTGAGTACCAATCAGAATGTAGAATAGAGATGATTGAGAGTTGACGTCAACAGAGAGTTCCACAGAGGTTTGCCGCTTGAACTAGCCTGGCCATTACCAGCCGGCGGCAGTGACTTTTTTTTGCGAGCGTGTAGAATTCAGTGAGAAAGCGAGGGTCGAGTAGCGACATATGTGAACACGGCTGTAGACCTCCAAGACCTCTGTGTGAATGTAATTTCAACATGGCAGCCTCAAGGTGTAAGCTGATCAGGGTTCAGTTGGATACTGAGATAGTTGAAAAATAAATGGTAGAAAGCCATTGATACAAACTTGGGGAATACAATTTGAAAGTCGTTGGCATTTATCAAACGAAAGGATTGTATTGGCTGCATCCAGCAATTAAGTTTTTTGTAAGTAGTGCCTTGTACTTTTCTTTCCTGTAGTATCACTCCATAGGCAACGCACACACAGTCATTGACAAATCTATAGGTTTGAACGAATGTACATACCTACTACCGATGCACATCTTGACTTGGAATCACATCTCACCTTTCAGCCAAATATAAATATGTACAAGCTGCCCTAACTCACCAAGTAAATGTGAATGTGTCGAGTGTGTCTTTCTCTTTCTGAGTGTGTGTGTGTCTGAGTGAGTGAGTGAGTGTGAGAGAGAGAGAGAGAGAGAGAGAGAGGATTTGCCTCCATCCAAGCACATGGCGACTCTAATAGGCTCTATCTCTGCTGCTTCACTACATTAGAGTAAAAGTGATGCGTTGCTCCAAGGCGCCGCAATTAGGCTGAGTCACGTCAGTGCTGGACGGCTCTGATGAAGGGCTATTAAGAGCGCCATGGATGATGGAGGCACTCATCAGCCCCCCACCCCCCTCCCCACATACACACCTTTACCACCATGACCATCACCATTCGTCACCACAGCCAGTCGCATGCCCCCCCGCCCTTCTCCTCCACATCTGTCACCATTAACACCAAACTTTCCCAGGCAACTTCTTTGAGCAAGAGTCATTCTAACCTGGCAGCTTTCTCCCTGCCATTTTCCCCTCCTCTCTTCTCTGCATCTGTCTCATTTCCTGCCATGGATTCATATATATTTTGGGATAAGTGTTCTCCATGAATCTTACACCTGCTTTCTCTTTCTCTTTTTCTCTGGCTGCCTTTTCCAAACATTCTATCTTTCATCCACTCCTTCCTTCTGTTCATCTGCAAGTCTATTCATCTTCCTCTCTCCAGCCCCCATGATTGCTTCACTCTCCTTCTTCCTTCCGTTTTTTTTTTCTCTGAGTCATGCACCTCTTTTAATAGCTCAATTTCTCTTATTCTTCCCTTATCTTCCCCAGTTTGATGCATTTTACCTGGCTTGAATCAATTTGCCCATATCCATCCATCTCCTCCTCCCTCACACGTTTGCTCTCACTCCCATGTTAATACCTACCTCCAAAGCTGCTGTTTGTTTCTGAAAATGTGAGTTTGGATGTGCTGTATGGTTGAAATTGATTTTGTAACAGAAATGTTTTAAACAACAACAAAAACAACAACACCAATGTTTTGGTTATTTACAGTAGTTGATCTTGAATGTATTGAGATTTTAGTGGAAACAACACCTCAGACATGAAATGTTGTCTACAATGTCTACAGATATTGGATTTTTAAATAAAAGGATTTTACTGATTTAATTATTTGGCTGTTGTTTGTCATTGTTGACCACAATAGTTGGTTAGCCATCACCAGTTTATGAATCTGGATCTGGAAGTCCCTCAGGATCTTACGTTGGTCATTCTCATCCCCCGTTGGAGGCGTCTTCCATTTTGACATTGGGACTTCCAGCCCATAATACTCCATAGTGCTCCAGGCGTCAGTAAAGTCCTTAAAGTGCAAATTAAATACTAAGAAACATTTTAGCTGCCTGCAATCATGAAGACTTACAAAACACTGTGGTATCAAAATATTCCAGACATAACCGTGTCCACAGATGGATAAATGTATGTCCTGAATAAAGTGTATAAGTGTTTATTAATTACCACTTCTTTTCACTCTAAACGGGCCAAACAGTGTTATTTTCCTAGGTCAATTTTTGGTTTCTCATTATTCTTCTATGCGCATAACACCTGCATCATTTGTTAGTAGGTGTTAATATTTGGTAAGAACTAAGCTCTTTGGAGGGACTTGTTTCTGCAGTTAATTCAGTAATATGTAAATCGCATCTCAATAAGTACTTCTCATCATAGGCCAAGTTTAAACAGCTGGTGCAACAAGCTGCTTGGTTACACAATGAAAAAAGACTTACTATCTGTATCTCTCTGAATCGAATTGTCTCGCCCTTTTTGTCTCCACATCTGTCCAGTCCACCTCTAATAACATCCAGGCCTGTAGAGAGCCAGGTAGAAAAAAAACAGAACCAAAGGTGTTTGTGCCAGCGGTCAGGAACACCTGCTGTGTTGCCTGGGTGACCTTAACACACCTGCACCTGATCAGCTTGGCTCCCAGCCAATGCTGGACTACAGCTTCTGGTGTAATCACCATAAATGGACCCTTAACGTTGTTATGGTCATAAATGTACCATTTCTGGTGTTATCTGAGAAAATTCTTACTATTATGACATTAATTAGCATTTCAGACAAAGTCCTGGTAAAGATAAAAGTCCTACACAAAGAATCTTGGCTCAGGAGCGATAAAAATGTTGCAGGAATATTCTCAATGCTGAATGAAAGATTGTTAATGAAATGCTACAGGTTAGATTGTCAGTCCCATTAGAGATGCTCGTGTCTGCCACCCACCTCAATAATGCCAGAAAGGAGAACGCAACACTAAGATATTTGGTAAGCAGCAAAATGCAACAGTTTTCGCTGGTTTCTAGATTTACTAACATTATTGTTTCAACACAGCCTTTGTAAACATGTTACGGTCTGATTTAATTAGAAAAAAACTCCTACTCATTTAATGAGTATAATAATCTGTCTTTTTTTCCACAGCCAGTGTCCTTCTCTCACTCTTGTCCCCGACTGTACCCATGCCTCTGTGCATTTTGCCATGGTTACACCAGGTAATGTCCTTGTTCCTCCTATCTGACATTTTATCCTCTTCCATCACCCTTTGCCGTGTGCAGTTCCATCTCCCCACACTGGAATTACCCTGATTATGATTATAGCTGTGATGATAATGATAACCACTGCAAAATTGCACTCCCTCTCATATCCAACACCCAGGGGATTATGTTTGACTGAAAGGCTGCCTGGAAATGTTTCCCCCATCTAATTTTTTTTAGATTTCCTCAATCTCTCTTTGTTTCTTTCTTTCTTTTTTTTGTTACATTTGGCCTTTTATACTTCCCTTGCTCTCTCCACTCATTGCTCACGCCCTCTCCAGCTCACCTCTCCTCTCTTTTCAGTCTTTTTTCAATTTTCTGGCAGTCTTTCATCTCTGTTGTTGTGCTCCTTTCAACCTTTCCTGGACTGTCTTACCTCCACCACTTGTCTCTGGCTCTTTCCTTTCCCACTCCTGGTTCATCCACTTATTTGAACTCTTCTTATCTTGTGCCTGCTTATTCTACTGCCACAAAGAAAGCAGATACATTTTCTTTTTAGTCATATTCCATTCAGGAAATAATTATAGAGTTGCCTCTCGAAAATGTTAAGTGGACGGCATGAAATGGCTTTGTTACTCGCCTTCATCCTTCACTGATGTATGCCCTTCATTATGTATTTCCGGTTCTGCCTTTCTTTTTCTTTACCAGTATAACATGAAATCCATGTAATTTTGAAGATGAACAAAACCCCATAGTTCTATCTTCTCAGATCATACAGATCTACTGGGTTGGTTGTTACTGCTGGTTTTCTTTCCCATCCACGACAAAGAAGACATAATTTTTTTTGAGAGAGAGAATCAAATAAACAAATAACATGTTTGACCAAATATCTCTTTGATAAATAATTGAACATCTTTGATCTGGTAAGTTCAGAAAAATCACATTTTATAAGCAGACTTGAAAATCAGGAAAAGACATTACAACATAAAAAAAATCTAAGACGATATATATTTTCACGACATATTGATATAATTTTGATTTATTGCCCAGCCCTAGTTTGAACCTCTCAAACTGTTCACTGCTGCCATAGACTGAGGTAGCATTTGGCACTTTTCTCAAGGACCTTTTTGCATTTTCAATTTGTGTTGAGTGGGAACAGAAAATTTGAAAAAAATCTTCAAATATGGCAAAGCAGCTTTCACACTTGGCTGAGGTGGAAATATCAGTGTAACTATACAACAACAACCAAATGCGATAAAGTGCAACGTAAAGAGAATATTAAGATGTACATGAAGCATGTGCCTTTTCGGCAACTCAAGGCGCTTCGGCGTGCAGACAAAAAATCCCACCCCTTTCCTTCAGACCTCTGTCCAAAGCTGCTCCAGCAGTACATGTGAACACGCACTGCCTGATTACTGAGGAGAGCATTAGGAAGGGGAGAACAACATCTCTAAATGACTTGCCATGGCTTACTTAGAAGTAAAAAAGAACCTTACATTATCATAATAAATGTAATCAAAAAACGTGGCTATTGCTGGTAGGCAAATTTGTCAATCTAGCATGTATTGGGAAATGTTATTGGATATTTAGATTCAATGCAGTAATTTATTATTGGCTAGATAGCAACAACTGCCGGCAGTAACACTAGATATTAGGCAACGCTAAACATCACAAGGTTAGCAATACTACAATTAAATTCAATTCAATTTTATTTATAGTGTCAAATCACAACAGAAGTCATCTCTGGACACTTAACACATTGAGCAGGACTAGAATACGCTCAAAATTTCAAGAGTCAACACAATTTCAAAGTCCCAACATCACCCAGGGGCAAGCGTTACAGCGACAGTGACGAGAAAAAACTGCCTTAATAGGCTTTTAGGCAGAAATCTCGTGCAGCCCAGGCCCTTGGGTTCCAACTGCATTTGGTGTTGGTAGTATGGTAGTAGTAGAATTAACAGTAGTGGTGGTATTGACAAAAGCAATAGAATCAACAGTAGTAGTCCATGGCAGCAGGCACAGCCACGCCGAGATGGATCCATCCCAACCACGTCGCCGTAGACAAAAAAGCAAGCTACTACGCAGTCAAAGTTTATTTTCTTTTTTGAAACTTCAGCACATTTCACGAAAACAGCTGCAGTAGGCTACCTTCCGTGCTTGCAGCTGATTTCTGTAGATATGATGGTCAGTTTCTCTGTTCTAAAGCTCTGTTCAATAAAAATATCTCATGATGTTTGTTACTTTACAGGCCAGAATTTGAGGACTGAGCTTGGAGCTGTCACATCAGCTGTTGGATCTCCGCCTGACACGTGACCCAAGCCTGCGGTTTGACTAACTACACCTCACATCAGCAGATGCTCCGCAATTGGGCCATCCTGTTGCATTTCAACGTACTTGGTGTGTCTGCCAGAACTGCAGAGAAATGCCCATGGACGTGGAAAGAAAGTTCTGTGGGAAACTCCATCACTCCTGTGGGCTGGCACTTTTGAGGTTTACATTTCAGGAAGGGGTCCTGCGCCTTGCCATAGATATCCAGGCATCGGCTGATCTTCCAGACACAGGGGAGAGAAACGGACAGTTCCACCACGCAGCGTATCCACAATTTATTGTGTGGCAATATGGAGCACTGGGACAGGGCCACAGAGTTGTGATTCCAAGTTGCTGTGTCTGGAAGATCAAATCAAATCAAATCAAATTTTATTTATATAGCACATATACAAGCGGCTGAGCCGCAACCAAAGTGCTTCACAGAAAGTGCTTGTGTTTAAGTGCTAAATGCATTTAAAAAGAAAAAGAAAGAAAAGAAAAGGGTTAAAAGACAACGACTGAATTAGACAATATAAAAGACACTAATCGAAGGCAAGGGAGAAAAGGTGGGTCTTTAACTGGGGTTTAAAAATATTTAAAGACTGGGCCGCCTGGATGTGTAGGGGGAGGGAGTTCCAGAGTCTGGGGGCTGCCACTGCGAAGGCTCTGTCCCCCCTGGTTTTTAGCCTGGACCTGGGCACTTCCAACAACAGTTGGTCGGCTGACCGGAGTGCTCTCGATGGGATGTGGCGGTGGAGAACATCAGACAGGTAGGTGGGGGCCAGACCATGAAGGGATTTGTAAACAGTCAGGAGAAGTTTGAAGTCAATGCGGTAGCGGATGGGGAGCCAGTGGAGTGCAAGGACCGGGGTGATGTGATCTCGCTTCTTTGTACGGGTGAGGAGTCGGGCGGCTGAATTTTGAACTAACTGCAGGCGGCGGAGTTGTGATTGGTCGATGCCGGTGTATAGGGCGTTGCAGTAGTCCAGTTGTCCAGATACGTGATCGCTACCCAGATCCAAGTCAGGATCGTATTATTTCTTTAATTCTTCACTATTTATGTTCTGCCTGACCTGTTCTAAATTGTTTAAATACATTTTCCTTATACTCACAGCATAAATAAATGCAGGTCCATTTACCATTCTCACCATGCATGGAGGGTTTAACCCTAAGTCCAGGACTCTGAGATTGTACACTAAATGGAAGGAGGGAGGGCGAAGACTAGTGAGGGGGTCAGAGCCACTATCCAGGATGAAACAACCAAGATCCAGGAGTACATCTGGAAGATGGCCTCAAGTGATAACCAAGATCAAGGAGGAGGAGGAGGAGGGAGAGGGGGAAGGATCATGGAAGGACAAGCCCCTGCCCATCATGTACCACAGACAGATAGAAGAAGCGGCTCATATCGACAAATCATACCAGTGTCCAGAGACAGCTGGTCTGAAGAACAACACAGAGGCACTAATCATGGCAACACAAGAACAGGCACTGAGCACAAGGCCAATGGAGTCTGGGGCCTACCACACCAGACAGAACTCCAAATACACCTGAGACAGTCCAGCACACCAGCAGGGTGTAAGATGCAGGCAGGTAAGGCATCCATGTAGGTCCCCATAACTTAGTTGTTGGCATAGTGTACAGGAACATCTGTGCTGAGTATTATGGGCTGGAAGTCAAAATGGAAGACATCTCCAAAGGTGTTTAAGAATGACCAAGGTAAGACACTGTTGGACTTCCAGACCCATAGTGAAAAACTGGTGATGGCTAACCAACAGGACATTGTGGTGGTGGGCAAACAACAGGACAGCAGTGGAAGATGTAGCTATCCCAAGTGACAGCAACATCAGAAACAAGGAACTTGAGAAGCTCGAAAAATACCAAGAGGTGAAAGTGGAGCTAAAAAAGATGTAGGGAGTAAAGGTATCAGTGGCACCTTTGGTAATCTGAGCATTTGGGGCTGTATCCCCCAAACTGGTACAGTGGCTCCAGTAGATTCCAGGAACAACATCCCAGATCTCTGTACTCAAGAGTGCAGTCCTAGGAACAGCTAAGATACTGCGCAGATCCCTCAGGCTTCCAGGCCTGTGGTAGAGGACTGACCTTGGGGCGAGTGGGGATTGTTGAAATCAAAGATCTCAGACTTTTTCTACATACACAAAAAAAGGCTACTTCTATCAAATTCTGTTCACAAGTGTGTGAGCACTTCTCATTTGCCGTGATAATCCATCCACCTGACAGGTGTGGCAGCACAGGTGTGCCTCAGGCTGGTCACAAAAAAGGCCACTCAAAAATGTGCAGTTTTATCTTGAAAGGGGGGGGGGGGGGGTCAGAAAACCATTTGACCACCAACACTTTCACATGTTGGTCATTTTGTTGATTGTGGCCCGTGGAATGTTGGCCCGCTCCTCTTCAGTGGCTGGGTGTACCTGCTGGATGTTGGCAGGAAGTACTGTAGAAGACACTGTCGTTTTACCCCAATCCAGAGCATCCCAAACTTTCTCAATGAGTGACATGTCCTGGAGTATGCAGACCATGCAAGAACGTATGAGATAAATATGGGGCCGTGCATCATCATGCTGCAACATGAGGTGATGGTAGCGGATGAATGGCACAACAAAGGACCTCAGGATCTCGTCACAGAAGCTGTGCATTCAACATGCCATCAATAAAATTGACGCCACCTGCTGCTTATCTATAAGTGAACCTACTGGTAATAAATGCAGTAACATTGATCTGTTTTTATTACCTGTCAACTTTCCCATCCTCAGGGTCTGCTGAGAGCTCACCTAGACTACCCCAATACAAAAAACACCGTCCACACACTGGATCCATGACTGTTTCAGGTAATCAGCATCTCCGTCTTTTAAGTTATCTTACTGCTCCTTCTGCTTGCTTGACTTGATATTATCAGTTGGATATTTCAATATCAATACTGTGTGAGCACCACGGTCCCATATATCATTGTGTGTGTTTTCTCTTAGGTATTATCCCATCCACCCAGTAGAAGCATAGATTATTTTCTACAAGTAACACATAGCTATATCTTGACATGGGATGCTATTCACTCATAATAGCGTTAAGTGCCAATACATATAGAGAATACAGCAGTACTGGGATGACATTATTATTGACTAAATCTAATAACTCAATTGAAATGTTGCAAGGTTTTAAACATATTTCACCAAATTGTAGTCTAAATTGTCATGGTCAAATCAATCATAATCATAATAAATAGCCTGACATTGTCATAATCATTATTTACGTTAAGGCCTACCAATTAGATTTTAAGAATACTTTTAATTTAAAAAAGCATAAGAAAAATATGTCCTCCTATCATTTGCCACTATCCAGTTGCAGAGATCTTTGCATTATAAAGTTTTTGCTGCATTAATATACAGCATTGAATGTAATTATGAGCCTGAATAGTTGAAAATAAATGTTTTCCCTGTTCACGTGCTATTCTGGCCTGTGAAGATCTCAAACAATTCAAACAGTATCTTTTTTCTAAAAAAAGTTGCATCTCTGTTGTGAAACCAGACCAACACTGGCTAAAACTAACCAGTAGCTAATTGTCATCACACAAAGAGCAGATAAGGTTAATTGGCACTGGGAATCTTTAAAAAGGGATTTTGGAGAAACAGGTGAATGAGCAGGAGTACTGCAAAAATAAGTGATGTTTATTAAGAAAAAACCTCTACTGAACAAAGGGCAAACATTAAACCCAGGAATTCCAATTACAAACTAAATCAAATTAAAGAGAAAAGGTAACAAAAGAAAAAACAGCAGCCTCATGGCAAAACTGCCAACTCCTCTCTCTCTCCCTCTTACTCTTACATGTTGCCTCCTCAGCAGCACTTTAAATTTCCCTCTGGATCAATAAAGTATCTATCTATTTATCCATCCATCCATCCATCCATCCATCCATCCATCCCTCCCGACCTCCCTACCTATCTATCTATCTATCTATCCGTCTATCTGGAACATACCACCTGCCCAGGTAAGTACAGGGTTAGCTTAACAGCAGCCATCCATATGACACAGAATGATTATATACAATTTATACAAGATATTAAGTTACTGCTGTTATCTCAATACATCTATGTACAACCATCAAAAGAAAATTAATCTCAACAGCACCAGTAATCCCCTGCTGAGAGGACATAATGAGACAAACCTGTTAACACTGACTGAGCTGCTGATCCACAACAAGATCCCAGGCAGACCAACAACAATACAAATCCCACGTATCCATAGAACAATAAACAAGCTGTGATCAATTCAGTCCAAAAGTATCAAACAAACACTGGAACAAGATAAAAAATTAAGCAAACACTAAATATGCTTACTCTTGGGGCACAGGGCCAAGTGAAATACTAATACTCACTAGTATCATCGTTTCCCCTTTTTTGATGCTATACAAGTCATTATCATTCCCTTAGTTTGGTTGGATGGCAGTGATTTAGCATGTCATCCTGATTTGCTGTTGTTTGTGTTGAGGTGTGAAGTTGATATAAGCCTCTTTGGCATTTTTATCCTAGCAGCATATTATTGATTGCATCTGCTTTCTCTTTTTTCTTTTTACCGTCTGTTTTTTTTATCATTCCAATTAAGTGCGGCGCAAATAAACTTGCTGCATTAGGCAAGATGGTAATGCAAATATTAATCCACTTCATCAGCCTAATTCATAAACAGGGCTGCAACAGAGAAGAACATCCTGTTCTATAATTGAAATCCTCTGTATTCAGACAGATTGCCCGAATTAAACTCCACTCTTTGTTTTATTAAGTTAATAATTTATGTACTTCTTGGTGTCATTTGCAACAAGAACCATGCAAATTTCCCTTTTGGTACCTTGTTGAAAGCACGATGGTACATTTCAAGGTTTTTCTCTTGATAAACAGAAGAAACCTCTTTCACACCAAATGCGTAAATGAGTTTGGTTGCAGGATCAGTTGTATTTATTCGCATCGCCCGGACAGGACACACCAGAGAGGAGGCGGGGCTTAACTCTTGCTGATGCTGACAGTAGCCCCTTTTAGACAGACGATTCCGCTGTAATGGCGGAAAGGCGAGTAAAAATATGCCAATAACCGGAGCGTTTAGATAGAACTTTGTTTGTCTGTGTTAAGATAGAACCCCTGCATTTCGGAATGAGTGAGATGTCCATGGCGCGGCCGCGGTCTCGTCTATGGACTCGTTGGTCGTGTGGCGTATTTAATGGGCATTGCTCGATGCATCAAAACAACTTCAAAAGGAGAACTTTTGCCCGTCTCGTATATTTACGCTATATAAGCGCTATATGAATGCAGGCCTAATGAAACGGACCAAACAAATTAACTGAATTTTATTGACTGATTCATAATACAGTACAGCTGTTTTAAACCACAGGTCATTTGCCCGTACACATTAGTTTTGGGTCTCCATCACAGCAATGATTTTATTTTCTCCCTGTTTGAGTAGACGACACAAAGTCGCCGAGGAACACAGTTTCACTGCTGCATCTCATCTTGTTTGTCATAAGCGTCAAGGAGAATACATTTCCTATGAGAGAAAATTACTTTCTATTTTCCATCGTATTTTCAATGTGCACAAAGAACCAGCCACAGCAGACGGTACCATCATGGGAGTAAAGTCAAAGAAATGGAATTACCTTACTTTTACATTTCTTTTCCATATATTGCCATTTCTGAAAAGACCAAAATGATCACTCTAAGTGGACTATTTGATAACTAAAAGAAAATGATTTCAACAGATTTGTAAAGGGATGATTATGTCCCAAACTTTGGCATCTATAAGAGGTTGATCACTGTATCACGGCGCTCTTCGGGGACAAATCTGAGAACACCACACATGCACACATAAGGGACGAGGTGCAGAAAATCCCCCCCTGATGCATCAATCCACGGCATCGATTCCACCCGTCACATTGTCTCCACTCAATTCTGTACCTAACCACAATCAGTATAAGAGGTCCTCGTCTGCTGTCCTCTGCTGCGTCGTTGCAGTCTTCACTGTTTGCCAGTTTTTATGATTCGGGCCCAGCTTGAAGCTCCTTTGAAAAACAGCATGAGTCGCAGCTAAAAGCTACCCTGTAGATGAGAGAGAGAAGGTCTCTCAGCACCCGGCTCTGCTCTCTACACACTGCTGTCAATCTGCCACTTTACCACACGCCACTGCAAATCAATAGTGCTGCATTACTATAGAAACACCGTGGATCAACACTCCACTGATGGCTTTGTGTTGTTTCTTCTTGTCGCTACACGGCTGTGGGTGCTGCGGGTTTGTGTATAAGTTTAAAGGAAATTGACGACACAAACAAAAAAAACAAGCTTTTGGGGACAAAGAGTGGAATGTTGATGATGCTAAACAGATGCACCACTGATTGAATTGGTTGAAATAAAAGAAAAACATTTGTCAGTTAATCAAAAGTGTTTGATTGCAGTCAATCAGATAGTATCACAGGCTTTAGTGTCTATAATCGTAGCCCCCCTTCCTTTGTTAGTTGTGCAAGCTGTATCTCCAAAACGCCCATTCCTAGTTTATTATGTTGCACAAGGACTGTGAGGAAGTTGCAATAGTCATTTCTGCACTTGAATTCTCCGGTCGCAGCATGAAAGACACTTAATTATACGCGTCTTGGAGAGATATCTCTGGGCATGAATTTTCATGTTTTCCGATGCATGGCTGCGTGTGAGTGTAAGTGTGCATTTATCCGTGTGTTTGTGTTGTTTTCCTCTCAGTCCTGCATGTGTAACTGCACGCTCCTCCAGGTGGAAGTCACTAAACAGTAGCAGTTCAAACAAGTTGAGATCACACACACACACACACACAGGTATTACATCAATGTTGCGCTTCCACTGATGTTTGAGAGAGAACATGATGTGATGCCTCTCAGGAAATCACCCTAACCTCTAAGAAATTAAAACAAGGGGAAACTGGAACCAGAGGCGGAAATGAAACCAGATAAGATGGAACGATGGGCTCATATATCTTCCATCAGTCTCCTGGTGCAGAACACGGCTCCACTAGCACATTCTTCATGCTGCTGCTTCCTCACTACATGCTGGACTGCAACACAAAATCACCACGAAGCAACGGGATAGAGATTGTTGTGTCTCAGACTGAGTCAGAGAGTTTCATCTGCACATAATTGCTGTGAATTATAATGCCGCGACTGTCTGAACATTAAATATTAATGGTCTCAAACTGCAGCCCTTATGTTGCTGATCTCCACTAAATGGAACACTTTACACAGACGCCATTCGTCACAGTTATTCGCTGTCATCTCATATTTGGTCCCCTGCTATAAGTAGCTCCCTTCTGAGACTTCTGTATCAACAAAGTGACATTTCCAATGTGAACCAGAGGTAATTTGTAGTTATTCATCTCTTTGAGGTAATCAAGCTTTTTGTTTTCCTTCAAATTGTATTTATCCAGGAATATTTGATGGAGCGTACTCCTGTTGCACCGCAAATGCTCGCTCATATGGTTACGCCCGGCTCATGGGCCGCAACAGGAGGAGGGAGATGCACGTGCACTTAACAATACAAAACTGCAGTTTAAAGGCGGGCCCACACCGGACCGAAAATCGGCGTCTTTGAGAGAGTCGGCGTCCGTGACATGAGTCTCCTTGGTGTGGTCGCTCGAATCGGCCCACGTCGGCGTTCATTTCAGCCGATTCAAATGTGTAATCCGCCATTCGAGTCGGTCACTCTTTTACCATTCTGATTGGTGGAGGGAAGCCCGGAAGTGACGATGGTAAACATACCAGATAACCAGTGGAAACGAAGAAGGTGGTCTAGAGAGGACCACCTACTTCCGGTTTTCGTGTTTTTTGGCCCACAATACAGATTAGCGCCGTTGTTTTGGAGACATTACATCTCGCGCAAGCGTGGAACGTATGGCGTCGGCTGTAGTTCCGTAGGTGTGAACTGCCCATGTCATTGTTCGAGTCGGCCATGTTAAGTAGCGCGACTTCATTTACCGACGCGAATCGGGCAGTCGGTCCGGTGTGGACCCGCCTTAACAAATACAGCATTTACTGTGTGGTTACTGTGTGGTTACGTTGTGGTTACTGTGGTTACGTTGTGGTTACTGTGTGGTTATGTTGTGGTTACGGTGTGGTTACTGTGGTTACGTTGTGGTTACTGTGGTTACCGTGGTTACGTTGTAGTTACTGTGGTTACTGTGTGGTTACTGTGGTCGCTTTGGTTACTGTGTGGTTACTTTGTGGTAACTGTGTGGTTACCGTGGTCGCTTTGTTTACTGTGGTTACTTTGTGGTTACTGTGTGGTGTGTGGTTACTGTGGTTGCTTTGGTTACTGTGGTTACTCTGTGGTTACTGTGGTTACTGTGTGGTTACTGTGTGGTGTGTGGTTACTGTGGTTACGTTGTAGTTACTGTGGTTACTGTGTGGTTACTGTGTGGTTACTGTGGTCGCTTTGGTTACTGTGGTTACTCTGTGGTTACTTTGTGGTAACTGTGTGGTTACCCCGGTTGGCTTTGGTTACTGTGGTTACTTTGTGGTTACTGTGTGGTGTGTGGTTACTGTGGTTGCTTTGGTTACTGTGGTTACTCTGTGGTTACTGTGGTTACTTTGTGGTTACTGTGTGGTTACTGTGTGGTGTGTGGTTACTGTGTGCTTACTGTGGTTGCTTTGGTTACTGTGGTTACTCTGTGGTTACTGTGGTTACTGTGTGGTTACTGTGTGGTTACTGCGGTTACTCTGGTTACTGTTTACTGTGTGGTTACTGCGGTTACTCTGGTTACTGTGGTTACTCTATGGTTACTGTGTGGTTACTGTGTGGTTACTGTGTGGTTACTGAGGTTACTCTGGTTACTGTGGTTACTCTTTGGTTACTGTGTGGTTACTGTGTGGTTACTGTGTGGTTACTGAGGTTACTCTGGTTACTGTGATTACTCTATGGTTACTGTGTGGTTAGTGTGGTTACTGTGTGGTTACTCTGGTTACTGTGGTTACTCTATGGTTCCTGTGTGGTTAGTGTGGTTACTGTGTGGTTACTCTGGTTACTGTGGTTACTCTGTGGTTACTGTGGTTTCTCTATGGTAACTGTGGTTACTCTGTGGTTACTGTGGTTACTGTGTTGTTACGCGTGGTGTAATGTGTGGTGCATGTTGTCAGTGTCAAAACAAAGGCAGGCAACAAAACCAGAAACAACGGGTTGGTGCTAACCCTCTTTTACTATTGGAGGTGGAGACCTTGCTCAACGGCACTGTGGTAGTGTAATAATTGGTAAGCATGGGTCACTTTCTTTTTACTCTACTTGATTTTTAGTGAAAAAGAATGAAACAATGATAAATACAGGGTTAAAGTTAGGAGAAATACTACTTGTTAAAGGTGCGGACCCAGATCTTTGAGAATTTTTTTTCCTCTAATCTGAAGATCCATGAAAGACTTGCTCAGTTGACAATGGAGTCAATTTGGTGTTAATGACTTGAATTATTAGTTAATGACTTCTTCAATATTCAGACAAAAACAGGATAAAGAAGTTTGGCTCCTGACTTAATGACCTTAATTACCATTTTGATGAATTACCCCTGCCTTTGTGTGGTTAGTTCCTCTCATCCTCAGTCAGCTGTATGACACAAGGGGATTATTCTGTCCTTGCCTACAGACGTCAAGAAGGAGTTTTGTCTGTTGCTCTCACTTACAGACTTACATAATCAAACTGTTTCATTTCTATGGAGTCAAAAAGATACACAGCTAAGTGACTGAAATAATATGAGCTTGTACACTCTACCTAGAGCATGTTTGTTGTAGTTGGATGGAACCTAGGAAACAATATATTTAAAATAGTGGCTCCTTCAGAGCACCAACATTATAATGTTGATAATTTTTTTAATAATTTGCACGACTTTTGATTTTCTCATGTATTTTCTTGATTATATTTAGTTTGTTTAGCCCTACAGCTCAAACTCATTCTGAACAGTTGCTCAACAGCAGGGTTGTCACTGGCACCAACATTATTATTATTGTAATGAAGGGCTACAGGTAAAAAACACAAATATACAAGTTACTTCCTTTCAGATAATCTGTGCCACGCAAGACTGAAAGTCTCTCCAGTCCATTCGATTAGTTTGACACAGCCATTATTAAACTCTCAGATCATCTGCATCAACAGATCAGCCAATATTACAATAAAAACATGTTGATTTAACAGGATCTGCCTCACTGCACCTGCAAGTCAATGATAAATGGACCTGCAATTATATAGTCACTTTTACCTTTTTTTAAAGCTTTAAAGCTTAGTTTTATAAACAGCAGTTGTGTCAGATTCGCTTAAAGGTCCCATTGTTATGAACGAACACTGGAGGATTGGACCCAAACGCAAGACACAACAACGAAAGTCAATTAAACGTGATTTAATGTGTGACAGAATAAACAACTAGTGCAATGTGCACGGAGGAAATAAAGGGGACAGGGCTGGTGACATCAATGGTGCGAGTGGTGAGCTCTCCAGAGCGTGCCCAGTGAAGACCAAAACCAGGTGAGGCTTCCCTCCACGTGGTAATGGCGTCCGTGTGCTGAACAAACAATTTCCCAGAGTGAGATACAGCGGCACAGGGAAAGCTGGTAGACGAAGGAGCAGGCAGGCAGGCAGGCAGGCAGGCAGGCAGACTGAACAGCAAACTGGCAGGCAGGCGCAACAGGGAGCAAGAACTGCGGCGACAAAAAGCACAGGTTTGGTCAAACAAAGCACGGTCGAAAAACACAGAGAATAACAGGTGACTAGGTGGCCTGAGGACACAATGAACTACCTACCGCTCATGCTGACGAAACGATCTGGCGATGAGTGACAATCAGACCAGGCTTCTTATACTGCTGGGAGGTGATTAGTGACTGATGAATCCCAGCTGGAATCCCACCGCAGAACGCCACGCCCACCGGCTCACACACACACACACAGAGAGGGGGAGAAACAATCAGGATGACAAACATGAGAAACAAAACAATGACACAAGAGGGAAGAGGAGGGCTGCCATGATGACATCATGACACCCATATTATAAAAAACAGGTTTTCTCTCCACCTATAAACTGGTCCTCCCTGAGCCTGTCAACTCCCAGAATGCGGAAAACAAGCGACTCCTGCATGGTCTCTGCAGCCCCCCCCCCCCCCCCCCCCACTGGTACAATGGCACTCCTGCAGGCTGTTAAGATTCAGCTCCCATCGTTACGTAAAAAAGGGAGTCATTCGCATCGGCCAAACACCTGATGATAGGAGATATCCGAGAGGGGGCGTTCATCACCGAGCTGAAGTTCGGTGTGATAGGCAGAACGCTGCATGATGATAGGAGATATCTGAGAGGGGGTGTTCATCACCGAGGTGAAGTTTGGTGTGTTGTGATAGGCCAAACTCCTCTGATGATAGGAGATATCCGAGAGGGGGCGTTCATCACCAAGGTGAAGTTCGGTGTGTCCTGCGGTGAGATAGCGGTGTTTCACAATGTCGTCGCTCAGAGCTAGACTCGCAGATTGCTCTGTTATTGGTTGTACAAATCAACATAAGTGCTTATATTCGGCCCCAGCTACAAAATGAACAGAAGAGACAGTGGTTGCACTTAATTTTTAACGATAATGTGCCGGCTACGGTCCGTGTTAGCTTGTATGTGTGTGCTGACCACTTCACATCCGACTGCTTCATCTACGAGGGTCAGTACAAAGCTGGCTTTGCCTCGACACTGACCCTCGTAAAAGGATCTGTCCCGACCATACGGGACCAGCAACTTCATCTGAGACACATAGGCGAGCCATAGAGATACATCCATGTAAACATTGGCGCATGCTAGCGCTAGCGTAAGCGGCATCCTCTCCGTCGCTCTCCAAGTAGGCTATGACAGAGCTTATTAGCATTTAAAGGTGCAGGCACAGAAACAGCCTGTTCTCAGGAGAGCTCATTTGAGCAACTTTTAGACAGCTGGGATTGGTTGGGATTGGCTGGGATTGGCTGGGCAATGCATATCGAATCCAGTGTTGTTGGACCTCTGACAGCTGTGTGAAATTGATGAAAATCAGTATAATAGGGGACCTTTAATGGCTAGTCTGTATGTATAGTATTGCACGTTTGTGTTGTCTTTCTACCTCTAGGTGTGCAATTATCTGCCAGAGTCCCAATTCAGCGGCCTCATCCTTTGAGGACACAGCCTTCATGGTCTATGTCGGCCGGTCTGGTCTACAGAGGATTTCCTGTTTGCATCACCTTTGCCATTCCCTTCACTGCAGTGACAAGAAAGAGTAGAAGAGGCAACTCACGTTGTATGATTAAAATGGAGCCCGAGATCATAATTTATTCTTTTTTATATATATATTTTGATGGAGGATATGCTTCACTGCTGGTGCAATCCTCGTGTGATATATTTCAGGCTCATGTGACATGATGCGCAATGAATCGTGGGATAAGTTGGGCCCTGAAGGATGGATCAGTTAAATCCTCTACATTCGAAAAAAGAAGGCCACATTTCTGGGCTGCAAGGAGTCTTTGAAATGGGACAGCCTTGTAGCAGCCGCTGTGACGCATTGGGTCTTCTAATGTATGGTGATTGGGACACAGCTAATGACTCCTGATTCCCTGGTCAGCTGCCTGATAGAGCGAGTCAGGAATGACCTGCCCATAGTCCATAATCCTTCAGGTAGAGTCTAACATTGCTTCTGGAAGCACACTGTGTCCTTTACCAGCTGTTGCCTTTCCCCAAGGGGAGCATTGGGGTGCTATGCCTTTCAATGGCACATTGCGCCCCATTGTGCATCCCTCAAACACCCAAAATAAAAAGAAAAAATATGCTTGGTTAAGAATTGCTGCATCCACTCTAATGTGAGAAAATCTAATGTGAGACATGAGGGAAGTTTTCATTGAACCCTGTTGATTAATGCACCGTGTACTTTAGGCAGCTGGTCCTGCAGAGATTCCACACAAACACAGACATAGCTGTGGGATGGAGAGGGGCTGTATTGGTTTACACCCCACCTCTCATGGCCTCTGTCACACGCAATATCTCTGTTAATTATAGCATGCAGTGTGATATAATATTGTGTATAGAGGTGGTAAATCCAAGTCAGTGTGCTGACTCACAGATCTCTGGGTCATTCACGAAACTGAGGTGACTTGATTCACTTGAGTCAGTGCCTCCCAAATTATAGAAATCCTATCTGTAAAACACGATATAAAGATATACACTATATTGCCAAAAGTATTCAGTCACCTCCTCTGATTCACATATGAAGTTAAGTGAGCACCCTTTGCAGCTATAACAGCTTCAACTCTTCTGGGAAGGCTTTCCACAAGGTTTAGGAGTGTGTTTATGGGAATTTTATGGGAATTTTTGACCATTCTTCCAGAAGCATATTTCTGAGGTCACACACTAATGCTGGACGGGAAGGCCTGGCTCTCAGTCTCCACTCTAATTCATCCCAAAGGTGTTCTATCGGGTTGAGGTCAGGACTCTGTGCAGGCCAGTCAAGTTCATCCACACCAAACTCTCTCACCCAGTAGTAGCAATGACTTTATGAACTTTTTTAATGATTACCTTACCCTTAATAGATATGATCAATGTGTCTTTATGTGCCACAGTCCTTTAAAGAAGCTGTAATTAAACCACTTCTTAAGAAGCCTACCAGCCTATCCAGGGGTTTTAGCAAACTACAAACCGATATCAAATCTTCCTTTTCTCTCTAAGATCCTTGAGAAAGTAGTCGCCAATCAGCTGTGTGACTTTCTAAATAACAACAGTCTACTTCAGGACTTCCAGTCAGGATTTAGAGTACATCATAGTACAGAGACAGCTCTGGTGAAAATCACAAATTACCTTCTAATGTCTTCTGACAAAGGACTGGTTTCTGTACTTGTCCTACTAGATCTTAGTGCTGCGTTTGACACCATTTAACATGAGATTCTAATATGTAGACTGAAAAACTTAATTGGCATCAAAGGAACTGCATTAAGCTGGTTTAAGTCCTATTCATTCAATCGATCTCAGTTTGTGAATGTCAATGAAAAATCCTTCGGGCACACTGAAGTTAAATACGGTGTTCCTCAATTATGGATGGAGAAGTGTGAGAAGTGGAGAAGTGTGATTGGTCACTCCAGAGAAGCATCTCCACTGCTCTAGAGTCCGGTGGCGGCGTGCTTTTCTCCACTGCATCTGACGCTTTGCATTGCACTTGCTGATGTATGGCTTGGATGCAGCTGATTGTCATGGAAACCCATTCCATGGAGCTCTCTACACTGTCCTTGAGTTAATCTGAAGGCCACATGAAGTTTGGAGGTCTGTAGAGATTGACTCTGCAGAAAGTTGGTGACCTCTGTGCACTATGTGCCTCAGCATCCACTGACTCGCTCCATCATTTTACGTGGTCGACCACTTCTTGGCTGAGTTGCTGTCGTTCCCAATCGCTTCCACTTTGTTCTAATCCCACTGACAGTTGACTGGAATATTTAGGAGGGAGGACATTTCACGACTGGACTTGTTGCACAGGTGGCATCCTATCACAGTACCACGCTGGAATTCACTGAGCTCCTGAGAGCGACCCATTCTTTCACACGTTTGTAGAAACAGTCTGCATGCCTAGGTGCTGCTTTTATACACCTGTGGCCATGGAAGTGATTGAACACCTGATTTAGATTATTTGGATGGCTGAGTGAATACTTTTGGCAATATAGTGTTCGTTTGGGGAAAAAAGAGATAACACTATAATTATCCATCCATCCATTGTCTACCGCTTATCCTGTATTCAGGGTCGTGGGGACACTAATTATTATGAATTATTTTAACTCTAATTATATTCAGGATATTTGTTTTATATGTGTACAAAGGGAAAAAAAGGATTTTCATTAAAATGAAATTGTATTTTATTATTTATTATTTTATTTGAAAAGGATGATTTATGCTGTTGAAGTCTAATCCACTCCTTAAATATCAGTGTTTTAAGTTTCGAGGAAGCAGATTCCCTCAATCTGTCGGACTACGTGAGTATGGTCTGTTGTTATGGCGGAGCTTTCACTGAGTGATCCAGCGAGTCCTCCTCTCTTCCGGTCAGGTCGGGCGAATCAGCGAGTGATCCATTCCGAGTGACAGCGGAGTGACAGTAACAAAACTCTCCGCTGCTTCGAGCTACGACTGAAGTTTAACCCTGTGGAAGTCACTGAACCACCTTCTCTTGTCCGTATTACATTCTAGCAGCCACTTACTAGGGTAAACTGATATACTAGGTCATGCGAGTCACGCAATCAATCGTTCGAATCTATCGAATAAGTATATTTTGACTGGCCTTAGCAGCAAGTGACCCAGGTGAATGAAGACAGCAGATCAGTTCAAGGATCCGGGTGATATGAGTGGGTGAGTGAATCTTCTCCCATCACTAATTGTGTATGTAGTCATTTATCTGCAGGTCTCATCACCCGTTACGGCAGGTAGGTTTGGACCTGAGTCAGACAGCCTCTTCTCAACAGCAGCACTTAAGTAATGTAATTTTGTCATGAGTGACGACTGTGTTCTCGGAGTAGTTATGCTGATGACATAAGTAGCCTGCATTTCATATTGTTAGCTGCCCAAACGCCATATGGTGCAGTAATGATGTGATTTACAGTATTGAAAGGGCGTTATGAAAGTCATTTGCACATTGCTTTGGTTTTATCAGCTAAGTCACAAATGCATTGGATGCATAAATCACGCCACGTAGCAAAAATATTGTGAATATTGCATAAGGATCATGATGCAACAGCATCTCACAAAATGTAATTAACTTCATCAATTCCTAACAGAATTCCATCCAACAACGTACAGTACACATATAAAATGAATGTGAACTAAAATATGAATGTAGAGAACATTTCCATTTTTTCCCGTTGTCGTTTTAATGATTAATGATCACTTAGAATTAAAAATGTTATAAACCTGGCAGGTACACACTATTTTTCTGCCCCCTACTTTCTTCCCCTTTCTTTTCTTCTCATCTCCTTGAGTATGCTGTTCTCTTGTTTCACTGTTCTGACCTATAGTCCTCAATGAGTACATTAACACAGATGAATAGCCCTGCCTGCAGAACCATAATTAGAGCAGAACATTTCATCTGCTAATGTGTTTGAGTAGGTACTCACAGTGCACGTATATCCCAACTTGTCGACACACAGGTTTATGAAAAGGAGCACCGTATGAATCACATTCATTTCCGTGCTTCTCGGCTGAAGAGCCACCGCACTTAATGGCACTTCAGCTTCCCTCTAGCAGCTCCATGTGAATTGTTAGCTTAACAACAACTAGAGATTACATGATGGTATTAAATATTTGTGATTCATTGCCGGGCATTTCTATAATCTAGTAAAACGCACAAATAAACAACTTTGCTTTACTAGTATATAAGGGTAAAAAAAAAAAAAGCAGCACAAAAAAAAACATTCTCAAATGTCTCTCAGCTGTTTTATTTCTGTTTTGTACCAAGGAGGACCCAACATCACATCACCATGTTGTGATGAAGTAGGCTGTAGTTATGAAGTGCAGCACTCTGATCTACAGCACACTAGAAAACAGGTACTGTTATTGTATAATACAAATAGTCACATTTACCAGCTGTAGGCCTACATGTTAAAATAGTGTATGTTCAAAAATTGAAAGTTTGAGTAGGCTCCTCATACCATCCTCATACCATACCGATAGCCATCAATTCATGTAATGCTCTGACATTCAAAAAATTCAAAAATGTCATCCGTGGCCATGGCAGGACTACAAACCCCCGTCCAAGAATATAATTGGACGTCCTGCCTATCTGTCAATGCTTACTTCCTGACTGCGCTCTCTGCCGGTCTCAAGCACTTGTTTGGCATTCTGGGGGAACTCTTTGAACAAAGGTCTGAGCGAAGGGGGCGGGACTTTTCTGGTTCAGCGATGCATTCAAAGTCTCTGTGTTTTTCTAAATGACCTACACTGCCTTTAAGTGTGCACGTTTACATTTTCTGAGGAGGAAATCTGAAAAGGTGACACCAAGGGTGAAAAGAAAGAGATGCTTTGTCACTGTCATTTTGTATCTGTGCGTTCCTGCAGTAGACTATAACTCACCACTACTGGTGGTAAAATATAAACTAACGTGAAGAAACCAAACCAAATCTATTTTACCTGCAGAAATGGTTGCTCTTATTGATGAATGTGAGTCATGATAAATATTATGTCTGCACCCTTTCTTTCTTCACATAAATGTGTTAAATTGAAGGGAAATAAGCTGTCATGTAAAGTATTGTCTGTGTAAACCTCAACATGATTGCGTTCTGCGCTGCCTTTGACATATAAACTGTTTTTTTTTTTTTTCAAGTGGAAACGGTTGTTCATTGAACATTCTGCTCCACATTATATTTCAACGTTTCTGGATTTGGATCAATGTTCCCTATGCTCGTGATTTTGATGTTGCTCCCACTGGTTCACTGTTATAATAATGTCCCTTTAATGATTTAAAAAAAATGAAATACACTAGTCGTCTTACATCATTCAGATACATTATTATGCGCCTACATACAGTTCCTCTCAGCAGCTCCTCAATATTGCATTGAGGACAGGGGGTCTTGTCTCACCATGAATCAGTGTGTTAATGGCTGATTGACGCCCGGTGTCGAGCAAATGAGGTCTCGTAAACTGGGTGATGCTTTAGCGAGGACCCGAGGCACGCCGTAATTGGAAATGAGAGGGTGGACTCTGTGGCGGAAAGGGTCAGCTGTCATTCTCTCTCTCTTTCTGGTGTCACACTCACACACACACAGTCTTTCTCACAGAACCCCTCTATCTCTTTTTGATTCACTCACACACACACACACACACACTCATGGCCCGGTTGTAATTAGTGGTATAGGGTACTGGTCACACATAATGCTGCTAATTGGGATGGCAGGCACCATTACCCAGAGCTAATCACCATTCGCTGGGTGACGAGGCGTCCTGGCCCTCTGACCACTAGCTGCTTGCGGGATCCATATCACATTGCCAGAGCTCAGAGAGTCCTGATACACCAATTACCCAGCTAAACTCACTGACTCATACTCTGCTTTACCATATTTGGAGGTAATGCCTTTGAATTGAGGCATGCTGCTTAAGGCTAGCGGATGTTACCACTAGACATCCTCTTTGTTCATTGTGTGTTTGTCATAGACTGTATAGAAGTGGACTTAATTATTGTGATATCACCTATTGTTTGTGGACTACAGTTTTGAAGCCTCAAGTTTCGGCACTTGGCCGTCACCATCTTGGAATTTTTGCAACCAGTGAAGGAAGTGGCCATATTTGGACTGTGGAGGAGCTGACGGGTGGATCTGATGAACACAAGCGGCAGAGCAGCACCCCAAGAAGCAACTTTACTTGATCTGGATCCATCTGGATTCTGGTGTGAAGCTGTGAACGTTAGCTTCATCATTTATGGTCAACTTTATGTTTAAAGTAATCTTCATCCTGCCCTAAAGCATCCCCTGCTTTCTGGTCTGTTTGACTCTAAATGGACCATAATGTACTAAATGAACATCATGCTGGATTGAAGAAGACTTGAAACTAGAGATTGAGATGTTTACTGAGATAATACATCAAGAGAGAAGTAGGACCATTTTCTTCTTAGACTTCTATGCAATCAGAGAGGAGTCGCCCCCTTGTGGCCAGTAGAGACTATTAAAATTTAAGGTCTTCAGCGTTGGCTTCACTTTTCAGAACTGGAGGGAACTGCCTGGTGTTTGGAACCACTTCCTTTAGGTATGCTAGTCAACTGCACCAGCTGCCCCACTGATGTTCTGAGTCTCTTCATCCTTCCTCTGACATGAGGAGGCCTTTAAGAGCCCTATGAAATGCATCTGACCCATCAGAGACCCGAGGCTAGCCAACCTGTGAGTGCAGCAGCCTTTGAATGGGAGAGAATTGCTGTCAGGGATCCCGAATATAGCTGAATAGGAGCAGTGACATGTTTTTTTTTTTTTTTTTTTTTTCAGCTTTCCACATCAGGAGGCTTTCATTTCCGTGCCCATTAAACATGAACTGACTTTAATTGCATTTGCAAGCCTTTGGACCAGACCTCATTTCAAATTAGGGTTTGTAGCCCTTTTCCACAATGCTCGATTTAGCTAAGGCTGTCTTGTAATGTCAGAGAGCAGTAGCCTTTTATATTCATTTTTCTCAAAATGGTTTATTATAATTTAATGAGCTTTTTTTCAAAAAATTAACTACGGATGAGCTGTGTTGTTTATCAGTTTTGGGACTTTACACGTGTTAATCTTACCCACTTGTCCACCTGATTTACCTGTTTGCCGTGTTTCCAAACATTCAGCTCAGGAAATGACAGCGAATCAAAATACATGTACAGTACACTTCACAGTAATGTAGCATACTTCGGTACGCGACACAAAAGCATTTTATATACAGACATGAGAGTGGTATTGTAATGGGAAATTTGAATGTTTATAATTTAGAATCAGAATCTTTGTCAGGTCAGACGTTGCTCCCCATCTCCTCTTCTTAATTGCTATTCTATGACCAAAATGACTGCCTGTTTGTGCGTAGGTAGGTGATATGAGCATGAGTGCCACATGACATGAGATAATTTCACAGGACATTACATCTGTGTTCTGTACATCTTGTCTTTGTAAGATAGGACATGACCCGTCTTTTGTCTACGGTATGATTCCTCCTCCTTAAAAGGGAGATTCCTGCTAGACTTAGGGTCGTTCCTGCTGACTCTGAACCTTTGCATCATGGCAGGGGTGAACATTATTTTCCTCTGCAGACAAAAATACTTTGTTGAATAAACCTCTGAGAAAAAGCTGATCCTGGTTGTTGATCTTTATTGGGCAGGTTCATTTTTTCCACAACAGTATCAACCGTGTAATAAGTGTATTTCCAGAAATGTTAAGCTTGTCCTTTAAAGTTTTGTATCATCATCAACGCAGCAAGTTTGGCAGTTTGGTGGATCGCCTGCGCCAAGATGGGTGTGGCGGCGCAGCAGGAGGAGGCGTCACAGATTCAGCTTGAAGTAGCGGAAGTTTCTTGGCAAAAAGCCTCGCCAAGACTTCACCAAAAGCTCGCCAGCTCCAACCTAGTCTACTCTTGGCGTAAGGCGCAAGGCGCAATTCATTCTATTCATTCAATGTGAATCACAGCTGGCGGAGTGGAAGTTTGGCTGACGGCGCGCAGTGCGCACACATCACCGACACCTCACAGGCAGGTTTCCACAGTTCCAGGCACATTTAAATGCAATAAATAATCACAACAAACACTATTTAATGCAACTAATTGAATCAACACGTGAATTTATATCTATATAGATTGTCCCGTCACATCTGACGTCAGATCAAAGGCGGATGGCACGCGTAACGGAAATTCAGCCTCTCAGACCAAAACATCTCCCTCTCTCTCTCCTGTTTTTTATATCGGCATTGTTATTATTATGATACGCACGCACAGCACGTGATGCGCGTGTTTCTGTCATCGGGTTGTCAAGTGACGAAACTTGCACTGAACCTCCCCTAACGCATTAAAGGTGAGGAGAGGAGCTCATTTGATTGGTGAAGATCTGAATCGGCTGTATTAATCCCAGTCCGCCTTCTTCTCCTCCCTCTTTTCCACTTGCGCGGGTGGGAGTGACGGGAGGCGTGCCTGTGCGAGCCTGCGCGGTGCACGAAACTTGCAAAGTCCAGGCGGACACACCCCGTTGGCGTGGCGCAGGTGCGCTGCGCGCTGACTACGCCTGGTCTACGAAATTAGGGCCCTCAAAGCTCAAAATCACTTGTCTAAAAACACATATAAAACTTAGTTACATAGAAACAATGCATATATTGTTTTTCTAATGGTTTTATTTTCCATATGTGAACTGGTGAGAAGTGTATTGTAAGGTCTATTTGACTGCCACCCTCCCCCCATAGACACAACAAGCTCAAAAAACAATTTGATGAATGTTTTCCACGATAAGAAAAATCTACATTTACTAGGCATTGTAATACAAACATAAAAATCAAATATGACTTACTTGAATCTTGACAAATCCATTCCAATGAAACAAGGAGATGAGCTCGGAAGAGAGTTTGCAGGTCGTGTGACTTCATTAGCAGATGATCAGATTCATAAACACTACTTCTATTCAACAGTATTGCACAGATAAACAATTGGACCTCAAGGAAAGATACTATTCCTTTTTTAGGATGGCTAAAAGGGATGTTGCCATTGTGCAACAGTGGATCTTACAGGGTTCTATCTTCTCTGATTCTTTGCAGTTTGCATTGTCTTGCTTGCCACCTGTCTGACCTCTGCTAATCTTCCTCTGTACACAAATGGCCCTGTCTGTCTAGTCAATACACTCAACACCTGTCTCTATAAGAAACACAATGTCACCTATCTGATTGTGTGTGTGTGGGTTCAGAGAAATGCATTGGGTTGGGTGAGCAGGGGAGCAGGTGAGCTGGCTGCGTTCTAGCCTTTTCAGGATCGGTGACACATGGTTAAAGGTGGAGGCCGTGTCTGCAGAGCAAGAGGCAGGTGGCAGAGGTTCAGAGACAGTGAGACAAGTGCATGTCAATCAATGGTCACTATGGAGAATGTGTGTTCTGCTCCTAACAAGTGTGATACAGATAGAAACATGAATGACAAAACATTTCCCCGCAATCTCCAATGATCAAAGCTGAAATGTAAAGAATGTTAAGCAGAATATATTCAACTCAAAGTCTCTGACCTTATTATGAGAAAAACTTTAGAAATTAGAGTGACTTAACGATAGAAAAATACCCTGTGGTCATCCATTCATCTATTTTCTGTCCTTACCCATTTATTGTGGAGTCTATGAATAAAAAGAAAACGACATAGATCAAGTCCCATGTCCCCCAGCAGGCCTTCGTGATCCTCCAGGGCAGAGAGCCCACCTGGGTGGGGGCCAAGAGCCAGCTGGGAAAGAGACAGCAACAGGATGAAGGGTTGAATAAGGGAAGGAAATGAACGGAGAGAGAGATTCAGGGGGGGCGAGCCATTTGGCCCTGGCAAAGAGGAGAATGGGGGCGTGGCAAAGAAACAGAAAATGGGAAGTAATAGCTGACATGTAGCTTACAGATTGTGTAGAGTTACAGCAAGCAGAGAGAGACAGGAGAGAAAAGTAGAACTACTTTTCTTTATCTTGGTATCATTAATAGGATTTGCTAACTGGGGTTAATTTTCCCCCATCTTCATTTGCACAGCAAATCATGGAATAATAGGACTAATGTTTAGCAATAATGTCAATTGAATGATTGTCTAAGATTAGGAGTGCATTCATTGATCTCCTCTTCACTTAACGGCCCGACGCCGACTGTTAACTGTCATGTTGGAGAGAGAACCATCTAAACATGGCTGTGCCTGCTACCATGGACTACTACTGTTAATATAACTACTACTGCTAATACTACTACTGTTAATATTACTACTACTGCTAATACTACTACTGTTAATATTACTACTACTGCTAATACTACTACTACTGTTAATATTACTACTACTGCTAATACTACTACTGTTAATATTACTACTACTGCTAATACTACTACTGTTAATATTACTACTACTGCTAATACTACTACTGTTAATATAACTACTACTGCTAATACTACTACTGTTAATATTACTACTACTGCTAATACTACTACTGTTAATATTACTACTACTGTTAATATTACTACCACTGTTCATATTACCACCACTGCTTATATTACTACCACTGGTAATTTCACTACCACTGCTTATATTACTACCACTGGTAATTTCACTACCACTGCTTATATCACTACCACTGGTAATTTCACTACCACTGCTTATATTACTACCAACATGCCGATGGAACCCAAGAATCTGGTCTGCTCCGGACTTCGGCCTAAAGTCAAAGCAGTTTGTGTTGCCACTGGGTGGCGCTGTAACTATTTCCCGGTGATGTTGGGACTGTTCTCGTCCTGCTCGATGTGTAAGTGTTTTGAGATAACTTTCGATGTGATAGGACACTATAAATAAAACTGAATTGAATTTAATGTACCAGGGAAACAAATGACCTTTTCCAACTGTGTAATTTAGAGGCATGTGTATCTGATATAAAGAGATGGATGGATTTGAACTTTCTGCTGTTTGTTCCTCCTACAGATAAAACAGAGTTATTAGACCAGCCAAACATAAGCATTTGGTTAGGGATTTGTGTGTTAATATTGATGGTTGTATTGTTTGTGAAAGCCTCAAAAACCTTGAAGTGATTTTTGACCCACAATTGATATTCCAATCCCACATTAATCTATAACACAAACAGCATTCTTTCTTCTTGGTAACATGGCTAAAGTTCAATCTGTCATATCGCTGTGTGATGGCAGGACTCTGATACGTGGATCTGTGTCCTCTGGACTTCGTTCTGTCTTGTTTTCCGGCCTCGTTGAATACACCACTAGAGGTCTCCAGCTTGCTCAAAAGGCTGCAGCCAGAATCCTAAAAAAAAAAAAAAAAAAAACATTCAAAAGAAATGTAAACATATTTCGGCCTCCTATAGTGCATGGTCAAGCTGATTTAAACATTCTTCATTTAACTTATAAGGCCCTGCGTGGACTTGCACCACCATATTTAAACTTATTGTATTACACCTTATTACACCGACACGCCCTCTTCACTCCCTCGATGACAAATGATCATCGGTTACAGGGCCTTTTCCCACCATGCACCTCACCTCTGGAATGACCTCCAAACACATACAGATGCAGCCTCAGTTGACATTTGTAAAACAGAAAGCCCATCTGTTTACATCATATTCATATTATGACATAAAAGCAGTGATCGCCTCACTGGTGGCATTTTGTTGTTGTTCATATTGATTGATGGATTGATTGATTGATTGATTGATTGATTGATTGATTGATTGATTGATTGATTGATACATGAAAAGGTTCAAGAGTTGCAGATCAGAATATGAGTTGAGCTTTGAAATAGTGATGCTATTGTATAAACTGTACAATATATAGTCTAGACACGTTTCTTTGACTTTATCAAAGGCTTTTGGATCTTTAAAGTGCTTCTCTCCTTCCCCTTGTCTGTGGATTAGAAACACATTTATTTTCACGTTGAGATATATTTACTTCGGGGCTTTTCAAAGAGGATTACAGCCGGTGAAAATTCCTTGTAAAGAAGTCGAGATTCAAAGTCGCACATTCATAATAATATCACCTTAAGTGGGTTTTTTAATTTGAAGCTGTTTACAAAAGAGGAGCTGTGATTTGTGGACGATCATTTTCTCAAGTGCTGTTAAGTATAATGAAGTTTGCTCGCGTACAGGTGAAATGTCTCCCCTCTGATCACTGAGCTACATCTTCATCCCGATGATCACAGTCCTGTAACGGTACAGCCGGGGGAAGAAAACAGATAAAAGACATAAAGCACAAAGCGTGATTTGGGGAGATCACCAAAAAGGTCACAAAACAAGGACATTTCTTTGATTAAGAAATTAATCAAACTGATAGGTTAGGAAAGAAGGCAGGAGAGAATATTGTGACTTCCCCCGCTCTGTGTGTCCTTGAAAAGTGATCTGAACTTCATCAGAATGTGAGTAAACATTGGCTCTGACGATATGTTGCTCAAGATGATCGCCCATAATTGTTTTCATGGATATTGAGATAAAGATCCTGTGTTGACCAGCCTTCAGTTTCCTGTCTGAGGAACAGTGAGTGACTGCAGCATTCCAACTCATTATCAAGCAGTCGGCGGCCAGTAGATTGAAGTTGTCATTACGGGTCTATTGACTGAGATTAGCTGTAGTCCAGTGAGCACACTAAAGCAAAGACACTTTGAAATCAAGCAAATAGAGCATCCACTGTTGCACTCTGGGTGACTTTGGCCACCCTGCATGTGTTGATAACAATATGACTTCACTGATGTCACACAGTCATCAGCAAAGCAAACAGCCTCACAACTGTAGTCCTCCACATATTCTTAGGAGGAGGAGAAGTGAGCAGAGGACAGGAAGTGAAGAAATGAGGTTGAGCTTTTATTATTATATGGCTTGAACATCATGTATTGCTATACTCCGTGTATTAAGGGTTTAACACAAATGTATGTAGTCTTTCAGGATGGAAGCTGGTGGTGGACCTTCAAGGCCAAGCTCTGAAGTGGATCAACAATACGGAGATGAACAAAGTAAGTCCTAGCTCAGGCGGTCTGCTAATTAGGCCGATCTAGACATTATTGTTCTGTAGCGCCGCAGAGTTAAATCTCTGGAGCACAAATCATGGTGGAAGTGAAGTGAAATTCAGGGAATAACATTTAAATGTCCCATTGACGATGTGAACTCCAATCTAATTGTACAAATCTGTGAGGCTATTAATAGCACACATCTTTTTTTGTATTTGCCTTTTTTTTGTTGATTTAGACTTCATCCAGAATAGATTCCTTTGATGGAATAGAGAAATGTGTATTTGAGCACTGTGACGTGCAAGCAGCTTTTTAATAGATAGATAGATAGATAGATAGATAGATAGATAGATAGATAGATAGATAGATAGATAGATAGATAGATAGATAGATAGATAGATAGATAGGCAATTATTGGTATTAAATGAAAAAAAACTGTACAATACACAATTTAAAAACACTATACACATTATACAATAAGATGCTAGCAGATCCGGGACAATGTTTAAATACTGAGCAAAACGGAACTTGATCGATTTATAAGGTGCAAGATAAAAAGAGAAGGTGCATTTTTATTTACAGTGGTTCTATTTAAATAATAAGTCACTTAATTTGTGTGTGTGAGTTGCATGGGCATTGCTGTGAAGCATTATACAGTCTAATGGCACCAGGTAGGAAGGATTTCCTGTGCCGTTCTTTAATTTAATTTTTGGGGGTTTCATTGCAGTCAGACCCAAGCAGTACCTTCTTTTTCCTTACAGCTCACTCCGTGTCCCCATGAGGGCAAACTGTGTCTGTTTGCCTCTGGCTGCATATTTCTGTCTTCCTATTCATCACTTACCAACTTCGCCAGTGTTACTTTGTAGGCTATTGTATGATGCAACTCAGGAGCATTTGCTCCACTTGTTATTTAGCGTTGCAGAGCAGGTTTCCCTCTCCCATGTGAGCCAGTGGGAGCAACGACAGAATAATGCTTTGTACAGCTGCAGCTTCAATCCATTGATGCAATCAGGAGGTTGTCCCCTGCCTCTTGTTGCCGCTCCATCACCAATGTTGCCCCTGCTGCTGTTTACTTCCTGTCCTTTCACAACACGTTCTCTCTGTAGCCTCAAGCATCCACAGGTTGAAGGAAATAATCAATCATAAGAACATGAGCCCGTGTACAGACGCATGTAATGCAAGCCAGATTGTCTTGAGCCGTTATCAACGGAAGCATTATGCTCATATTTAAGGCCAGCTCTTGATATTTGAAGGGGCTTTGACTGGATCTCAGATAAGCCATTACTAGTAGAAAACCAGAGAAAGCTACAAAGAAAGTATACAGGAGCCGATATATCCTTCCTGTTTTCTTGCTGTGACTTCTTGTTCTGCCTCTCTTGAAACTAATTTTAAACTTTAAAGTTTTTAATGTGTCTAGTCTGAGTGACATTTTTGTGTCACATTTACATGGAGCACTTCCTTTCAGTAATAATCTGAATAGGAACTAAATAAAATTGCCTCATTTTTCAAATGAGGTCATTTGTAAAGAAATTTTGGAATGGTTGTTTAAAAATATCTCAAATTGTAGAACAAATAAAAGTATGTTATTTCCAATCATTTTCTATTCAGTCACTTTTCTGAAGATGTCCAAATGATGTCTCCACCATGAATCAAAGTGCAAATACGAAAGCAGTAAAACAATGTGTCAAACAGTCATCACATCTTTGTAATCAGTTGTCTTCAGGCAGATGGCAGAATGTGATGGCCTTATTCATGACTTTGGGGCAAGGAAACAAGACACTTTAATGGCAAAGACTAGGGTCCAAATGAAAAGAAAAGGCTTAAATGATGACCAGGATTCATGATTAACATCTTTCACCCTGACACTTTGTGTCTCATGAGGTTGCTGATCAGGTAACAAACACAAAACGACCCTGGACTAACATAGGACGATAGTTAACATGACAAATCATGATCACCACGGCCAAAATAATCACCATCAATCATGAAAATAGACTTAAAGAGACAGTGTGTAGGAATTACTCCCATCTAGTGGTGAAATTGTATTTTGCATTCAGACCAATAGTGTTCTCTAGCACATCGCTTTGTTGCAACTACGGTAATTAGTTATTACAGTAATAAGTAATTACTCCTCGAGCAAGATGGTGATTTATGTTGCCATGTTTATATGGGTTTATTTTTGGTAGCCTTCCAATACTATGTCGTAGCCTGTAGCATCAGCTAACAACTAGCTACAACAAACCAAACAAATGTGACTGAAGTGCTTATATTGCTCTAGAACACCGACTGTAAAAGGCCAGAGGTCGTGTCCGGGACGTCCAGTGTAAATACAAATAAGAAATGATTTGCTTACGAGGATGAATCAGATTATTGGCATAGGTTATTATACACTTATGAAGACCTATTTATGAATGAAGATATTGATTTTAGCTAATAAATTACTTAAAATGTTACACTGTCCCTTTAAATCTCTTTAAATGACACTTAAACATATTGGAATTACTTTCTTTCTTTTTTAGGGAATATCCCTTTTATTGGAAAAACATTTTAAATAAGATGATCATAAACCATAAGGTCTCCTCCACATATTTTTCTAAAGTGCTTTTTAAATCAGGCTCTATTTTTCAGAAAACATCTTTGTAATGGAAATTCACCATGATTATCTCATTGTGTTTTATTTTATCACAAGCCAACAATTTTATATCTCAGGGGCCTGATTTTATATATGAGACATGTTTAATGGCAAGCCCTTACCCTGGACCCTTTGGGCCCTAGTTTCGTAGACCAGGCGCAGTCAGCTCTCAGCACACCTGCGCCACGCCGACGGGGTGTGTCCGCGCCTGGTTCACACTGCACGCGGAAGCGCCGCGGTGCGGCGCGCCGCCGAAAATCGCGAGCGATCCGCGCACCCCCCGTTCAGACCAGACGCGTATTTCTCCGCGGCGGTCGACAAGCGCTTCTGCTCAGCTGTTGTTCATTCAGAGCTATTTTTTTCCATTAGACCCCATAGAATTAATACTCCATGTTTCTGTAACCAAGAAGTGTGTACACTTCTTGTATTTATCCGTTCTCTATCTCTCTCTCTCTCTGAGAGAGAGAAAGAGAGCGAGAGAGAGAGAGAGAGAGAGAGGGACACACACACATACAGACAGAGAGTGTGTATGGTAGTAGACAGTAGTAGTGCAGATATTCCGTTGAAATACACATATTTTTTTATGTACTCTTCACATTTATTAATGTATTGTCTCTTCCTGTTTCCCAGTGCGAGTTGAGATACACAAATATGATCGTGTTTGTCAATCGCGGTATTTTATTTTGAAAATTGCTTTTATTTTGAAAATTGACCGGATTGTCTCCTGTTTCTCTGTGTGATTTCCTGCCAGAATTGACGCGTTCACTCGCGGTACGCGCAAAAAATAGAGCAGACGCCGAAAGGATCGCTTCACGGCGCGAGAGGGCCGCGCGTATTCGCGGCGCTCCGCGTCCAGTGTGAACGACACCATAGCTTAACAGGGGCGCCGAATGGAAGCGGGCTCCGCTACGCGTCTATTCGCGGCGCTTCCGCGTCCAGTGTGAACGACACCATAGCTTAACAGGGGCGCCGAATGGAAGCGGGCTCCGCTACGCGTCTATTCGCGGCGCTTCCGCGTCCAGTGTGAACCTGGCGCGTTAAGGTGCGTGTCCACAGGGGCGATTTTAAACGCGTGTGGACGCGCCGCTTCCCAGTATTGCACGCTTGGTGGGCTGCCACTAGAGGATGATTGACAGGCGCTGTCCTTTAAACAACAGATTTTTGCGAGCGTTCGCGAGCGTTCCCGAGGCGGCGAGTCGAGCCCGGCGCCTTTGATTAGCATAAAGTAGATTCAACCTCAACTTTAGGCAAATGAGGAGCGGCCAACTCGCGCGCCGTCTCTCGACATTCGCCGCAACGCTACCAGAATGCATTGCACGGCTTTTCACATAGACAATGAATGGGACGCGGGGAAACACCGCTGCCTGTGGACACGCACCTTCAGACTATGCAAGTTTCATGCACGGCGCAGGCTCGCGCAGGCACACCTCCCGTCTCGCCAACCCGTGCAAGTGGGAAAGAGGGAGGAGAAGAAGGCGTGAGTGGGAGACGAGGAGGAGACGAGGCGTGGACTGGGATTAATACAGCCGATTCAGATCTTCACCAATCAAATGAGCTCCTCTCCTCACCTTTAATGCGTTAGGGGAGGTTCAGTGCAAGATCCGTCACTTGACAACCCAATGACAGAAGCAGCGCCGCCGCTCCCACCATGCGAGCGGCTGAGTTTCCGTTACGCGTGCCATCCGCCTTTGATCTGACGTCAGATGTGACAGGAATCGATATAGATATACATTCATAAATTGAGGTCTCGGTGACGTGTACGCACTGCGTGCCGTCAGCCAAACTTCCACTCCACAAGCTGTAATTCGCCTTGAATGAATGGACTTTATTTGTGCCTCGCGCCTTGCGCGTAGAGTAGACCAGGTTGGAGCTGACGAGCTTTCAGCGCAGTCTCGGTGAGGCTTTTTTCGCCACGAAACTTCCGCTACGCCAAGCTGAATCTGTGACGCCTCCCCCTGCTGCGCCGCCACACCCATCTTGGCGCAGGCGATCCACCAAACTGCCAAACTGACGGTGCGCAAGGCTGCGCGGGTCGAAACTTGCATTACGCCGGCTCCGCCGCCCTGCGCTGCGCCACGAAACTAGGGCCCTTAATAATTAAACCATGGAATATTAAGCTTGTGTAGCTGTAGTCTGTGTTACAGTGTGTCATATTGTGAATTCCTTTAGAACCCTGAATCTGAGTCTGAGAGAGAGGTGGCTGCAAAGACTATCAAAGAGAGAGGAGAGTCGGCGGAGGAGAATGGGTGAAGAAGTCACCTCACTGTTTTTCCATCCTGATCTTTAGGTTATCGCTGTTCTCATCGTCCTCCGGCTTTTCAAAATGTCCTCCGTCTCCACAGAAACTCTCCCCCTCCACTTTCTTTTTCGCTGGGCAATTTCTTCCCATTCAGACAGTTTCATCCTCTTTGGTCTTTCTGACCTTTCAGTCTCTCTCCAGGTCCTCGCCCCGCTTCACTCGCTCCCACTTCATCCAGCCGCCGGTTCTCAGTGCAGCCACAGCCTGACATTTAGGGACAATTGAGTGGTGGCAGTTATAGATTAGGACTGCAGCGTTTGAGAGTGACATATTTGTCTAATAGCCAAGTCGTCTGTTCCTTCTGACAATAATCAATAACCCTTTCTGTCTCTTTGTTCATCCATATAGTAAACCCTGAAAGCAAGGCCATTCTATTTAGAAAGCACATTTCATACACAGATGGTGGTTCAAGGAGCTACAGCGAAGTTAAACAGCACAGTACAGGGTTAGAACAATCAATTCAAAGTTCAAACAGCACAGTAGAAGAAAGGAGAAAGAAGAGTTAAAGAAGAAGTAAATACAAACTATTTGAAATACTATATAATAAGTTATTTGCATTTAAATGTGTTTTTCAGTCTGGATTTCAGCAGTTGTATAAGTAATACTTCAACTCTCATAAAATACAACATTCATTTTAAGAATGTGTTTACCCTAAATATAAACAAATGCTTATTTCTTTACCAATGGGATAAATCCAAGCCAACTCGTGTAATTATGGAAATCAACACACTCCACAGAGGCAAATCCTGCTGTGCTTCACATCAGCCTGTCTCATTGTGGATTATCCCTTATTTCAGCTCTTTGAGGTAAACCCAGTATACTTGACTTTGTCAGTAATTAAACTAAAGCAAACTCACCAATAAATGGTATGCTTTTTGTTATTATTATGCAATCCCTCAAACAAGCTCATTGTGTGAATGTACATATGCACCGAGGGTGGTGACGGCGTGGCGGTCTGACAGCGGCCAACCACTTTCAAGTGTCAGCAGCGTTATGCTGCATACCATTGGCCACTTCTCACTGCGGCCGCTGGCTGCTCCTCCAGCAATTTGCTTACTTTGACTGTTCTGGACAGTGTGTTGATAGATGCTAACACACACTGCTGAGCACGTCGCCACCGCACACAGCTTAGTGAACTTCATTTGGTTTTTGGCAAGATCGGATGACGCGTCTGTACGATGACGTCAAGCCAATTGGCTGCGTTCATCGCTTGTGTTTGAGTTTGAATGAAATGTGTTTTGCTCACAGCTCAGCTCATTGGTTGCCAGCCAGTTGTGGGTTGTGGTTATTCAATCCCACATGGCAGCAGTGGTCGCCAAAGACACACCTGGTGGAGTCCTGCACTCTACAGAGTGCACCTTTCTCTGTGACATTCTTCTTCTTGACACCATTGTATTACAGACTGTAGTATTGACGTGTTCCTTCATTACCATAAACACAAACTCTGAAGTGCATTTTGACTCAATCGCACATACAAATACTCAGTAGAGCAAAATTAGTCCCAAACAAATGCACAATTTCCTGCTGTTAGTTTGATAAAGACCTGACACGCACTCTATCATAATGCTGGACCAAAAGAAGTATCTGGTAGGTATGATTAGGTGCATTAAATATATATAAAATGTAGAATATAATGTATGTGCGGACTAATAAGATAAGATAGAGAGCAGTGTAGTTGATGGTATGTGTTACTCCTGCCAAAAAGCTGTCAAGTGTTGATTCTGAGAACAGGTCATTCATGGTGATGCTGATGATTTCATTTGATATGAGTTCTAACTATGTATTACTTGTATTAATGATGAAGGAAGATGAGAGCTGTTGGAGAAAAGAAGAGAACTAAGTGGAGGAGGACAGAGGGCAAGCGATGGCAAGGAGCCATAGCAGGAGGACCTGTGGAGGGAAGAGGGATGAGAGAAAGGAAAGGCGGACTGATGGAAGATGAAAAGGAGTGCTGAGGTCAGTAGAAAAGTCCTTTAAAGGGACACAGACAAAGATGAATGGGGTCAGCAAACACTGATCATACATTTCTTTTTGACCTAAATGTTGAGACAAATGAAGAGTCTGTAGTCACATGGTACTATGTAACCGAGTGGAACATTCTGCTCTTTCTTCATAGACTGTTTAACATTTCCCTAAACTCACACTATGAAATAGAATACAAAACAGTAATTCACTTCTGAATTGTTACACAGACACAAAAGCAGCAGGAAAATTGACACAAAATGAAAAGACAAAATCTGCAACCAAAGAATGCAGACCAAAGATCCAGAAGTGCACTGTGGAGGTGTAGAGTGGAGTCAAACAAAGACTAATTTGCACTGCAGCAATGCTGACGGATAGACCAAAGGAACCTTATTTTACCCCATAAATGTTTTATTCCTAGATCCTCCAAACTATTAGCTGCTTCCCCTTTGTTCCTTTCCTCAGCCTCTCTGCCTTCCTATCTTTCTCCTCACTCAACCTCTCCCCAGCTCTCTGCTGGGATCACACTTTAGCTCTGACTTTATTCCAAATCAGTGTGTTCTTAAAATGACAGTGAAAGCTTTGGCACTGCCAGTATCACAAACAGCACCACCATTTGACCTGAGGCATCGCAGGCAGCAACCTCCAGTTCTAACAATCAACTGCCAACTTCGTAGCTACTGCCCTATCGGCCTCTACGATAATAATCAGTCAAATCAAGAATATAATCAATCAAGCCAATTCCAAAGTGTCTTAAACTTGCATTCTCTCAGCTGGCCATTAGGGGGCTCCTCTGGTTGCAAAACCAAGTCAGTTTGCATGTAAATAATTGCGAAGCTACAAATTCAATTACCTAATAAACTACTTTAATCACTTATGAAATTATGGAAGCTGACTTCCGCTCTGTCTCTGGTATCAATTGTACAATTGCATGTAAGTCTATGAGAAAAATGTCTACCCTGATCACTTCATTTATTATCTCAGTCACACACACACACACACACACACACACACACACACACACACACACACACAGTTTCATTGACTAAGCATTAGGTCTGATGCTTTTCAAAATGAAATACATTTTAAAAACTTGAAAACATACAGTAATATAAGCAGTGAAAGTAAGTCATTTTTGCCTTCCGTTACTTGTTTGGTCTCTTCATTGATGAACTGAATAGATACGCGGCCCAGCTTCATGTTTCCATCCACTTCCCTCAAACAGGACCCCTGAGAAACTTGCTTTACCATCAGGTCTGTCAGTGTTATTGAATTTGTGTTATTTCACTGCTGCAGCGAGGATATTCTCACCAGCAGCAGCAAAAGTGTTGCAGTGAAGCAGGTGTGAGGGCAGGCAGGTGTGTGTGTGTGTGTGTGTGTGTGTGTGTGTGTGTGTGTTGTTGTCTTCATCATGCCTTTCCTGCTGTGTACTGAAAAGTTTCAAGGTTTTGCTTGACAATTGAAAACAGCTGTGTGCTTTCTGTTTTTGATTAAGAAAACAACCCCCTGCCAGTGTGTGTGTGTGTGTGTGTGTGTGTGTGTGTGTGTGTGTATGTGTATGTATAAAATACATGTATTCTCCTCTGCTGTTGACAACTAACAATCTATTCAAGGCTGCTTGACTCAAGTTAGGAAAGTGTGTGGGCTTGTGAATATCTGTCACTCACTTTGGTTGCTTTTTTTCCCATCAATATTAATGTGATCACAGGAGGATTTTGCTTCTGCCAAGATTTCTTCTCCCCTCAGCTGAGCGTGGAGTCTAGTGTTTATCTAGCTCAGTTAATGATGGAGGGTCATGAGTCGTGACTCCTATTAGCTCCGTTATTTAACACAAGAAGCCACACTTTCTTACGTATACCCTCTCTCCTTACACTCTTATGTAACATCAGCCCTCTCCACTTAGTTTGTCTCTCACCAGACCTCTCTTACTTTACCTCACTTCATCCACCCACCCCCCCTTCACCTCAGAATCCCCTGCCTTTACCCTTCCTAGCTGTTGCTCCTCTTTCTCGGCGTAATGAGCTGCAAAGATGTCGAGAGCTCTCTGCGTCAGAACCACATATTGTCCTCGCTTTGTGGAGCCGCCCGCTCCCTCCTGCTCTACAAGCTGTGAATGTCAGCTGTTACCCCGTCCATCCCCGCCGCTTCCTCTGTCTGGTTCTCCTCCTCTAACCATGTGGCTGCTTCTCTCTCTGTGCGTTCGGACTGAACCCACCCACATTCCACCATAAGCCCTTATTTGATCGCTGAAAAGGCCACAGGGGACCGAGGCAACGCCGCAGTGGTGCTGCACTCTAAAATCAAATGTTTCAGGCATCGTTTGTCCAATTTGGTTCGGTGGTAATTTACTTACTGAGTAAAATCCTAGCGTGGTGAGGTGCTGAGTGAGTTACACCTTGTTGGCTCATCTATTCTCTTTCTTTTCCTTCTTTACAGACTCCTCTCTTTCTCTGTCCCAGAGTCCGGCAGCAGGACACCTCTGATCTTTGTCCACACCTGGATGGACCGTAAGCTTGCTGCAGGTGGCTGAGGCCTCAGGTATGAGGGGCCGGTCCCTCACACACCAAGCCACCAAGAGTAAGAGGATGATGCTGTCTTTCCTTGGATGACCAGCCCTTCTGTCTCAGTTGTGCTCTGTTCCTGAACAGCGTCGCTTTTAGACACCAGTGTCATTTGCGTTTGACAAAGTGCAGAGAATACTTTATGAATATTTGATTGATTTGGTTTATTCAGATGAATCTTTCAGTCACCAGATCGACCCACTGTTTCCCCGCTCCCTCATGCTCATCAGCATGATTTGCAGCTATTTATTACACTAGTGGAGGCCCGACTGTCAGTTTGTGTGGTTTGTTGCCTTTCAGACACGCCTCTCTGCAGCTGGGGAAATGTCACTGTTATACATCAAGCAATTTGTTTGTTTGGGGAAGTCAATTTTTATTGTCTTTGCTTTGATTCATTTTCACCCGTCCATGTCCTGCCTTTTCATTGATTTAGTAGCATAACAGTTATATCTGCCTGTGTACAAATGGCAAACAATCAACTGCCAACTTCAAAGTGACTGCCATATAAGATCATAATACGTCAAATCAAAAATATAATCAATCATCCCTTACTGCTTATCTTCCTGTGGTTTGTACAGGCAGCACTGAAAAGTGGAGCCGTGCTGAAGTGTTTTTAACTTGCATTCTCTCTGCTGGCCATCAGGGGGCGACTCCTCTGGTAACAAAAAGTCTGGTTCTATAGAAGTCTTTGAGAGCCTGACCCTACTTCCCTCTTGATGTATTACCTGCCTGGTGTTTTCACAGTGTTCTCAGTTAAATGTAACATGTTGGTCGCCTAATATTGCCTCGTTCAGTGCCGTTTCCGGTTGCACTCTGGCTTCTCATTTCACTTCTGGTTAAAAAGCCAAGAACCAGTTTTTTATTCTTTTAATTGCTTAGCCTGAAATAAAAGGGTTAGGTGTATAAAACAAGTCATGTCATGTGTGAAGGCCCACTTAGACCTCGACACTGTAATATACGATGCACTTGATTGAGTCATTAGGTCTCATTAATGTCATGTCAATCAAACGTACAAGAAAATGTGCAGGCGTCCTGCGGTTTGACCGTGGTTAGAGAGCTTTGTTGAATGTCGTAGCTCTCCCTGTCTGTGTCTTTAACTGGCACTTCATTTCATACGTGGATATCAGATACCATGTCAGGGTAGCACCTAGAAATAACCACATTAATAGTGTGTAGTACCATCGTTATATTGTTACACCACTCAGACAACGACGGTACTAGTGGTGTATAAAAGTTCCATTTTATTCCTTTGTAGCAAGACCAAAAACAGCGAGTTCAAGGCTACATCACCCTGCGCCACACTCGTCTTCTTCTATGTCCCTTACCCCAATTCACGTCTCATGAAGCCCCCTACAGGCGAGGTGAAGAAATGCACAACTTAATGCACAACTTACAACAACACCATGTCCCAATGCATTAACACCAGAAAACAGATTAAATAAAAAGTAAACAAACAAAAACACTATTAACGTGGTTATTTCTAGGTGCTACATCAGCATGAGGAGCCGTCCAGTTGGACAAGCTGGTAAATCACCTAAAGGTGCAGAAGCCCAGCTAAAACTCCCACTTCATGTCACAGACACACAGACCATTATAGCTGCATGTGTTTGGTCTTGAGACCTACTAATGCCCATTCAAACATATGAAAATAGAATTTGAGACTTTTATGGAAGACAGATTAGCAATCCCAAACATGACCTTCCCCACAGTGTTATTGTGCGCCCTCCATCACCGCGAGGGTGTGAAAGCCAACATGATTGAACACTGAACATAACCACCGACGTGCTGGAAAGGAAGACATTTCTACGGCTGATCGTGAACATTGTCTATGGCGACACAATTCTAAAGGCGACCGTTAAACCATGACAGTTATTGGCATATGTGCCGTCAAATGGACTGTCATCGCCGCAGTGAAGATGTTGGATGGACTGTTTAATGATCGAGTGCCGGTGACTATGATGTGGTCGTGGCAGTGATGAGTGATTGCAAATGTATGCGTAGCTGATGCTATCTTTGTCAGTAATCTGCTCTAAAACACAATATAGACTTAGCTGGCAGAAAGGCTATTTTATATCCTGTCAAGAGTGAGGGCCACATAGACTAATGGCTGGTAATAATTTAGTTGAAATGTGTGAGACTACACCCTACTCATGGTTACTTTGTTTAGATGTCTTCCTCTCCATTTTAACTCTGCTGTATCGCTCTGCTTCCAGAGCAGAGTGATGAGTGGGTTTATATTTGTCCTTGGATCGTATCTTGCATTTTGTCTGCTAAGCTCATCGTCTCGATGCCCCTATAGGTGTAGGAGCATCTGCTGAGTCTGTTCCTGGATCAGTATGAGGAGATTCCCGGGGATGCACTGAAGTCCCTCATTGCTAGGGTCAACCATGGAGGTCACGTAACACATGACTGTCATGCAACAGAAAAAGGAGTACTGCTGGTGTGAACGAGCCCTTCTCCAAGTGAGAGCTGTAACACACACACAGACCCCGTTTTTCTACCACATCTTATTGTATATGTGCATAATGTTATTTGTAGATTGATGTGATACTACAACCAAGTCAGGAAATGTGTAGGTAGAGGGAATTATGAACTGCTCCCTAAAACCTGACACATATAAAGGTACTATATATAATTTATACTGTGTATAAATATACACAGCTTTAATTTAAATAAATACAAGTATGCATGTGTGTCAAAACATTAATTCCACTGACGTCCAACTCTTTTTTTCTGCGGAAGCGAACTGCGGTTGCATGACAGCTGACGGAGATCCACAGCCACAGCTCCTTGGACCTGATGATCACAGAGCACCACCGCCACCAAGTGGACAATAAGAATATTACATCATGACACAGTGGCACTCTGATGAACACTGACGGGGATGAATCTAGGGCAACTAGTTATTAATTTTAACTCTCATTCTACTGTATTATGTATTTTTTAACAAAATAAATAATATCAGATATGAATATTCTCAGTCATCCAGTTGAAAGGATATCTAAATCCAAAAATATATTGGTGTCATGCACAAATTGTTCATGTATAACAAGTTCAGTTGCTGTTAACTTGCTTCATTGGCTGCAGGGAATGGAGACAACCGTGAAGTTGTTCCTAACCGGAGCGTGATGCACAGTCACAGGTTCACACCTTCCACTTGTTACAGCTCTCTTCAACAGCAAAAGGTGTATGTCTGCGTATGATTGCATTTTTATGTGTTTGGGTCCATTATTGTGGGATTATTATACGATGTGTGTTGCAGCCAAGATGCAACCTTCGGTTCTGAAAAGTTAAAGATCCCATATTATACTGTTTTTCATCAATTTCACACAGCGGTCAGAGGTCCTGAATTTCAGCTTTCTAAAAGTTTAAATGAGGCTGTTTCTGTGCCTGCACCTTTAAATGCTAATCAGCTCCGTCTGTCATCGCCTACTCAGAGAGAGACAGAACGCTGCTTGCACTACGCGGCAGCATGCGGCAATGTTTACGTGGATGTATCGCTATGGCTCGCCTATGTGGCTCAGGTGAAGTTGTTGGGTCCCGTATTGTGTGGATAGATCCTTTTACGAGGGTCAGTGTCGAGGCAAAGCCAGCTTTGTACTGACCCTCTTTACTGAAGCAGTCCCATGTGAAGTGGTTAGCACACACATAGATGCTAACACGTAGCCGTAAAAATGAAACGCAAGAGACCAGACCCGGACCGTTGTGCACGGCGCTCTGTCGGACATGCGCCCCCGGGCTCCGTCCGACCGGAGGCAGCAGTGAAGATGCACCAGAGCGCGTGAGACAGAGGCGCCCTTCGTGGGTCTGTCCGCTTTCTCCGTCTGCACTGTTGGCTCTCAGCGCTGTGTTGCGAAACGCCCCCCTTTCGGATCCCCTATCATCGTGCAGAGGAGTTCGGCTAATGCAAATGACTCCTTTTGTTACGTAACAAAAGAAGCTGAATCTGAACAGCCAGTGGGGGGGGGGGGGGGGGGGGGGGGGGTGCAGAGACCATGCAGGAATTGATTGTTTTCCTCATCCTGGGAGTTGACAGGCTCAGGGAAGACCAGTTTATAGGTGAAGAGACCAGAGAAAACCTGTTTTTCATAATATGCTCCCTTTAATGTAATGCTAAAGTGCCTTGAACTTGCATTCTCTCTGGCCACCAGGGGGCGACTCCTCTCCAATTGTATAGAAGTCTATGAGAAAATGGTCCTACTTCTCTCTTGATGTATTATGTCAGTAAAGATTGTAAACATGAGTTTATGGTCTCAATCTCTAGTTTCAAGTCTTCTTCAATCCAGCATGATGTTCATTTAGTACATTATGGTCCATTTAATGTCCACCAGACCAGAAAGCAGGGGATGGTTAAGGGGGCGGGGCTACCTGCTGATTGACAGGTTGCTACCTATGCAGTTAGTGACTCAGATTACTTTAATACTTGAATTATGAAGCTAACTTTGTAAGCAGCTTCAAACCAGAATCCAGATGGATCCAGATCCAGTAAGGTTGCTAAAATGTCAAGATGGTGACGACCAAAATGCTGAACTCAAGGCTTCAAAACCGTAGTCGACAAACCAACAGGTGACTTCAAGATGACTACGTCCACTTCTTAAGAACAGTCTGGTTAAAATGTTAGTGTTGTCATTATGTGTGCCACGCAAGAAAGACATCTGTCATGGTTTTTAGCAGGCTAAAATGGTGTAGGACCCAAATGCAGGCAGAAGCAAAGTGTGAATGAAAAAGGTTTATTTATCTAGTCTTAAACTAGCAAACAGAGTCCAAACAGAGGTAGGCCACGAGGGCAAAAAGCAGCATACAAAAGGAAACGGATAAACCAACTTATGGGCAGAAAACATGGGAAGCCTTGTCACCTCACAGCGAGAGAGTCACAGGTTCGATTCCCGGTTCGGGTTCTTTCTGTGCTGAGTTTGCATGTTCTCTCAGTCCACAGACATGCAAGATGGGGATAGGATCTTTCATTGATGGCTCAATGAATGTCCTGTGACCAAGTTCTTTAATGATTTCCCAATTCACAACGTATACTTCTTAACACTACTCATATGAATACAACTCCTTTTTGTTTCTCTCACTTTATACAATGGCCAGGCTCACTAGAATGAGGAAGTGCTTGGATCAATAGCATTGAGACAGCAGCCCTTGAGAGAATGAGTAGTCTTGAATTAAACAAGACAAAATGCTGAGTCAGCAGTTAAAGAATTAGGAAACCATGTTTGTAGCCAAACATGAGAAATTACAGCTTCACTTGACGTCTACACTATTTATATTCTTGTTTTTGTCATTTTCATTTTCAACACGTTGCCTTCCTCATTTTCACTTCGTTTCAGTATGTCTTCTTAAATATGCAGGACTGATCTTTGTGATCATAATCTAATCAACACTAATCTAGTCTCCCTTCAGCATCTGCAGGCCTGTCTCATATCGACTCACTGCTGTCTTATCAAAGGTGTATTTATCCATCACTCTGCCTGGCTGCACGCACGCACGCACGCACACACACACACACACACACACACACACACACAGTGATGGGGATCTGGCAGCGTTCCAGTAGTAATTCTGTCTGAACACTCCATTCTGGCTTCATTATCACTGGACCTCTCTTTACAGTGGGCAGAGAACACAGGGTGCTGTCAGCCGGGGTCAAGGAGCTACACAAGATTCTGGCTACACGTGTGTGTGTGTGTGTTTTGACAGGTCGAGTTCTCCTGTCACTCAGCAAGCTCACTCAGATTGTGAACATTCTTCCTCAGCTCGTCAACACCATCTCAGAGTTCCAATGAGTTCCTGAAGTTCTCTCCTGCCAACAGGGACGGAGGATCCCATACACAACAACATAGCTGAGGACTATGTTTTTAAACATTATTCTACCCAGCAGTTTTCTCTTCAAAAAATAAACTTATTCCAATTCCAGTATTGTCCCCGTAGTCACCCTGGTCCTCGTTGATCCTTCACAGCAAGACGAGGAGAAAAGGAAGATTCAGACTGCAGTTTCCACAGGAATAACAGCCGATGTCAGAATACAGGGCTCCTTTATACAACGCTACCAGAGACGAAGCCCATCTATCACTGCTATTGATGCAGATACACCACTCCAATTCTGAAAAGTGAAGCCAAGCTGCAGTGCCTTAAACTTGCATTCTCTCTACTGGCCATCAGGGGGCGACCAGAATATAAACACAAATGTAATTTGATCAAGACAAACATGTTTTGCACACTTTAGGGTTTCAGCATAATACAAAATCAGAAGGTACTACTGTATAATCTACGGAAGCCCTAAAGGGTCATACATTACATACATTTTATTTCCTCCGTTTTCTCGTGATAACAAGATAATGAATGAAATGTGAAAGGCAAGATTTCACTTAGATTGCGCCTCCGATAAAGCTGAAGCCTTGCTAACCTTCTTCTTAGATGACACACACTAATGTGTATATTATCTTTAATAGCTAGGGATAAAGCTATTTCAGCCTGTGTCAGGCCTTGATTGAAGAGATATGTGATGCAGTGATCGATATTCTCCTTTAGGGCTTTTGTAATAATCTGTATTATATGCACACTGTAATCTATTTATTAGGGGGACATGTTGAGCATATTTGGATGTGTCGCCCCCACCCCCCAATATTTATTACAATTACGGCCATGATACCTAGAGATTTGTGTGTGTGTGTGTGTGTGTGTGTGTGTGCATGTGTGTGTTTGTGAGCAGCTGTTCATCAGGTGGAGCATACCTTGGCTCTCTGTGGCTGAACAAAGCCACCATCTGTGGACTAATCGTGGTGTAATAAGCAAAGTAAACCTTCCAAGGCCTGCTCCACTTTCCTAAAAAGACCCTGAGCTCATTGTGCTGCAGCCAGCGGCGTATTCCTGCTGGATGGACTGTGTGTGCATCTCTACGTCTGTGGATCTATCTCCTTATATAGTCATATTGGACAGTTATTAGGGTTGCTGCCTCCGACTGAGGGTCTTTATTCTACTCACCAGGTTTAAACAAGACAACTCGGTTCCTCTGTGTCTTTTAAGTGGCTCTCAAAGACCAACTAAAATGTCTTATTTTACTAAGTAATGCTGAATATCTTTTGGACTTAACTCATGTGGTCTAAGTAGCAACAACAGCCCCTCATAGCCTCTCTGTCTGTTCTGTATCCCTCCATCCCTCCATCCCTCTCTTCTCCACCCTCCTTGGCATGGCAGCCTGTCATTACTTCTGAGCTCACAGACTCTTGGCTTTCATTTTGGCCGGCCTGCCTCTCTGTCTCCGACCATTTTCTATCTGGCTCTGCTGTGTGTGTGTGTGTGTGTGTGTGTGCCCATGTGTATGCCCTGAGTAAAAAGATGTTTGCATCTTTTTTTTATACTTTTTTTTTCAAGTGGGGAAGAAAGGTAAATTCCTTTCCATCTATCATGCAGTCCAGTGATATTTTGGGAATAACCTCCGGAGAGTGCTATACCTCCTCTATAGGTCAATATACAGTACATATACACTTATAAGGAAACAGGCAAAAACGTACCAATTTTCAGATGCTACATGACCATAAGTCAAATATGTATTTACAATTTCATATTGCGTGCATGGGGAAATGTTAATGTTTAGCTTTTTGAACTCTGTCATCAGGAAATACTTTATATTTCCATCCATGCATCCAGCATCAAATAAACAAACTGCATTATTTAAAGGGAATTTGTATTGAGTGATGTTTTGATTAACTATGAACAGAAATCAAATCTGAGGTAATTCTCAGTGCAACATTACAAACATGCAATTTACAACATTATGAGAAAACACAGCAGATATCTTTAATCCACACTATGTAAATGAAGAAATAATTCATGTGACTGAAGAAGGCAGTCAGTTACATCATGTGTAGTTTCTGTGCCACACAGGTGGAGGTTTGTAGGCTGAAGTACAAGCTAGTACAGGCTATGTCAACAGACGTAATTATGTTACTGTTGATCTTTAATAGTTGTACTTGCTGAAACAATGCAGTTAATCAAGGTGAGGTGAAGGATATATTTATGCTAATATGCGTTTCCAGCAGGCTGAAAACGAGGACAGAGGGAGGCAGCGACCGAAGGAGAAATGAACCTTTTCAAACAAACAAATTCTAATGAAGCTTCACACACAAGACGTTTGGAGTCGGTCAGCGTTGTGAGAGAGAAGGAAAGGACTCAGCCCAAACTCCTGAAAGGGAGGGAGAGAAAAACAAGAGAAGGACCCTGGAGAAAGTGAGCTGGGAGGAAGAATGGTCCAGTAATGAGAGAGGGGAACCAGGAGAGGGGGGGCTGAGCTCAAGGTTGTATTCAGACGTAAGGATTGTCCCCCTGAAAGACCGAACATGAACTTCCTCAGTGTTTAAGAGCCTCTTTATCAGACCCAAGTCTGTGTGTGTGTGTATGTGTGTGTGTGTGTGTGTGTGTGTGTGTGTGTGTGTGTGTGTGTGTGTGTGTGTGTGTATGTGTGTGCGTGCCCTGGTGGTCTCTGATTGGGTCGGAGAGAGGGTGGTTGTTATTATTCTGGTTCTGGATGAGACTTGTTAAGTGTTAAAACTTTAGCTTAATGTCATATGGAAACATTTGAGATGTTATGTACAATTACTGTCTTTCCTGTCTCATACATGAATAATAATCTATTCATTTAGGAATATGTTTTTTATTATGCTTCAGAAAAGTGCTTAATGATACAAATCTGAATTAATTCAAGGTTTCCAGCCTGTTAAAGTCTCATTTTTGTTTTCCTGTCGCCATCATGGACAATATTTAAACATTTAGGTCAGTGGAAACCATCTCCTTCCATCTGTGTATCCAACTAGAAACTGCACAGGTTTATCTCACAACTCCAAGATTTTGAAAGAATGAGGGAACATTTAGTAAATGTCAGTGATTACCAGTCAGAAAGTTACTGATTTCAAGTGTAAAAATATATTCAGATTTTCAACACTGTGATGTTGTTTGACTCTTACTGCTAGTATTTTTAAGGCGGCTGACTATTGATTAAAGTAATTGCCTAAAATCGGCATCTCTACTGTGATTACTCCTGGGAGTCTGGCTATGCTTTCTGGTCCAGCAGAGTCCACCATAGTCCTGACCGATGCAGACTGCTAACTGGGCTGACCCTGGAAACACCATATTGTAGCTCCACCTGCTGCTGTGTGACTGCTCAACTACTCCTACTTTTTGGTCTACGGCGACATGGTTGCGATGGATCCATCTCGGCGTGGCTGTGCCTGCTGCCATGGACTACTACTGTTGATATTACTGCTACTGTTAATGCTACTACTATACTACCAACACCAAATGCAGATGGAACCCAATATCCTGGTCTGCTTCAGATTTCTGCCTAAAGCCTATTAAGGCAGTTTTTTTATCTCCACTATCATTGTTTCTCTTGCTCCTGGTGGTGTTGGGACTTTAAACATGTATTGACTCTGAAAATCATGAGCGTGTTCTGAGATATAACTTCTGTTGTGATATAATAAATACAATTCAATAGAATTGAATAAGAGATTTGTAGACCCCTGTCTTTGTAATTTTTCAGGAAGGCCAGTTGAAACTGCTGTTTTCTGGCCGACCCTTGACATCACCATAGGAACCCCAGAAGCCAACAAACCAACGCAATGTTTCCCAACATACTCCAGTTTTCATGATCAAGAAGAATGACAACAATTACTAAGTTTTTATTTCAAAATAATAACTCTTTGATTCCTCAATTGACTCTTGGCTCTCAGTTACTACTTATTATGGGTTAAAGATGGGGTCCGGTTGTTCTCCATTGAATAGGAGTTAATGTTGGAATGAAGTGGTACAGTGTCTTTGCCAGTGACTAAGGAGGTTGAGCAGTTAACATCCAAGCTTGAATGGGGAGATAAAATAAGAGAACATCCAGAGGGAGGGAGAGGAAAGGGTAATTGAGGAGGGTTAGAGACTTTCCCTGGACTTAGTCCTGACTGCATTGGACCATTTTCTCTTACTAACAATATTTTGTCATTGTGCATGTTATTTTGGATTCCTGTAGTTTACTGTTAGATGTGTGCGGAGGGATAAGGATAAAGAGGTGTGCATTAATTAAGAAATATGCCTTGCCCATGGGCTATCTGCATGTACATTGAATGGAGTTTCATGTTTTTTGGGGCTCTGTGAAAAGGAAATGGGCCATCTTTTAACAGAGAGAGTGGGCGTGGTACCTCCCCAGCAGGTTTGGGTTTGTACATAAAAGGTGTGATAAACTCATAGTCTTGAAGGAGTGTAATTAATGGTGGTTACCTATTGGATCACTTAATATACATATATATATATAACATAAACATGTTACCTAAATGGAGGCATATAACATGTAAATGAATAAAATCTCTCCACTCGTTCGTCTTTCCTCTTGTGCTCCTGCAGCACTGCAGTCATTCTGCCACTGGGTGGCGACTCAGGACAGCTGTTATACAGTTTAGAAAGGACGACTGCAGAAATATGGCTGAGCAAAGATCTGCAAGGCAATAATAAACTAAAATACAGACCGACTTCAATATTTATTTATTTTTTGAATGTATGAGCAAAATAAGCAGAATTGTGACAGGGAAGAAGAAGTCAATATTAAAGGGTTCTTGCACAAATAACGCAATGGATAGCCTGATTTATTGGCCTACAAATATACTTTGGAAACATACACAATCACTCTTAACAAACGGAACGACAAAATACTAACAACAAATAACATTACATCAAATACATCTTATATTTCAAGTTAGAATAGTTTTTGTCAGGTAAATCAGTATTTTATATTGGATCTTTTGCACTTTAATGGTTGTAAATGATTGTATATGCTGTAATATATTGCAACAACACTGAATCAGGAATGCAAAGATTTATTCAAGAACATTTGTGCTTCAGGACCATACAAAAAATAAAGATTAAGTAAACAGAATAATGCAGAATCTCAGAATTCCAGAGGTAGAATACAAATTACAGTAAGAGATAAAACTAAAAAACAACACATGTATACTGTAATCTGTCATCTGCATTAGGCCACATGTTTTCCTTGACGTCACATCTTATAGCTTCTCTGGCAAGGCACCTAGGGTTGAATCTTCTTGAATGTCTGATCCATCCCTGGCAGGCTTCGGGAGAAATATCTCCACAACCAGCAATCATTGCATTCAGCAAGGAGAGCTGGTTGTGTGGAGAGGGATCATTAACCTTCCACCTCCACGCTGAAAAAAATTCTTCAATGCTGAAAACTACCATCACCTGTTTGTAATTGCATCTTTGTTTTATTTATTTTTATTGTCAAACTTTTGATATAATTTTCAATAGATTTCAATGTGGCTGCAGCAGAAATTCCCAGTGTTTTTTCCCCTATCATTCTGTTTTGAGTGTGTTTTTAACTGTTTTGAACAAAGTGTGTTAGCATTGAAAAATGTGCTGTTAAAGCACATGTTTTGCAGGTGTGACCTAGTGAATGAGAAAAGACTTTATCCATTTCGGTGACTGTTTTGCAGACTGCTAAGAGTTTTGAACATGTCACTTCAGTTTTGACCAATGTGTCTTAGCAATAAAAATTTTTTTAAAAACTGTATTGGCCAATACATGATGTGACTGTCACTTCGCTGTTGTTTCAGGACCATGGACAGTGTTGTTTGTTGTCGAGAGCTTAGTATGTCACAACGTTGCTGTCCAGAGTGCTGGAAGAAGAGCGAGGGACAGACAGACACTCTGGCTTTTTGTTGTAAATAGAGCCGAGATAGAATTACTGTTTCTATGGGAGGCAAACAAGCTGTTTCCTTGTGCCTCCCCATGCTGATTTGACAGTTAGTATCTTCATAAAATTACACTTTATATGTAGTGTGCTCAATCTCTCTCTCTCTCTCTCTTTCTCTCAATAGGCCCTGATTGGCTTCATAGCGTATAGTCATAGGATCATAGACTGCAGGCTCCTGCTCTCTGTGTCTAAAAGGTCACACTCAGACGTTGGCTGTGAGGGTTTCTGTTCAAAACAACATCGACCTGCAGCATTGACTTTCAGTCTCAGAGGCATTGGGCCCATAACCTCACACACACTTTGGAACAATTTGTTCATTGTTTTTTGTATTTATGTTTGCCCACCCATCAACTGACTTTTTCAATTCCCTACAATCTGTTCTCTCTGCAAACCCGAGTGTTTATTCCAGCATTTCCTTAGTCACTGTCACAAACTGGTGCTTACAACCAAAACCAATTCAATGATTTATCATCAAGAAGGATGACTTAACAAAAGAACCTAAACTAACCAAGATGTGGATTTGATGGAATCAGTAATGAAGGTGAGTGCATGACTGGGGAAATGTGTAGGTGCAATGCTGTATGATGCAGAAACATATGTCAAACTGTCACCAAAAACAAATGGTGTCTCAGAAGGGAGAGTTCTCGAGCAACTGCGCTCCCAGAATCGTTGAAAGGAGACACTGGCATACAGGGCCCAGGGACTTCTGGGAAATCTATTTTCATGAGCGTGTCCTAGTCCTGCCTTATGTGTAAAGTGTCCTCAGATAACTTTTGCTGTGATATGACACTATAAAAAAGCATGTATTAAGTTGAAAAAATCAAAAATGTGACTGTCACAATACATTCTGAAGTATGGTGTTGACTTTCTGCTAGCAGTGTGTGTGTGTGTGTGTGTGTGTGTGTGTTTTGACAGGTCGAGTTCTCCTGTAACTCAGAAAGCTCTCTCAGATTGTGAACATTCTTCCTCAGCTCGTCAACACCATCTCAGAGTTCCAATGAGTTCCTGAAGTTCTCTCCTGCCAACAGGGACGGAGGATCCCATACACAACAACATAGCTGAGGACTATGTTTTTAAACATTATTCTACCCAGCAGTTTTCTCTTCAAAAAATAAACTTATTCCAATTCTACTATTGTCCCCGTAGTCACCCTGGTCCTCGTTGATCCTTCACAGCAAGACGAGGAGAAAAGGAAGATTCAGACTGCAGTTTCCACAGGAATAACAGCCGATGTCAGAATACAGGGCTCCTTTATACAACGCTACCAGAGACGAAGCCCATCTATCACTGCTATTGATGCAGATACACCAGGCGGCCACCCTCCAATTCTGAAAAGTGAAGCCAAGCTGCAGTGCCTTAAACTTGCATTCTCTCTACTGGCCATCAGGGGGCGACCAGAATATAAACACAAATGTAATTTGATCAAGAGAGACATGTTGATTGTGTTTTGTTCAGGCACACTTTAGGGTTTCAGTATAATACAATATCAGAACTAAAAGTACAGATTGGGTAACTAACTATTCGGTACTCCACTGTATAACCAAGGCAGTCGCCATGAAGTCAACATAATATATAGCCAAAAATGTCTTGACTCCCTTATGAACTTAAGTGACATCAGATTCTTAATCCATAGGGTTTAATATGACGTCAGTCCACCCTTTGCAGCTATTACAGCCTCAACTCTTCTGGAAGGCTTTCCACAAGGTTTATGAGTGTGTTTATGGGACTTTTTGACCATTCTTCCAGAAGTGTATTTGTGAGGTCACACACTGATGTTGGACGGGAAGGCCCGGCTCTCAGTCTCCACTCCAAACTCTCTCATCCATGTCTTTATGGACCTTGCTTAGTGCACTGTACACTGTCTGTCTGTTTGTGTGATTATTTCACAAACCTGTGCGTATTCTTGCTGACTAAGATACAGTAGGTACTCTGTAATATGTTGGCCCTTTGTTTGTGTGCTTTTGTGTGTGGACATATGAATGTTTATCTATTTGTGTGTTTTTTCATGTATGTTTTGGGGCTCTACAACATGACGAGATCATCATCCTTCACGGGCTGGGCTTCTTCAAAAAAGAACAGCTCGCCTCAAACCATCTGGACACTGGAGAAGTCTGACACAACCAGATGGAAACCACCAGTTCTGAAAAGTGTAGCCAAAACCTCACACTTGCATTCTTTCTACTGGCCATCAGGGGGTGAGTCAATGAGAAAATGGTCCTGTGTGTGTATGTGTGTGTGTGTGTGTGTGTGTGTGTGTGTGTGTGTGTGAATGGAGCAAGCCTGTTGTAGGCTGAGCATTAGATGACAGAGAGGGGTTGACATGCAACAAACTTCCAGGCTGCCACAAAGAGTTTATTAAATTGTTATTAATGGATTCAGTAGAAATAACGCTAAGTGATATTTTTGTGACTATAATGGATACAAAGTTAGCAGACTAATAAGGTTTTTTTTAGCTGTAGACTCACAGAGTCTGACTGAAATACATTTTTTAGTGAAAACTAAACTAACTCTATGGCCTCCCCCCAGGATGTACATTTGAATTAGAACAAAATTGGCATTTCAATTCTTCTAGAAACCACCTTGTTGAATTTCTCTTATATAATTATTATATGTATATTCATTATATATTAATATGATGCAAGATTCCGTTAGCTTTTATGACATATTTGTCCTTCAAGGTGATCATTTTTACGTTCTAATACATGTCAGAGTCTGTACTTTTTCACTTTTACTTGAGTAAAGAAGTTGAATCAGTACTTCTACCAGAGTATTTTTGGACAAACACAAATGACGGCTGCTGCCTGTGGAGAATAGGCCACGCCCACATGCGCCATGGAACAGAGGTGGAGAGAGACAGGAGGAAAATACAGACAGGGGATGACAACACACACAAAAGGGAGAAGGAAGGGCTACCAAGGTGTGAATCATGACAGCCTAAAGCATCCCCTGCTTTCTGGTCTGTTGGACTCTAAATGGACCATAATGTTCTAAATGAACATGATGCTGGATTGAAGAAGACTTGAAACTAGAGATTGAGAACATTAACTCATGCTTACAATGTTTACTGAGATAATACATCAAGAGAGAAGTAGGGCTATTTTCTCATTGACTTCTATACAATCAGACTTCTTTTTGCACCAAAAGTAGTCGCCACCTGATGGCCATCAGAGAGAATGCAAGTTTAAGGCACTTAAGAATTAGCTTCCTGACTCCCCGTGTCCTCTTGAGTTTTTGGTATTGTAAGAGTTTCTTTTTGACTGCCGATTTTACTCTAGTGGCCTTTTGTCTTGTTTTGTTAGTTTAATAAATATTTTTGCATTTACCCTTTTTATCCTTTTTGCCTGTATTTGGGTCCAACACTCATTTACTAATTTTCCCCAAATACAAACCCTGACACACTCTCCATAACCAGAAGTTGCACATGCACACAAACCTCCTGGTTATGATCAGGTGGTAATGTATTCCGCTCCACGGTGGTGTACTAGCACTGTGGCCTCACAGCGAGGTTCGATTCGGGTTCCTTCTGTGTGGAGTTTGCATGTTCTCCCCGCGTAAGCGTGGGTTCTCTCCAGCTTCTCCGGCTTCCTCCCACAGTCCAAAGACATGCAGGATGGAGATAGGTAAATTGGTGACTCTAAATTGCCCGTAGGTGTGAATGTGAGTGTGAATGGTTGTTTGTCTCTACATGTCAGCCCTGCGATGGACAGGTGACCTGTCCAGGGTGTACCCTGCCTTCGCCCAATGACAGCTGGGATAGGCTCCAGCACCCCCTGTGACCCTGAATACAGGATAAGCGGTAGACAATGGATGGATGGATGGATGGCATTGTGTTCCAGTTATGTGCATGTAAATTATACCGGTAGTTTAAGAAACCTGGATAGAAATCATGTCAGGAAAATGATCAAAATGCCACAATTACACTCAAACCCTAGATGTGGATGTGAACCTGTAACCTATGTCTGCTGGTTGTAGACCAGTGTTGAAGAGTTGCAGTTTATTCAGGAACATAGTGATATTGCATTATTCTGCGTAACATTAAGGTGGTCTATTTTCAACGGTGTTTGTCTCACTTCTCAGTAACAAGGCCTCATCTGTAGGGTGGATGTATGTCTTTAACTGATTCTGTCTGGGTGCTATTTTTACCCTGTACACAGTTCTGAATACACACTGATTTCTCAAGTATATCTTGTTGAATTATCACCGCCTTAATGGAACATTCCCACTTTTATGTGAAGAGCTCAGGCAATCAGCAGATGAGATTGAGTTCTTCGACACTGATAGAGATGCAATATCATCAAATCCCTAATCTATTCAATTAGAAATGCATGGAGCTAAATAGTTTTTGATCATTTGAAATAAAAATGGAAAAGTTCAGGATTTAATCTTGAATTTTGAAAAATACCAATAATATATTTTTTTTACCTTCAGATCATATATATTTTCAGTTTCAGACTTTTGGCACTGATCTGGTTTGGAGTCATGGGGCCCTAGTTTCGTAGACTTGGCGTAGTCAGCGCGCAGCGCACCTGCGCCACGCCGACGGTGTGTGTCCGCCTAGACTGGCAAGTTTCGTGCACCGTGCAGACTCGCGCAGGCACACCTCCTGTCTCGCCCACCGGCGCATGGGGGAAAGAGGGAGGAGAAGAAGGCGTGAGTGGGAGACGAGGAGGAGACGAGGCGTGGACTGGGATAAATACAGCCGATTCAGATTTTCACCAATCAAATGAGCTCCTCTCCTCTCCTTTAATGCGTTAGGGGAGGTTCAGTGCAAGATCCGTCACTTGACAACCTGATGACATAAGCAGCGCCGCCACTCCCACCACGCTCATCACGCGCATCACGCGCTGTGCGTGCGTATCATAATAATAACAATGCCGATATTATAAAAAGCAGGAGAGAGAGAGGGAGATGTTTTGGTCCGAGAGGCTGAGTTTCCGTTACGCGTGCCATCCGCCTTTGATCTGACGTCAGATGTGACGGGACAATCTATATAGATATAAATTCACGTGTTGATTCAATTAGTTGCATTAAATAGTGTTGGTTGTGATTATTTATTGCATTTTAATGTGCCTGGAACTGTGGAAACCTGCCTGTGAGGACTCGGTGACGTGTGCGCACTGCGCGCCGTCAGCCAAACTTCCACTCCGCCAGCTGTGATTCGCATTGAATGAATGGACTTTATTTACGTTTTGCGCAGAGAGTAGACCAGAAGGGTATTCCACCAAACTCGCTAATTAAAGCGGCGCTTTCCTTGTTAAGCCTGGTTAGAACTAACGCCAACTTCCACTTGCGGCTAAACCCATTCCATTAACGCATTTCAGCCGCGCTATGTTGAGGATAATTCAAGCCAGGTTAACGTTGTCGTGTGTTACGCCGTTCACGGGATATGAAGCCACACCAGAACCGTGAATGTCGAATCATCGAGAAAAAGGCAGAAAAGACCAGAGAAAGAATTGATGGAACTGTGCGAGGAGTACAAACCCATCATAACCAATAAAGGAATACTGAAGTGATAAATAAAAATTGCGAGGCTGCTTGGGCAAGAATTACCGAGCGATTAAATACGGAAGTACCGTTAAGAGTAACATGCTCTAATGTAACACTGACAACAACTCTACGAATGTGAGAATAGTGTAGAGGTAATGCATCGGCTTTAAACGCTGCAGGCGGCGGTTCAATTCCCGTCTGAAATTTATTTCTTTGGCCGGAACTCTCTCTCTCTCTCTTTTTTAGATAGGCCTAGTAAATGCAATACATTGACCAACTCATTTATCTCAACAATTCAATGAACATATTCAATGAACCTATTAATGAACTCACCTGAAGGGAATTTATGTGGCTGAAAATTGCATGCAGCAATGCCTTTGTCATTGGGATCTATAACATGCTATTAATAATAACATCTTTATGCCTATCATGTTTTTGCAAGTTATATTTGGGTTCAGGGGAAATTGTATGACATATTTATCATAGTTAAATTAAATTCCCATGGTTACTTAGCAGAGAGTGCCTCAAGTCACGTTGATGGAACGCAACTCTCGCTAAAGGTAGCGAGGCTTATCGAAATTAGCCCGGCTTTGCGCTTAGCGAGTTTGATGGAATACCCCTCTGGTACGTTTCCAGCCCCGTTTTGTGCGTACGCAAGCTTTATAAATGAGGGCCCAGACCAGTCCAGACTAGATCAGGCCAGTCCAGTCCAGACTGGATCAGGCCAGACTAGTCCAGACTAAATCAGGCCAGACCAGAGTAGACAGGACCACACCAATCCAGACCAGACCAGACTAGTCCAGAGTAGACCAGACCAGACCTGTCCGGTCTACACCAGTCCAGACTAGAGCAGTCCAGTCCAGACCAGACCAGACCAGACCAGTCCAGTCCAGTCCAGAGTAGACTAGACCAGTACAAAATAGACCAGACCAGTCCAGACTAGACCAGTCCCGACCAGACCAGTCCAGAGTAGACCAGACCAGTCCAGTCCAGACCAGTCCAGTCCAGAGTAGACTAGACCAGTCCAGACTAGACCAGTCCAGACCAGTCCAGTCCAGACCAGACCAGATGACCCAAGGAGACCGGATGCACTGAGACCTCTCCATTTTTAAAAGGTAACTTTACTCTCATTTTATGATCAGAATTATTTCATAGTTAAATAATTCTGCCAAATTTGTTAATTTTCTGTTGTCTCCTCTTGTCTGTCTTTCATCTCTTAGAGAGAGGAGAGCGAATGAGGAAGAAACCTTTCCAGACCAGACCAGATGACCAGATCTCTCTTGAGTTCCTGAAATCAATAAAGGATGAATCCGTCCAAAAGATTGTCTGTGTCGTCACATGATCAACATCCTTCATGTTTTTTTTATTGGTGCATTGGTCTTTAATAAACCGGTTTCACATGAAGAGACATTGTGTATTGTGTTGATTGTGTTGTGTCAGCACATCTGGAGAAAACTGATTCCATAATGTCCATTTGATTTGTGTTTGTTTTGATCTGTTCTGTCTCACCAACAATAATTAGGATTAATCCCATACTACAAGTATAAAAGATCAAAGATGTGTCACATGTGAAGTTACATCACAGTGGTAGGGTTAAGAAGAATAGTAATGGTAGAAGTTACAATAATAACTACAAAATTCCCCCGCCGCGAAATTTTGAAAGGGCCACGGGGGCTACTGCCGGAGTTTATATACTTTACGATGATTCTTCGAGATTTCAAACGAGACGGAGTTGTTTTAGAGGCAAATACAACTACAAATACTTCGCACTCAACTGTTTGCCAGTACATGTCACCGAACTCAGCTGTCACTCAGGTACTACCAAGTACTACCGAGTACTACTGAGTACTACTGAGTACTACCGAGTACTACTGAGACTCAAGTACTGAGAACTACTAGGTACAATGTATTGTCAAACAGTTGAGTGGGAAGCACTCAACTGTTTGCCAGTACTTGTGTCTCATTTTAAAGTTTAAATGGAGTTTCTAGGTGAAAGTATGGCTGAGCTGAAGTCGTTTTACTAAAACAACTACATTTCCCATTACTAAATGTAGTTTTGAGTACATTCCTGTCCACCAATCAGAGCACACCACTCGTGTCTCCATTTTAAAGTGTAAATGTTGTTTCTAGGTGAAAGTATGACTGAGCAGAAGACGTTTGACTAAAAAAACTACATTTCCCACTGACTGCTCCTTCCTGTCCACCAATCAGAGCCCACCACTCGTATCTCCATTTTAAAGTTTAAATGGAGTTTTTAGGTGAAAGTATGGCTGAGCTGAAGACGTTTGTTAAAATAATAACCCGTTGGTATAGAACTGGAGGAAGGAGATCGGAGTCAGCTCAAGGTCCAAACAGGGATTTAATCTTGATCAAGAGGAGAAATCACAGAGCAACATGCTGGTCTGTTACAAAGTGAAGACTCAATGTGCTGTGAGACAACCATGGTATTTATCCATCTTCTTGTGGGTGTGTTCTCACTCAGTTCACAGGGATGGAAGTCGTAAACTCAAATGTTTAACTAAACCTTGCATAAGTCACAAACCCTACCTGGGTCATAAACCACAACTATGTCACAAGGCACCCATGGGTTGCAAAATACACACAAATGGCCACAGGCCACAGGTCACAGGACACATTTACATTCTCACCAAACCTTCTCATGTGTAAGTCTTCAGTTCAAATATCTCTCATCAAGAAGTACAAAATTTCCATATCATATCCCTCCTGTTTATGCTGATTCTAAGCATAATCATAACATACATTTTGTGAAGTGTGAGAGCGAAAACCCTATCAGGCAGTTCATAACATTCTTTATTATCCATTATCCTTCTAGAAAGGGAAACTCTCTCACGGTCCCGCTGCCCCGGCAACCACCCGCAGGTACTCCATTTGACAAGGCACAGAAATTATATAAAAGTAAGCATAAATTCAAAAGCATTTTGATTACATTGTTGCCCCCAAAAACAAAACATAAATGTCTTCGCCAAGCTAGTCAACCCATCGGGCTTGGCTACGGACCTTTTCCTACCTAGTTAAACTATCCCTTGCACGTAAAAAGAACAAAAACAGTGGGGTCACCTTCAATATGTACAAATGCTGTGAATATTTTTCTCCTAAGTGGCTCTAGTCGGCCAATTCAGAAAACTACAACTTCAGTTAGATTTTCTGTAGTCTCATCATAATCAGTAGAATAAACATATAACAGCAATTATCTCTTAGTCCGTAGTGTCCTTATCTTCATCAAAGAGGTTACCATATAAATCATCATCTGTCAGATCAGAAGTAACATTTTCTTGTGCTGCATTCTCATAGTCCCCTCGGTGATCATCTGTGATGGGGATCCTTTCGTACAGCATAGTTGTTTTGGTCACAGCGGTGTCAATGAGTCTCTGTAAAAGTCTCTTAAACAGGGGATACAACAACATCCACAAACGATTAGAATGGCAATCATTACGGTTACAGATAACATCATAGCTTTTATAGAACCTGCCCATTTTCCAAAAATGTCCTGGAGCCATCCTGTCAGAGGATCATCAAAACCAGAGTTTTCAGCTAACTCTGCAGATAGGGAGGTTAATCACCGCCTTAGTGATGCTGTCATCAGGTGCTGTATTGTTAGGAATAAACGTACAACACATATCTCCAAACATTTTACATACTCCTCCTTTTTCAGCCAACAACATGTCTAACGCCATCCTATTCTGCCATGCCATTAAACTAGTCTTATCTAACTGTTGATGTATGCCCCCAATTGCTTCCTTAGTGTAATTCAGAAATCTTTGTTAGTTATAATAGACGTAATTTATCCAATCCACATTTTTATTAACGGTTACCTACCAAGCCAGGAGTGATTCAAATCCTGCAGCAACCTGATTTCTGGCTTTAAACTCATCAGGAACACCTCAAGGAACACCAATTGCATCTATATAAACTCTGTTGTCAAAAGATCCTGCTGGTGCATTTCTTTTTGTTCGTGAATTATGTATCGTCACTTTTTCTAATGCCATTGTGTCATATGGTAAAATATATGTCGGTATTAATAATTGTACCATAGCACAAGTTCCCTTCCAATCAGTTGGCAATTTTGCTCTGAGTATCTTACCTCCACAGAACCACCATACATCAGCTCTGGCCATGGTTTGATCATTCACTATGTCATCAGTGACATTGCTCTCGCCCTTAATTACATCAATGATGGTTTTACAGGTTGTCAATACTCCTACTGACACAGTACCTCTGCTTCGTGTCAAGCAGGTATAATTCCCGGTGTATGGCGTAAACCAAGGTGGTTTAATCTGTGATGACACTGGAGGGAACAGAAGTTTCAAAGTGATGCAGTTTATAGCACTCTCTGATTTGTATAATTCTAGCATGCAACGAAAACCTTTTGGATCATTATCTGGATTAAGGGGAAAAGGCACTGTGCCTAACCCCGGCCTGGCTGCTGCACATGCTAGACAATTGGAAGAGGACAACTTGCTGTTTCGGGCTGTGTGAACAATCCATTGTAGCCATACATTTGAGTCTGTGAATCCTGTTTCTAGGGCATACGTTTCCTTCATATTTCTTATATCCATATATTTTACAGGGTTATTTTTCATCGAAGTTGGTTTGGTTGGTGTGGCTGTTTCAGATGTTGTCTGATTTCTCGGGCTTGGGGACACTATTATATGGAATATCCCAACCTTGTTTATTCCACTCCCCCATGCTCCCAACACATATGTTCCGTTATCAGTGCGTTTAGGAGTCTTAAGTGTTATTATTACAGGCATGCAATTGTTTGTTTTGCAAATATTTTGTTTTGCAAGTATCTTGATAATTTTCAGTCGTTTTTTTAAGTTAGAATTCGGGTTGTATCCCCAATCTTGTGGTCCTGTATTAGCAATTACCCAACTCCACTTCTCGCATGCACACCCACCTATATGAACAGTTCTACCCCACGCTTTTCTATATTTGCTGCATACCTCCGTGGTGACACAGATATAATTTTCTGTCTCCGGCCAGTGAAAGTGTTGTCCTGAACAGGGGAAAACCTGACATGCATCAATCTGAGCAATGCAATTCATCCCTTCAGTACATTTTATTAGTTAGTTAGTTATTTAGTTAGTTTCATTTATTGTCCACGGTGTGGAAATTTGTTTTTGGTCTCATAAATACAACAAGCAGGACAACAACAACAACAACACTTATCACTACACTTCTACTAGTGTCCCACGGTCACCTGGATTGTATTCCTATAGCTCTTTCCCTCATTTTATCATATACCTGGCCTTGTGTCACTATATTTGAGATAAGGAATGCAAAACAGTTATCAAGCACAGTTTTAAGTCCAGCATGGTGAATGTTTCTACTTATCTGACAGTGGTATTTTGCAGTGTGTGAGATGGATCCAAGTCTGTCTTTCAGCTATGCGGACTGCTGTGGGTGTAGACAGTAACACTTGATAGGGTCCTTCCCAGCGTGGAGCTGACCAATCCCCCGCCTCAGGACTTTGATAAACACCCAATCTCCTGGGTTTATTGGCCCTCCTGTTGGTGCTAGATCTGTAGGAGGAGATACTGTAGAGATAACACTTTTGTTCTTCATCATTTTTGACATGTAGTCAACGATCGTTTCAGTCAATCTTGTATCATCTCCCTTTGTATCTATTAGCGGTACCCTAAATATTTCAAATGGTGATAATCCTGTACTGTTGGGTTGAATGTGTAAGCGTAATGCTACAGCTGGTAGACATGTTACCCAACTTTTCCTTGTTTCTTCCATAGCCTTCCTCAGTTTTGCTTTAAATAGTTCCATTGTTTCTTTCCACCAGTCCTGCTGACTGTGGATAATAGCTACAATGGAACCTGAGTTGGATTGAAAATATTTCAGATAGCTTTTGTATTACTTGATTCCTAAAATGAGGACCGTTATCACAATAAATCTTTTCTGGAAAACCATACCTTGGAGCTATTATTGTAGCTAAAATTTTGGCCACAGTTATTGCATCATTGTTCACTGTTGGTGTAATTTCTACCCATTTGGAGAACATATCCACTATCACTAAATAGTATTTCTTTCCTTCGGCTCTGTTTAATTCAATAAAGTCCATACAGATACATTGAAATGCGTATGTCGCTTCTGGGAATTTACCTGGTTTAGGACGTAGTCTACTTTGAGCATTATGTTTAGAGCATATCAATCATGAGGAACAAATTTTTTTTTTGTGTAATTTTGAAATCCATATGTAGTAAAAATGTTCTCTATTTTGGATACCATCCCTCCTGTTGAGACATGGGTAATCCCATGACTCAATATTGCAACAAATCTAAATACATTTTTTGATAATATAGGCTTTCCGTCGAGGCTCTCCCAAATTCCCATTTCTGTCTGTGTGGCTCCTTTATTTCCCCACATGTTTTTCTCAATCTCAGGTGAGCTATTTTGCATGTCTCTTAAAACATCATGATCTATATGTGTAAGCGTAGTCTCGGTAGTATAAATGTCATCTACATTTTTCTGAGTAGCAGTCGCTCGTTTTGCTTCCTCGACCGCTTTTTTATTCCCCATTGAAATAAAATCTTTACCCGTAGTATGTGCAGCACACTTGCATATTGCAACTTTTCTTGGCAGTTGAACGCTATCCAGTAGCTGCAAAATGAGATCTTTATGTGTAATAGGTTTCCCTGTAGATGTTACCATGCCTCTATTTTTCCACTGTTGTGCAAACACGTGAAGTGTCGAGAATGCATACTGGCTATCTATGTATACAGTTATATCTTTCATTATTTCTCCCTAATTTGCACACCTCTGTAAGTGCAACAAGTTCTGCTGCCTGCGCAGAGAAATGCGACGGTAAGGAGCCTGACTTCAAAACCTTGTCAGATGTTACTACAGCATATCTACTTACATTTGTCCCGTCAGGATTCTTTTTACATGAGCCATCTACAAATATCACAATATCAGCAGCATCAAGTGGTACATCGGTGAGATCTGGTCTTGGTAAAACTCTAGCACTAATTTCTCCTACACAATCATGTGCTATTCCATCTGTTTCATTTGGTAGCAGGGTTGATGGGTTTAATGTAATGCATCTCTCTATAGTGAGATGTGGCTGTGACAGTAGGATAGTCATACAACTAAGATGTCGCGCTGGTGTGACATGTGACACCATAAGTGTCAGTGGGTGAAATAACACTATAGAAGCAGCTGCCTGTACTGCCTACAAACAAGGTGACATAGCTCTTGTGATGTTATCAAGTTTTGATGAATAATATGCAATAGGTCTCTGTTTTCCTCCAAATGGTTGTGTTAGAACACTAGTCATAAAACCAGATCTTGCATCGCAAGTCTGAACAAACGGTTTTGAGTAATCAGGGAAAGCTAATACTGCAGAGCTCACTAGAACTTGTTTGAGTCTTACAAAAGCATCATTAGTTTCTTGAGTCCATGTTATTTTGTCTTGAGCTGCCATAGGTTGGTCATATATAGCATTTTGGAGCGGTTGTGCTATTTCAGCATAATTAGCAATCCATTGTCTGCAAAAATTAGTCATTCCTAAGAAAGACATCATTTGTCTTTTGGTTGTAGGTTTTGGTGCTTGTAAAATAGCTGTTTTCCTTTTTTCGTCTGGATGTTTACCTGTGAAATATTAAAACCTAAATATTTTACAACCGTTTGCCACAATTGTAATTTATTTTTGCTGACCTTATGTCCTTGTTCAGCTAAGAACTTTAATAGAGCTAAGGTATCTGTTTAGCAATCTATTTCAGTTTTAGACGCTATTAAGATGTCATCCTCATATAATAGTATCTGGCTTTTACACAAATTTTACAAATTACAAATTTATTACAAATTTTGCTAAGTTTGCGGACATGGCCATAGAAAAGAATAGTTGTCTGTAGGCAGTCTACCACCGCCTTCATCTTTTATCGTATCGCATAAAAAACATTTTAAAGTTTTATAATTGTTAACCAATAATCTTGTGATCGGTAATCGGTTTCAGATTCATGCTTAAAAATATTTCAGCACTTTCTAGTGAACATACTTCTTCTTCCTCCTCATCTTCTGTGTCTTGGTGTGTGTGTGTGTGTGTCCATGCATGACCTGATTTATTGAAGTCACGCCGATGAATCATCAACTCGTCTGGGTCTCCCTGCTCCTCCTCTCCCCCGCCAGCCTCCTTGACCTCTGCCCTTTGGAGCTCCACAGTCTTGAGCCCAATGTCCAAATTTACCACAACTGTAGCAGCTCTCATCTCCAAATCTCCGTCCTCCCCGTCCTTCTCCTCTTCCTCTCCCTCTCCAGGCTCCACTGTTCACATTGCCTCGGAAATACACATCAGTAAATGAATTAGCATAATTTTCATCATCATCATCATCATCTTCCATGACAAATACTTCACTTGCCTTTTTTTGTTCCGCCTTTCTTGGCTTTTCATGGTCAGTCGTAGCTTGTATCCCAGCAGTTCCAACACCCATTAGGTGCTTCCTACGGCTGTTGCTATCGGTGCAGGAGTGGAGAGAGTAGATGCGAAGAGAGAGGGAGGGCGAAGAAGTGGAGCTGAGGCCTGGACAAGAGGCGGTGGTGGCTGAGGGATGTTGTACGGGGGAGGGTGGAGACCCAGAGGCACATACTTGTCATCCTGTTTATCTCGGTTGGAGTACAAACAGGATAAAGTTTATTACATACTGAATCTTTTTCCTTTTTCTCCTTTTCTTCCTATCTTTTCCTTTCTTCAACCTCTCTTTTCTCAATTTCTTCTTGACATTGTCTCACTTACATTTACTTTCTGTTTCTACATTCCTCTCTTCCTTGCTTCTGCCTCTTCTAACCATGCTGTCGCCTGTGTGTATCCCTCTTTCTTCTGCCTTTTCTCACTTCCCTTTAACCTTTCCTCTATTTTTTTTTCTACCAATTCTCTGCATTCTTCCACCTGCAACTTTCCTTTAAACCCATACTTCTTTTCCACTTCTTTATATAATTTACATTATCTAGAGCTTTCTGGCTCATTCATTTTGCATCTCATTTATATTGAACCTCGTCAGGTTCACAACAATATTTAAAAAAAAAAAACAAACAACAACAACGACAATTTAAAACAACTATTACAATTTCCCAGCATGAATTTGTTTAGTTATTTGTTTATTTATCTATTTAATTATTTTCAAAACGTATTTTTCTATTTTACATTTGTACACTTTTCATTTCTTTTCCTTTTGAGTACTCTTACCTATGGGTCCCTGACCCTTTCCCTGACGTCTTTTTGTTTTCGCAGGCCTTCGGGATTAGTTTAATCCTTGTCCTTCCAAAGACAGCTTACCTGGATTTAGGGTCCTGCCCTAAATCTAAGAGAGTCCTGCTCCCCCAAGCCTTGGCTTGATTCTATTTATTTCCTTTTTCCTATTAGGTCCTTTGACCTATTCTAAGAGATCGATCCCCCAAGTTCCCAACTTGCTTTACTTATTAGAAATTTCTTACCCTTTCGTTTGCCTGGCTGATCCGTCTCCCCTCTGTGGTTGGCCCCGTCACCGCCCCCTCTTCAGAGCACCTGGCCTCCTGTCCAAAACGAGGCTATATGAGCCCCGCGGTGGAGGTCTTTTCAGAGGATTTCTATTTCCTCTGCCTTAAGGTCTTCAGGTCCTCTTGTACGAAGAGAGGGAAAGATATTGGGGCCCCACGTTGGGCGCCAAATTTTGTTAAAATAATAACCCGTTGGTATAGAACTGGAGGAAGGAGATCGGAGTCAGCTCAAGGTCCAAACAGGGATTTAATCTTGATCAAGAGGAGAAATCACAGAGCAACATGCTGGTCTGTTACAAAGTGAAGACTCAATGTGCTGTGAGACAACCATGGTATTTATCCATCTTCTTGTGGGTGTGTTCTCACTCAGTTCACAGGGATGGAAGTCGTAAACTCAAATGTTTAACTAAACCTTGCATAAGTCACAAACCCTACCTGGGTCATAAACAACAACTATGTCACAAGGCACCCATGGGTTGCAAAATACACACAAATGGCCACAGGCCACAGGTCACAGGACACAGGTCACAGGACACATTTACATTCTCACCAAACCTTCTCATGTGTAAGTCTTCAGTTCAAATATCTCTCATCAAGAAGTACAAAATTTCCATATCAACGTTTGACTAAAAAAACTACATTTCCCACTATTAAATGTAGTTTTTAGTACATTCCTGTCCACCAATCAGAGCACACCACTCGTCTCTCCATTTTAAAGTTTAAATGGAGTTTCTAGGTGAAAGTCTGCCCGAGCAGAAGAAGTTTGACTAAAAAAACTACATTTCCCACTACTAAATGTAGTTTTTAGTACATTCCTGTCCACCAATCAGAGCACACCACTCGTCTCTCCATTTTAAAGTTTAAACAGACTGCCTCTAAAGCTGGAAGAACTGTTTTTATCAATGTGTATCTAATAAAAAGAGCAATAAGGGTGTAAATTAATAATCTATGCTAAGGCGGTGGAGCCCATTCCTCTATATGTCATGAGCTAGGAGTGAGAATAGGTTGCAAACCGACACCGAAGGGATGCTGACCAAACATCTATAGCATAAGAGACAACTTGGGAGTAAGAATGTGGTGCAGTAATACGATTACACCCATCTCCCCTTTCTAGAATCAATGGGTAGACTGCCATTGATTCCCCAGACCTTAGAGGATTATTCTGCCTCTATAGCTGGAACGTCTGTTCCTATCAGTGTGGCTCAATAATAAGTACAACAGGGTATAGCAGCTAACTAAAACGTGTCACCTATGTCTTGCTGGCCGGACATCCAAATGTGACAGCATGGGAGTGATAACATATTATTATAAGACAATCAAACCTGGTTCCATACGGGGCTCCGATCTTCCTTCGGGACAGGTCAGTCCTCTTCTTCCTCGATTTACAATGGGGTCTTCTGAACCATTCTTAGTCTGGCCCCTCACCTGAGACCAATTTGCCATGGGAAACCTAACAGGAGCTAAGCTCCAGACAACACAGCCCTCAGGGTCATAGGGACACACAAACCTCTCCACCACGGTAAGGTGATGGTTGACGGAGAGGAGCATTCATTCATGTATTCATCCATTGTCTACCGCTTATCCTGTTTTCAGGTGTCGCGGGGGGTGCTGGAGCCGATCCCAGCTGTCATTGGGCGAAGGCAGGGTACACCCTGGACAGGTCACCAATCCATGGCAGGGCCAACATATAGAGACAAAGAACAATTCACTCTCACATTCACACCTATGGGCAATTTAGAGTCATCAATTAACCTATCTCCCTCCTGCATGTCTTTGGACTGTGGGAGAAAGCCGGAGAACCCGGAGAGAACCCACGCTCACACGGGGAAAACATGCAAACTCCACACAGAAGGAACCCGGGCTCGATCCAGGAATCGAACCCGGGACCCTCTTACTGTGAGGCGACAGTGCTACCCACTTCACCACCGTGCAGCCCCAGAGGGGAGGATGTAACATCTATATGTCACGAGTTGGGAGTGAGAATATATTGCAAAGTGACACCACAGGGGTGCTGTCCGATCAACGATAGCCTGAGTGACAAGTTGGAAGTAAGAAAGTAGTGCAGTAATACAAGAACACCACATCTCCCCTTTCTAGAATCAATGGGTAGACTACTATTGATTCCCCAGACATAAGAAGATTATTCAGCCTCTAAAGCTGGAAGAACTGTTTTTATCAATGTGTATCTAATAAAAAGAGCAATAGGGGTGTAAGTTTATAATCTATGCTAAGGCGGTGGAGCCCAATCCTCTATATGTCATGAGCTAGGTGTGAGAATAGGTTGCAAACCGACACCGAAGGTATGCTGACCAAACATCTATAGCATAAGAGACAACTTGGGAGTAAGAATGTGGTGCAGTAATACGATTACACCCATCTCCCCTTTCTAGAATCAATGGGTAGACTGCCATTGATTCCCCAGACCTTAGAGGATTATTCTGCCTCTATAGCTGGAACGTCTGTTCCTATCAGTGTGGCTCAATAATAAGTACAACAGGGTATAGCAGCTAACTAAAACGTGTCACCTATGTCTTGCTGGCCGGACATCCAAATGTGACAGCATGGGAGTGATAACATATTATTATAAGACAATCAAACCTGGTTCCATACGGGGCTCCGATCTTCCTTCGGGACAGGTCAGTCCTCTTCTTCCTCGATTTACAATGGGGTCTTCTGAACCATTCTTAGTCTGGCCCCTCACCTGAGACCAATTTGCCATGGGAAACCTAACAGGAGCTAAGCTCCAGACAACACAGCCCTCAGGGTCATAGGGACACACAAACCTCTCCACCACGGTAAGGTGATGGTTGACGGAGAGGAGCATTCATTCATGTATTCATCCATTGTCTACCGCTTATCCTGTTTTCAGGGTCGCGGGGGGTGCTGGAGCCGATCCCAGCTGTCATTGGGCGAAGGCAGGGTACACCCTGGACAGGTCACCAATCCATGGCAGGGCCAACATATAGAGACAAAGAACAATTCACTCTCACATTCACACCTATGGGCAATTTAGAGTCATCAATTAACCTATCTCCCTCCTGCATGTCTTTGGACTGTGGGAGAAAGCCGGAGAACCCGGAGAGAACCCACGCTCACACGGGGAAAACATGCAAACTCCACACAGAAGGAACCCGGGCTCGATCCAGGAATCGAACCCGGGACCCTCTTACTGTGAGGCGACAGTGCTACCCACTTCACCACCGTGCAGCCCCAGAGGGGAGGATGTAACATCTATATGTCACGAGTTGGGAGTGAGAATATATTGCAAAGTGACACCACAGGGGTGCTGTCCGATCAACGATAGCCTGAGTGACAAGTTGGAAGTAAGAAAGTAGTGCAGTAATACAAGAACACCACATCTCCCCTTTCTAGAATCAATGGGTAGACTACTATTGATTCCCCAGACATAAGAAGATTATTCAGCCTCTAAAGCTGGAAGAACTGTTTTTATCAATGTGTATCTAATAAAAAGAGCAATAGGGGTGTAAGTTTATAATCTATGCTAAGGCGGTGGAGCCCAATCCTCTATATGTCATGAGCTAGGTGTGAGAATAGGTTGCAAACCGACACCGAAGGTATGCTGACCAAACATCTATAGCATAAGAGACAACTTGGGAGTAAGAATGTGGTGCAGTAATATGATTACACCCCATCTCCCCTTTCTAGAATCAATGGGTAGACTGCCATTGATTCCCCAGACCAAAGAGGATTATTCTGCCTCTATAGCTGGAAGGTCTGTTCCTATCAGTGTGACTCTAATAAAAGGAGCAATAGGGGGTAGCAGTGCATAGCAAAATCACACCAAGGGGGTGCAGGCCGGAAGCCCATATGTGACGAGTTTGGACTGAGAATTGGTTGGAAAAATACAAACGCATCACATCTCCCCTTTCTAAAATCAATGGGTAGACTGCCATTGATTCCCCAGACCAAAGAGGGTAATTCTGCCTCTATAGCTGGGAGGTCTGTTCCTATCAGTGTGACTCTAATAAAAGGAGCAATAGGGGGTAGCAGTGCATAGCAAAATCACACCAAGGGGGTGCAGGCCGGAAGCCCATATGTGACGAGTTGGGACTAAGTAGGGGTTGGAGGAATACAACAACGTCACATCTCCCCTTCCTAGAATCAATGGGTAGACTGCCATTGATTCCCCAGACCTTAGAGGATTATTCTGCCTCTATAGCTGGAAGGTCTGTTCCTATCAGTGTGACTCTAATAAAAGGAGCAATAGGGGGTAGCAGTGCATAGCAAAATCACACCAAGGGGGTGCAGGCCGGAAGCCCATATGTGACGAGTTTGGACTGAGAATGGGTTGGAAAAATACAAAGACATCACATCTCCCCTTTCTAAAATCAATGGGTAGACTGCCATTGATTCCCCAGACCAAAGAGGGTAATTCTGCCTCTATAGCTGGAATGTCTGTTCCTATCAGTGTGACTCTAATAAAAGGAGCAATAGGGGGTAGCAGTGCATAGCAAAATCACACCAAGGGGGTGCAGGCCGGAAGCTCATATGTGACGAGTTGGGACTAAGTAGGGGTTGGAGAAATACAACAACGTCACATCTCCCCTTCCTAGAATCAATGGGTAGACTGCCATTGATTCCCCAGACCTTAGAGGATTATTCTGCCTCTATAGCTGGAAGGTCTGTTCCTATTAGTGTGACTCTAATAAAAGTAGCAATAGGGGGTAGCAGTGCATAGCAAAATCACACCAAGGGGGTGCAGGCCGGAAGCCCATATGTGACGAGTTGGGACTAAGTAGGGGTTGGAGAAAAACAACAACGTCACATCTCCCCTTCCTAAAATCAATGGGTAGACTGCCATTGATTCCCCAGACCTTAGAGGATTATTCTGCCTCTATAGCTGGAAGGTCTGTTCCTATCAGTGTGACTCTAATAAAAGGAGCAATAGGGGGTAGCAGTGCATAGCAAAATCACACCAAGGTGGTGCAGGCCGGAAGCCCATATGTGACGAGTTTGGACTGAGAATTGGTTGGAAAAATACAAACACATCACATCTCCCCTAGACTGCCATTGATTCCCCAGACCAAAGGGGGTAATTCTGCCTCTATAGCTGGAAGGTCTGTTCCTATCAGTGTGACTCTAATAAAAGGAGCAATAGCGGGTAGCAGTGCGTTGTGAAATCACACCAAGGGGGTGCAGGCCGGAAGCCCATATGTGACGAGTTGGGACTAAGTAGGGGTTGGAGAAAAACAACAACGTCACATCTCCCCTTCCTAGAATCAATGGGTAGACTGCCATTGATTCCCCAAAACCTTAGAGGATTATTCTGCCTCTATAGCTGGAAGGTCTGTTCCTATCAGTGTGACTCTAATAAAAGGAGCAATAGCGGGTAGCAGTGCGTTGTGAAATCACACCAAGGGGGTGCAGGCCGGAAGCCCATATGTGACGAGTTGGGACTAAGTAGGGGTTGGAAAAATACAACAACGTCACATCTCCCCTTTCTAGAATCAATGGGTAGACTGCCAATGATTCCCCAGACCTTAGAGGATTATTCTGCCTCTAAAGCTGGAAGGTCTGTTCCTATCAGTGTGACTCAAATAAAAGGAGGAATAGGGGGTAGCAGTGCATAGCAAAATCACACCAAGGGGGTGCAGGCCGGAAGCCCATATGTGACGAGTTTGGACTGAGAATGGGTTGGAAAATTACAAACACATCACATCTCCCCTTTCTAAAATCAATGGGTAGACTGCCATTGATACCCCAGACCAAAGATGGTTATTCTGCCCCTATAGCTGGAAGGTCTGTTCCTATCAGTGTGGCTCAATAATCAGTACAACAGGGCATAGCAGTTAACTAAAACGTGTCACCAAGGGGTTGCTGGCCGGACATCCAAATGTGTCGGCATGGGAGTGGTAACATATTATTATAATACAATCAAACCGGGTTCCATACGGGGCTCCGTTCTTCCTCCAGGGCAGGTCACTCCTCTTCTTCCTCGATTTCCAATGGGGTCTTCTGAACCATTCTTAGTCTGGCCCCTCACCTGAGACCAATTTGTCGTGGGAAACCTAACAGGAGCTAAGCTCCAGACAACACAGCGCTCAGGGTCATAGGGACACACAAACCTCTCCACCACGGTAAGGTGATGGTTCGCGGAGAGGAGCATTCATTCATCCATTGTCTACCGCCTATCCTGTTTTCAGGCTCGCGGGGGGTGCTGGAGCCGATCCCAGCTGTCATTGGGCGAAGGCAGGGTACACCCTGGACAGGTCGCCAGTCCATCACAGGGCCAACATGTAGAGACAAACAACCATTCACTCTCACATTCACACCACGGGCAATTTAGAGTCATCAATTAACCTATCTCCCTCCTGCATGTCTTTGGACTGTGGGAGGAAGCCGGAGAACCCGGAGAGAACCCACGCTCACACGGGTAGAACATGCAAACTCCACACAGAAGGACCCCAGGCCCGATCCAGGAATCGAACCCGGGACCCTCTTGTTGTGAGGCGACAGTGCTACCCACTTCACCACCGTGCAGCCCCAGAGAGGAGGATGTAACATCTATATGTCACGAGTTGGGAGTGAGAATATATTGCAAAGTGACACCACAGGGATGCTGTCCGATCAACGATAGCCTAAGTGACAAGTTGGAAGTAAGAAAGTGGTGCAGTAATACAAGAACACCACATCTCCCCTTTCTAGAATCAATGGGTAGACTACTATTGATTCCCCAGACATAAGAAGATTATTCTGCCTCTAAAGCTGGAAGAACTGTTTTTATCAATGTGTATCTAATAAAAAGAGCAATAGGGGTGTAAGTTTATAATCTATGCTAAGGCGGTGGAGCCCAATCCTCTATATGTCATGAGCTAGGAGTGAGAATAGGTTGCAAACCGACACCGAAGGGATGCTGACCAAACATCTATAGCATAAGAGACAACTTGGGAGTAAGAATGTGGTGCAGTAATACGATTACACCCCATCTCCCCTTTCTAGAATCAATGGGTAGACTGCCATTGATTCCCCAAACCTTAGAGGATTATTCTGCCTCTATAGCTGAAAGGTATTTTCCTATCAGGGTGACTCTTATAAAAGGAGCAATAGGGGGTAGCAGTGCGTTGTGAAATCACACCAAGGGGGTGCAGGCCGGAAGCCCATATATGACGAGTTGGGACTAAGTAGGGGTTGGAGAAATAAAACAACGTCACATCTCCCCTTCCTAGGATCAATGGGTAGACTGCCATTGATTCCCCAGACCTTAGAGGATTATTCTGCCTCTATAGCTGGAAGGTCTGTTCCTATCAGTGTGACTCCAATAAAAATAGCAATAGAGGGTAGCAGTGCATAGCAAAATCACACCAAGGGGGTGCAGGCCGGAAGCCCATATGTGACGAGTTTGGACTGAGAATTGGTCGGAAAAATACAAACACATCACATCTCCCCTTTCTAAAATCAATGGGTAGACTGCCATTGATTCCCCAGACCTTAGAGGATTATTCTGCCTCTATAGCTGGAAGGTCTGTTCCTATCAGTGTGACTCTAATAAAAGGAGCAATAGGGGGTAGCAGTGCATAGCAAAAATCACACCAAGGGGGTGCAGGCCGGAAGCCCATATGTGACGAGTTTGGACTGAGAATGGGTTGGAAAAATACAAACACATCACATCTCCCCTTTCTAAAATCAATGGGTAGACTGCCATTGATTCCCCAGACCAAAGAGGGTAATTCTGCCTCTATAGCTGGAAGGTCTGTTCCTATCAGTGTGACTCTAATAAAAGGAGCAATAGCGGGCAGCAGTGCGTTGTGAAATCACACCAAGGGGGTGCAGGCCGGAAGCCCATATGTGACGAGTTGGGACTAAGTAGGGGTTGGAGAAATAGAACAACGTCACATCTCCCCTTCCTAGAATCAATGGGCCTCATTTATCAAACGAACGTACGACCGAAAACCGTGCGTACGACCATTTCCACGCAAACTTCGGCATTTATCAATTTGGACGTAAGCGGAAGCTGCGATCAGATCTCACGTCAGGTCTGAGCTCGTGTACGCAAATTCGAGTCTGTGGATTTGCGGTGCAGCACAGCAAAATCTGGCGTAAAATAATGAACAAACCTCAGCTGTCATTAAGCATAAGCAGTCACATATTTAGAACAGATCAAAACGGATTATTAAAACGAAAACATTTCTTTTAAAGCCCATGTTTTTTACTGATACCACTTTCAAAAAATTAAACAATGGGATAAATAGCCTAAGATGACAACTAATTATTACACATTAAAATGTGAAAGAATCATAAATACAAGCAGAAATGTGTGTTTGCAAATTAACTAAAGGCAACAATGTGTAATTGTTTTTGTTTTTGTCCGATGGGTGTGACAGAACTGGAACAAAAATAAAAGCACCTGTTGAGATAATCATCGTTCCACTGTGGTTGGTCAGATGTTTATTCATTCCCCTATTTAAACAGATGCTTTGACAGTTATCAAGTCTTGATGATGGCAGACTTGCTTATTTTGGAGGAACAATACGCGCGTCAGACGTGAGCGCGTTTTCAGGGACCGCAGGGATCTCTGTGTCACCTCCACCACTTATGCCACAGATCGACTCCGACCCAATTAAGGAGGCAATTTTTTCCTCCGTCCCCGTCAAGATCAGCGGATGAAAAGATTCATTTAAGTCGTTAGGCATGGGTTAATTATTGAGAATTATATTCAAACCTCAGCTGGAGTCCGTTCCTCTGCGGCAACGCTGTTGACTGCCTCCGTTATCTTTTTCCAGACAGCGTTTTTGTGAGCCCCTTTTATGCCACCCTTCAGGCTGCCAAAAAGCACTGTCTTGTTGCGTTCCACCTCCGATGTCAGGATGCCGATCTCCGTGTCAGAAAGTTTCTTTTCTTACCCATGTTTCGTCTCTCCATGTTTGACCTCAGTGGGCGAGGCCTCCGAAACAGGAATATTTATGGGCGTAACATGTTAATGACGATCGAATTCAGCCGCCGCATTTATCAAGGCCCGCTCATTCGTACGCTGAGATTGGTCAGATACGAACGTTTCATAAATCGCACGTGTGTCCTGTCGTAAGACCAAATCTGCGCTCAGATCTGCGCCCGTTTTCACGCAAGATTGATAAATGAGGCCCAATGGGTAGACTGCCATTGATTCCCCAGACCTTAGAGGATTATTCTGCCTCTATAGCTGGAAGGTCTGTTCCTATCAGTGTGAATCCAAGAAAAATAGCAATAGCGGGTAGCAGTGCATAGCAAAATCACACCAAGGGGGTGCAGGCCGGAAGCCCATATGTGACGAGTTTGGACTGAGAATGGGTTGGAAAATTACAAACACATCACATCTCCCCTTTCTAAAATCAATGGGTAGACTCCATTGATTCCCCAGACCAAAGAGGTTATTCTGCCCTATAGCTGGAAGGTCTGTTCCTATCAGTGTGGCTCAATAAAAGGACAAAGGGGGTAGCAGTTAACAAAATTCACCCAAGGGGTTGCGGCCGGAACCCAAATTGCGGTTTGGGAGTGGGTTAAAAATTAAAACAATCAAACCCCTTTCCAAAACGGGGCTCCTTTTCCCAGCCAAAGGACCCTTTCTTCCTCATTTCCTGGGGTCTTTTCCATCCAGTTGGCCCCTAATAAAAGGGGGAAATAACAGGAGCAAGGCTGGAAACACACCCAAGGGGGTCAAGGGGAACCCAAATTACCAGGTTTGGTGATGGTTGGAAAATTCAAATTCATCCATTTCCCCTTTCCTTTTCAATGGGTGCTGGGCCGATTCCCCAGGGCCAAAGGAGGGTAACCCCTTGGGAAGGTCCGGTTCCATCGAGGGCCAATTAGAGCAAACAACCATTCCTTAATTCACACCAGGGTTTAGGCCAAAACCATTTCCGAGTTTTGGACTGTGGGGGAAAACCCCAAAACCCACCTCCCAGAACATGAAACTCCCAAGAAACCCCGGGCCCCAAGGAATAACCCGGGCCCTCTTGTTGGAGGGCGTTCCCATTCAAGTGACCCCAAAAGGAGCAATAGGGGGGAGGAGTATAGCAAATACACCAAGGGTGCGCCGGAAGCCAAGTGACAAGTTGGAATAAGAAAGGGTGAAATACAAAACACCACATCTCCCCTTTCTAGAATCAATGGGTAGACTCATTGATTCCCCAGACAAAGAAGTTATTCTGCCTCTAAGCTGGAAGCTGTTTTTATCAATGTGATCTAATAAAAGAGCAATAGGGGGTAAGCAGTGGCGGTGGAAATCCCAACAAGGGGTGAGGGGAAAGCCCAAATGTGACCAAAATTTGCTGAGAAATTGGGAAAAATTTCAAAACATTTCACCCCATCTCCCCTTTCTAAATCAATGGGTAGACTGCCATTGATTCCCCAAAACCAGAGGGTTATTCTGCCTCTATAGCTGAAAGGTTTTTCCTATCAGGGTGACTCTTATAAAAGGAGCAATAGGGGGTAGCAGTGCGTTGTGAAATCACACCAAGGGGGTGCAGGCCGGAAGCCCATATTGACGAGTTGGGACTAAGAGGGTTGGAGAAATAAAACAACGTCACATCTCCCCTTCCTAGGATCAATGGGTAGACTGCCATTGATTCCCCAGACCTTAGAGGATTATTCTGCCTCTATAGCTGGAAGGTCTGTTCCTATCAGTGTGACTCCAATAAAAATAGCAATAGAGGGTAGCAGTGCATAGCAAAATCACACCAAGGGGGTGCAGGCCGGAAGCCCATATGTGACGAGTTTGGACTGAGAATTGGTCGGAAAAATACAAACACATCACATCTCCCCTTTCTAAAATCAATGGGTAGACTGCCATTGATTCCCCAGACCTTAGAGGATTATTCTGCCTCTATAGCTGGAAGGTCTGTTCCTATCAGTGTGACTCTAATAAAAGGAGCAATAGGGGGTAGCAGTGCATAGCAAAATCACACCAAGGGGGTGCAGGCCGGAAGCCCATATGTGACGAGTTTGGACTGAGAATGGGTTGGAAAAATACAAACACATCACATCTCCCCTTTCTAAAATCAATGGGTAGACTGCCATTGATTCCCCAGACCAAAGAGGGTAATTCTGCCTCTATAGCTGGAAGGTCTGTTCCTATCAGTGTGACTCTAATAAAAGGAGCAATAGCGGGCAGCAGTGCGTTGTGAAATCACACCAAGGGGGTGCAGGCCGGAAGCCCATATGTGACGAGTTGGGACTAAGTAGGGGTTGGAGAAATAGAACAACGTCACATCTCCCCTTCCTAGAATCAATGGGTAGACTGCCATTGATTCCCCAGACCTTAGAGGATTATTCTGCCTCTATAGCTGGAAGGTCTGTTCCTATCAGTGTGACTCCAAGAAAAATAGCAATAGCGGGTAGCAGTGCATAGCAAAATCACACCAAGGGGGTGCAGGCCGGAAGCCCATATGTGACGAGTTTGGACTGAGAATGGGTTGGAAAATTACAAACACATCACATCTCCCCTTTCTAAAATCAATGGGTAGACTGCCATTGATACCCCAGACCAAAGATGGTTATTCTGCCCCTATAGCTGGAAGGTCTGTTCCTATCAGTGTGGCTCAATAATCAGTACAACAGGGCATAGTAGTTAACTAAAACGTGTCACCAAGGGGTTGCTGGCCGGACATCCAAATGTGTCGGCATGGGAGTGGTAACATATTATTATAATACAATCAAACCTGGTTCCATACGGGGCTCCGTTCTTCCTCCAGGGCAGGTCACTCCTCTTCTTCCTCGATTTCCAATGGGGTCTTTTGAACCATTCTTAGTCTGGCCCCTCACCTGAGACCAATTTGTCGTGGGAAACCTAACAGGAGCTAAGCTCCAGACAACACAGCGCTCAGGGTCATAGGGACACACAAACCTCTCCACCACGGTAAGGTGATGGTTCGCGGAGAGGAGCATTCATTCATCCATTGTCTACCGCTTATCCTGTTTTCAGGCTCGCGGGGGGTGCTGGAGCCGATCCCAGCTGTCATTGGGCGAAGGCAGGGTACACCCTGGACAGGTCGCCAGTCCATCGCAGGGCCAACATGTAGAGACAAACAACCATTCACTCTCACATTCACACCTACGGGCAATTTAGAGTCATCAATTAACCTATCTCCCTCCTGCATGTCTTTGGACTGTGGGAGGAAGCCGGAGACCCCGGAGAGAACCCACGCTCACACGGGGAGAACATGCAAACTCCACACAGAAGGACCCCGGGCCCGATCCAGGAATCGAACCCGGGACCCTCTTGTTGTGAGGCGACAGTGCTACCCACTTCACCACCGTGCAGCCCCAGAGAGGAGGATGTAACATCTATATGTCACGAGTTGGGAGTGAGAATATATTGCAAAGTGACACCACAGGGATGCTGTCCGATCAACGATAGCCTAAGTGACAAGTTGGAAGTAAGAAAGTGGTGCAGTAATACAAGAACACCACATCTCCCCTTTCTAGAATCAATGGGTAGACTACTATTGATTCCCCAGACATAAGAAGATTATTCTGCCTCTAAAGCTGGAAGAACTGTTTTTATCAATGTGTATCTAATAAAAAGAGCAATAGGGGTGTAAGTTTATAATCTATGCTAAGGCGGTGGAGCCCAATCCTCTATATGTCATGAGCTAGGAGTGAGAATAGGTTGCAAACCGACACCGAAGGGATGCTGACCAAACATCTATAGCATAAGAGACAACTTGGGAGTAAGAATGTGGGCAGTAATACGATTACACCCCATCTCCCCTTTCTAGAATCAATGGGTAGACTGCCATTGATTCCCCAAACCTTAGAGGATTATTCTGCCTCTATAGCTGAAAGGTATTTTCCTATCAGTGTGACTCTTATAAAAGGAGCAATAGGGGGTAGCAGTGCGTTGTGAAATCACACCAAGGGGGTGCAGGCCGGAAGCCCATATATGACGAGTTGGGACTAAGTAGGGGTTGGAGAAATAAAACAACGTCACATCTCCCCTTCCTAGGATCAATGGGTAGACTGCCATTGATTCCCCAGACCTTAGAGGATTATTCTGCCTCTATAGCTGAAAGGTCTTTTCCTATCAGTGTGACTCCAATAAAAATAGCAATAGAGGGTAGCAGTGCATAGCAAAATCACACCAAGGGGGTGCAGGCCGGAAGCCCATATGTGACGAGTTTGGACTGAGAATTGGTCGGAAAAATACAAACACATCACATCTCCCCTTTCTAAAATCAATGGGTAGACTGCCATTGATTCCCCAGACCTTAGAGGATTATTCTGCCTCTATAGCTGGAAGGTCTGTTCCTATCAGTGTGACTCTAATAAAAGGAGCAATAGGGGGTAGCAGGAAGCAAAATCACACCAAGGGGGTGCAGGCCGGAAGCCCATATATGACGAGTTTGGACTGAGAATGGGTTGGAAAAATACAAACACATCACATCTCCCCTTTCTAAAATCAATGGGTAGACTGCCATTGATTCCCCAGACCAAAGACGGTAATTCTGCCTCTATAGCTGGAAGGTCTGTTCCTATCAGTGTGACTCTAATAAAAGGAGCAATAGCAGGTAGCAGTGCGTTGTGAAATCACACCAAGGGGGTGCAGGCCGGAAGCCCATATGTGACGAGTTTGGACTGAGAATGGGTTGGAAAAATACAAACACATCACATCTCCCCTTTCTAAAATCAATGGGTAGACTGCCATTGATTCCCCAGACCAAAGAGGGTAATTCTGCCTCTATAGCTGGAAGGTCTGTTCCTATCAGTGTGACTCTAATAAAAGGAGCAATAGCGGGTAGCAGTGCGTTGTGAAATCACACCAAGGGGGTGCAGGCCGGAAGCCCATATGTGACGAGTTGGGACTAAGTAGGGGTTGGAGAAATAAAACGTCACATCTCCCCTTCCTAGAATCAATGGGTAGACTGCCATTGATTCCCCAGACCTTAGAGGATTATTCTGCCTCTATAGCTGGAAGGTCTGTTCCTATCAGTGTGACTCCAAAAAAATAGCAATAGGGGGTAGCAGTGCATAGCAAAATCACACCAAGGGGGTGCAGCCGGAAGCCCATATGTGACGAGTTTGGACTGAGAATTGGTTGGAAAAATACAAACACATCACATCCCCCTTTCTAAAATCAATGGGTAGACTCATTGATTCCCCAGACTTAGAGGATTATTCTGCCTCTATAGCTGGAAGGTCTGTTCCTATCAGTGTGACTCTAATAAAAGGAGCAATAGGGGGTAGCAGTGCAAGCAAAATCACACCAAGGGGGTGCAGGCCGGAAGCCCATATTGACGAGTTTGGACTAGAAGGGTTGGAAAAAAAAACACTCACATCTCCCCTTTCTAAAATCAATGGGTAGACTGCCATTGATTCCCAGACCAAAGAGGTATTCTGCCTCTAAGCTGGAAGGTCTGTTCCTATCAGTGTGACTCAATAAAAGGAGCAATAGGTACAGTGCTTGGAAAATCACACCAAGGGGGTGCAGGCCGGAAGCCCATATGTGACGAGTTTGGACTGAGAATTTGGTTGGAAAAATACAAAACATCAATCTCCCCTTTCTAAAATCAATGGGTAGACTGCCATTGATTCCCCAGACCAAAGAGGGAATTCTGCCTCTATAGCTGGAAGGTCTGTTCCTATCAGGTGACTCTAATAAAAGGAGCAATAGCGGAGCAGTGCGTTGTGAAATCACACCAAGGGGGCAGGCCGGAAGCCCATATGTGACGAGTTGGGACTAAGTGGGGTTGGAAAAATACAACCGTCACATCTCCCCTTTCTAGAATCAATGGGTAGACTGCCAATGATTCCCCAGACCTTAGAGGATTATTCTGCCTCTAAAGCTGGAAGGTCTGTTCCTATCATGTGACCAAAAAAAGGAGCAATAGGGGGGTAGCAGTGCTGAAAATCACACCAAGGGGTGCAGGCCGGAAGCCCATATGTGACGAGTTTGGACTGAGAATGGGGTTGGAAAATACAAACACATCAATCTCCCCTTTCTAAATCAATGGGTAGACTGCCATTGATTCCCCAGACCAAAGGGGTAATT
>CM056843.1:2254305-2479081 GCA_029853015.1 Chelidonichthys spinosus | reverse complement strand
TGAGATATCATCTGTCTCAGTATGGAGTTCCCTCTCAGGTGAGGTTGTGTCCTCAGTTCTATAAGAATAAAGGCATTAATGTACTAACAAATCCAGTCCATATCAGCTCTCCCCATATCATTCAACAAAAATAATTAAATAATTAAAGCAATACATACAACATCCTGAGTGCACACAGCAAGACACCCCACCTCCCACCCCTCTCCCCGCAGAAGAAGGCAGAGCTTGAAGAAATAGGTAACCATTACCTTTGGCCACAATGGCTAGCATGTTCCTCGATAAGCAGGACGGGGAAGAATATGCCATATTTAGGACACCGGACATCCTCTTCCTGGATGGACAGACAGACACTGTATTTATCTCTGTGAAGAAATTCTGGTGTCTTGCGACTCTGACAATCACAGGACAGTTCAGTACAAACAAAGGGAATAAATACAAGGCGTAGACAACTTCTCAAAAATGGTTAGATATGTAAAAGTTACTCCACCTGCTGAGGGCAGTGGTCCTCTTCAGTCGTCTGCACTGGCACTGGAGTTTGCAAAACTTCAGAAAATTGAACATCGTCGTTGTCATCATCAGAGATCATCTATAAGATTAAAGCACATTTCAAGTTTAAGACATTCATACACAGTTAATTTTACAAATTGAATCATCAGGCTTCTGATGCAACTTTCCACCGCAGATAAGGGTTAAATTCCCAGTCTGGCCAATTACTGCATATGGCAGTAGCCCACAGGGGAAAGGCATATTGGGCAGCAACTCCTGAGGGTGGTTAGTATAATTTCGGCATAAGGCAATTTGGATTGGATGTTTAAATTATTTGTGTAAGCTTTGTATAATCGTCAGTGTAACCCTTCCCTAGAACATTTTTAATTTTCCCACACCAAAACGGTTTCTCAATGATACTAGAACCAATTAGTTAATTTAAAACCATAGATTTAGTGTTCTAATAATAACAATTAGTGTTCTAAACCTACACTGTAAACCCGAACAAGTTCAGAAAACTCAAAATTTATGCTGTAACTGATTACGTAAATGTTTTTGAGTTAACATAATACATTTTTTGAGTTACACTTTACTTAAAAAATATGTGTTCAGTTGACTTAATCTATATTCTAAGTTCAATATAATTTATCATTTTCCTTAACTTAATATTTATGTCTTTTTCATACTTAAATTATTTAAATTTAACTTTCATTCAATTGAAGTGCACTGTACTTAAAAAGTATTTTAAGCAGTTATTAAAATTAAAATTTTACTTCATTCTTACTCAAAAAACATACTTGTACATAACTCATAAGCTCATGAAAATTGTATTGATTTAAGTTCTGAATACTCAATTTTTACATTAAACACACACACAACTTCAGGTACAATTTCAGTTTGTTTTTATTTTGCATTAACATTGTTAATCCAAACAAGTGTGAACAATTACAGCAATATTTCTTTAAACCCCGCTGAAAATGTAACTGGACATTAAACAGCTCAGTCACCTCCTGAACGGGTAAGGAGTCTGTATATGAGTGTGTGTGTGTGTGTGTGTCCATCTCCATGTCATGACATGACTGAGCATGTTAAAGTGCTTAATGTAAAACATCTGGCAAGACTTTGTAAACAAATTAAAAGGATTTTACAGCTCATCAAACTGCAAAGCAATTTTAAACATAAATAAAACTGAAATAAATAATACCACTGGCCTTTGTGCATAAGTCTAACAAGAGCTCTTTCATAAAATAAAATAAATAAATACATTATTGTAAAGGGCATAACTCACACTATTCCGATCTACAGTTGTTCACTTTTTAAAAATGCAACCATGAACAAATGACCACTTGGTGGATAAGGGACATGTAAAAAGTGTGTGTCCTGCTTGTGCTCCTTCACATGCAACAGCTCTACACATTATAAAGGAATTTTCAGTGAATAAATGACAGAAATATACAATTGCTAACAATTAAAACTGTAATCTTTTTATAAAGTGCAAACATGATTAGGTAGCTTTTGTGGTTAGACAGCCTACCAGGTGTAACTTCCAGTCAGATGCTTTGGGCAAAAGCATATTCAACATACTGTCACATTAAGACACTAGGCACCAAAAACTCGCTTCTGTATGTGCATACAGATGTGTGCATGTGCATAGACACAAAGTGCAATGTGGTGCCATCAGCACTTTCTGGATGAAGGTAAAAGTGTGAATGAGTTTCCTGGGGTGGTCCAAATGCAATACATACATCAAACCAAACAACAATACAAATGCTTTAGCCAACATGGGGATGTTGCTCATCACAAGCTCATCTTCTACCACAATAGCAATGGATGCAGGACTGAAGTCAACTGGACTTGTAGTGCTCTCGGAAACCACCGTGACAAGGGCAACAGGCGTGTCAGTGATGTCTGGCTCAGGCGAATCGTCCTCCTGGAATATACAGGTTATATAAGGTTAACTTTCAGGAACTAGACAACTGCATTATATTAATATTTCACAGGTCATGACTGAACAGCTAAGTATTAGGTAGGTATTTCAACTGACTATTCTACTAGTCACCATCCAACAGGTAGGTATACATGTAAGTATGTCAATCATCGGGTCAAGGAAGGAAGCTGAAGGAAGGACAGGGGGAAGAAGGGAGGAAGGAAGGAAGAAAAAATGAGGGAGGAAAGAAGGAAGGGGAGGAGGTAGGAAAGTAGTGTGTGTGTGTGTTATTTCATGAGTGGTAAGGTCAAAAGGTCAACCAAATTATTAGCCCTCTGGGCAAGGTGAGGTCAGGGCTTTGTGGGAAGTTAAATTTAAGGATTACAGGGCTTCTATACCACATACTGTATGTATCCATATGCATCCACACTCACGCCTCCACACAGGGTTTGGAAGGTGGTTGCGTTGTATAGTTAGGCAGCTTTTCGTGTTGAAAATAATGCTATCCATACAAAGCAAGCAATATGACCTCATTGATACTAACAGTTCTGCGAAAGCAGTGCATACTTACATTCCACGTCTTGAAGAACAGTGGGTCCTCCTCACGTAGGTATACCGGGAGGGCACGTAGGGCTGCAGTGCGTCTCATGTTGACATCTTGTTCTTGCTGAAAGGACAAGCAAATTTAACATGATGAACTTTGTTGCTGTCACTGTTGTCCGTATAACTTGATTTGGACCAAGTTGAACTTTAACTCACCTGGAGGTCATAAATATATAGGATGTCATGCAGCGCCTCTGCTATCATGCCGGTGTGTTCTGCCTTCTGTCTGTATATGGCCAACAGTGGTGTGTGCCGGTCAAGCTCAGCATAAAACTGGTTCCGTAGATTGACTTTTGTGATGCGGTGGAACTCTGCACAAACCTACAAAACAAAATAAAAAAACACAATAGGACAAATTAATTGGGATGAAACATGTTTAGACAGGGCAGACTGAGAAAGATGTGTAAAGATTGGTAGAAATGAGAAAGAGTGAGCCTGTTTTACCTGCGATTCCATCCAAAGAGCCGGCCATTTCTGTAGGAACTCCTTCACCATTTGATCCCCCTGAACGATCTCTTGGCAACGCAGGGCAAAAGTCATCAGTGTGACAGTGCTGCATCTGAGAAGGGCGGTCTGAAGTCACACAAGGGACATGTAAAAACTGTGTCCTGCTTGTGCACTTGCACCAGCTCTGCACATGTCTTTGTGAAACCACGATAAATTAATTTTCAGTGCATTAATTAAAGAAATGTACAAATGCAGGAGGTGTAGAGACATGGCAAAGGACTAACTCTTGAATAATGGCTATGTAGTGCTTAAATAACTGTGTCTGAGGACACAGCATCCAACTTGCACTTCCACTCCATCATTTGAAGTGCTTACTTTCAAACTAAATTAATTCTCCTACAAGTGAGTTTAAATAATTTGGCTTACCAAAGAAAAGGGTCAACGCTGGTCAATATTCTCAACTTGATCCTGTGGAAACAGATACAATAAGCAGTAAGAAACCAGTTAAATTATGTAGGCTACTCAACAACAGCTTTACCATTTATTAACCCAGAATCTCAAGTGTTAATATAACTTACCAATAAAGTTGTTCTCAGATGATCTAAGTGACTGTAGGTCATATACAGTCAATTACATAGATCTTCAAATGCACACAGACAGACAGACTTGATTATTACAAATAATAATAAAACGTTAGCCCATTTATGCAGGGGAAGCAGCACAAGCTAAATCTCAGTTACCTTGATTTGTGTGCATGCTCGCTTCTCTGCATCCACTTCAGCCTATAAGGAAAGAAAAAAATGAGCTTGCAGATTGCATAAGTTTACAACTTCATGTCCATGCATTACTACAGACGTAACTAGCACTCAAGTGCATAAGTTACTGAGTCGGCTAATGGCTAAAACTAGCTGGAACTTAACGTTCCTCCGTCTTAAGAAAGCTAGTAGACCTACGTTAGTTCATTCGGGTGCATGTAAGAAGAAGAAAAATATTTACCAGATAAGGGCGCTTCACATAAATATCAGCGCCACACAAAGAAACGCTACAGCTGCTAACTGAAAAGAGTTACGAGCTAACATCGTTAACGGCACCTGCGCCGCAATTCAAAAATTAGCGCGAATCACCGCGGCCATTGCCCGTTACCCTAAAAGTAAAAACAGCGCAGTCTAACGATCAAACACTTTATTATTTGTGATACCCATGTAACGTTATAACAAGCAAAGCAGTTTTAACAAGTTTGTTTGGTTTACTTACAAGTTAATCCATGAACGAAGATGAGACGCGGACTCTCGCACACGGCAGCCATCTTGGACAAAGAAATTTGCGTCGGTCAGGGCAGCAGATTCACAACGTCGTGACGTCATGACGTCCGTGTACGGAGCGTTTACTCAAAAGCGATCATTGATGGGGAACACTTTACTCATAAATGCTATGCCACAGAAAATTAAAACTAGATTAATCGTTCACGTCACTGATTAGTTATAAGTTGTTTCAACTATTAAACAGATTTTAATTATTGTGCCCTCAGTCCTTATAAGTTAGTAGTACTGTTGGGGTTTACAGTGTATGGTTTCAAATGAACTAATTGGTTCTAGAACCAACAAGATGTCTGATGGCAGGTCTGTGACCTCATGGGAATCTCATATAAGTCATTGAGAAAAACAGTCCAGATGACAAATCATCTGAACTGTTTTGGACATGGGAAAATAAACATTTTTCTAGGGCAGGGTTACAACATTATTATTATCTTTATTACTTTTATTTGTATTATTTATTTATCATTGTGTTACCTATCTGTGCATTATTTATTACTTTAACCTTTATTTATGTCCCCCTTTTATGCAGATTTTTTTTTGTGCTACAAATGAAATTTCGTTGTGTTTTATATGCAATGACAATAAATTAATATCAATCTATCTATATCTATCTATACAAAGCCTACATGCATAATTTAAACATTCAATCAAAAAAGCCTTAAGTTAGTATAGCCTGAGAGGGCCGCTTTAAGATACAGTGTCAATATTAAACTCTCTTTCAGATAGCCTATCGTGTGGGGTTGTGTACAATCGGATGATAGGTTGTGTGTAATTGGCTAACAAACTGGGAGAAAAGGGGAATCAAATTGATTCATTTAGCTTCTAAATGAGAAGGATTTGTCAAGAAACACTGCCAGTAACCAGCAGCCAAAAACAGAATATGGATGTTGCCAGACTTAACGTTACCAGTAGGCCAAGATCTCTGAAAGTCAGGCTAGGCAAAGCTACCTACATAGCCTACGACTAAAAAGCTAAAAAAAAAAAAAACTGATGTGATTGACCAGACCTATCCTGCTCTATTAGATCACTACATTACTGATCTTACCTGTAGCAGCCAAAACAAAAAGATAAGACACCTGAAATGTAGGTAATGGGGGACTGTCCTTATTTTAGAAAATAGTGGAGCCATAAAGTCAATAACCAATACATATGATGGGTGCAGACCTCTACCTGGCCATTTCACACTGGACGGAGCTGTGCTCAATCTGACTTCCTGTGGGCCTGGAGGACCTAGCCATTTCACACTGGCTGCCCTGTCGCTGTTCTTGTGGAGGAATGACTGATGAAATCAGGGCAAGTAGCTGCCGTGCCCTCTCCTGTGTCTCAGCCGCATTTAACTGGGAGGGATTTTAGTTTAGATGTACAAAAATATTTAAAATAACTATCTTGTGCCAATGTACTTAACTAAAAATCATTTTTCAATGGCTTACCTGTGGTCGGTTTTCCATGCTGGGTAGACCCTAACCCATGCTGGGATTTAAAAGAAAAAATAATTACCATGACAGTACAGGCACACACATATTCGTTGGTTGCTAATGTAAGAGTTAGTCCTACACCTGCAATTTACCTTGTCAGCTCTAGACCTCGGCTAGATGGTAAAAAATATTTTGAATAAGCCCTGTGTAGCTGAGTTTGCAAGCTATACATGCAGTGTAGCTAAACGTGCAGTGCAACAACCATACAAAGACTATTTTACACAAAACTAGGTGGGACACTTTCAAACGGTATATCAATCACTGTCTAACGTTAGCTAGCTATAGGGTTGCCACCTTCCATGCAGACTAGCTGAAAGTTGTCCAGGAGGTTGTATATGATGAACAAGCAGTTACTCTTCAGGTGCTTTGAGGCTAGCAAGTGCAAAGGTAGAAACTAGCTCACTACCCACTAAATAAGGAGTGAAATGATCTAAATCAACATATTCATTTGGCATTTGATTTCAAAACAGTATAAACCAGGTGAGTTTGCAAGTTTACCTAGCATGGTGGCTAATTAGCGATTAGCTTAAATAGCGATTAGCATGCTAATAATATAATACACATTCATGAATATGAGTGCTATTCTTTGTTCACGACAATCTGACAAACACATCAGTAATGGCAAACTAGCTTACATCGAGTTGTGTGTATCATCATCTTACCGAAACATTGGAGTCTCCGTGCTCAATAAGGCAGCGCGTCCATGTCTGTGAATCGATAGTGGCGTAATGATTCAGTTCGACTCCCAAAACGAGTCTTACCGACCGGCCAATAGGAACACTCCCATAACGAGTCTACCAACCGGCCAAAAGGAACACTCCCAAAACGAGTCTACCGACCGGCCAATAGGAACGTGGCCCCACCCCTGACATAATTTTCACAGCGAGAGCAAAATGCTGACACGAGAGCAAAATGCTGACACGAGAAGAAAAACGTTTTGAGAGAAAATGTGTTCACACTGATAGCAAAAAATCTATATTGGAGAGTTAAAAAAATATATTTTGAGAGAGATTTTTTTTTTTAGTCTCAAATATTATCTTTTGCTATTGGTATGAAAACTTTTTCTCTCAAATATTTTTTTTTCTCTCATCAAATGCTTTTTTGCTATCAGTGTGATAATTTTTTCTCTCAAACATTTTTTTTTCTCTCGGATCATTTATTTTCTCGCATTTAATAAAGACACAAATCTAACTCCATACCATCCACAAAGCCCTGTGTGAGGAGATGAGCTTGTAAAACTGTATGGACTGTCATGGAGATATTGCGGATCTCACTTCAACCCTGGTGCAGAGGTGATAGACTGGCTTTTATGGGATAGGGTTAAATGGGACTGTGTTATTAAAAAAAAAAAAAAAAATACAAAAAATAAGCCTGGCAGCAGCAGCTAGTTACCGCCCGGCCAAGCTCATGCTCCAGCAGCAGACAACTTTCACCAGGTTCAGGCTCTAGCGGCATCCAGCTACCAGGCCAAACTCAAGCTTCAGCAGCAGCAGCTACCGCAAGGCAAGCTTCAGCAGCAGCAGTACCGCCAGGCCAAGTTGGCTCCAGCTGCAGCCAGCTTCCATCAGGCCAGGCCGAGGCTGCAGTGCTAGTACAGGAATTCGGGATGCCTCGGGCATTAACTGTTGGTGTTGATTACATGATGATTTGCCTTCTTGACTAACAATCACATGATTCTAAACACATCACCGTTTGATCCATTTCATTTGAATCACAAATAGTGCTGTCATGATTAAAATTTTGATCCTGATATTCTTTGCATCAAACTGTCGCAGTGCTGTAGTAGGTATCTTTTGTTTTCTAGTACAGCTGTAACCATTATTGAATTACAATATTATTTTCTGTTTATGTATTTTTCATCACAGTATTTCCATGACATTCACAAAATATTGTTCTAGGCCACCATGAATTGTGGGACATGTTATCATTATTATTATTATTTTTTTTTTATTCATCAACTTTCACCAAAAAACCCATTCAAATGTAACAGGCAAAAACATAAAGCGCAGATCTCTGACCCAGTATTTTAAAATATATGGACAACAATCCACCGATTGTACTGATTGATTTTATATCTTTGCAGCAGATAAAAGTGATTCAAACTACAACATGACAGCGGACAAGACTACGCCAGGTTCACACCAGCCGCGGAAGTGCTGCGAAAATCCGTGTAGCGGAGCCCGCTTCCATTCGGCGCCGCTGTTAAGCTATGGTGTCGTTCACACCAGACGCGGAGTGCAGCGAAAAGGCGGAGCCCTCCCGCGCCGTGGAGCGATCGTTTTGGCGTCTGCTCTTTTTTTTGCGCATGCGGCGAGCGAACGCGCCAATTCTGGCAGGAAATCACACAGAGAAACACGAGACAATCCGGTCAATTTTCAAAATAAAAGCAATTTTCAAAATCCGATTGACAAATGCGATCATATTTGTGTATCTCGCACTGGGAAACAGGAAGAGACAATACATTTAATAAATGTGAAGAGTAGATAAACAAATATGTGTATTTCAACGGTATATCTGCACTACTCTACTACCATACACACTCTCTCTGTCTGTGTGTGTGTGTGTGTGTCCCCCTCTCTCTCTCTCTCGCTCTCTTTCTCTCTCTCAGCCGGGTTCACACTGGCCGCGGAAGCGCCGCGGTGTGGCGCGCCGACGAAAATCGCTCGGGGCCTGCTGCCCCCCTGTTCACACCAGACGCGTATTTCTCCGTGACAGTCGACAAGCCCTTCTGCTAAGCTGTTGTTCATTCAGAGCTGTTTTCCATTATGAAGTAAATAACCCCATAAAATTAATATGCCATGTTTCTGTAACCAAGAAGTTTGTACACTACAGAGAGAGAAAGAGAGGGACACACACACACACACAGACAGAGTGTGTATGGTAGTAGACAGTAGGCCTAGTAGTGCAGATATACCGTTGAAATACACATATTTGTTTATCTACTCTTCACATTTATTAAATGTATTGTCTCTTCCTGTTTCCCAGTGCAAGTTTAGATACACAGATATGATCGCGTTTGTCAATCGCGGTATTTTATTTTGAAAATTGCTTTTATTTTGAAAATTGACCGGATTGTCTCGTGTGACTGTGGCTGTGTCCGAAATCACTCCCTACTCCCTATATAGTGCACTATATATGGAGTTCGCCATTTTGTAGGGGTGTCCGAATGTGTAGTGAGCATTACTATTCACTATATTGTGCACTCAAACTTTTCCACAATGCATCGTGAAAAGTAGTGTACAGCCGATGGTCACTAGCTGAGCAAATTTTACCATCATGCATTGCGCTGAAAGACAAATCGCGAAGAGACGAGAGGAGAGAGAGAAGGAAAAAGCGGAAGAAATATGAATAATCATACAATAATAAATGTTAATATTTAATATATGTATTGCAGAGCAGAACAAGACGACACAAACAAGTGTGATGTTTACATTTATTTATTTATTTTTTTTTATAAAAACGCAATATATATTAATTATTTATATGAGACTTTGGGCGAGCGGTGGCCGGTGCCGGCGACAGGCGGCAGGGGCCGGCGACAGTTGGTGGTGGCCGTCGGCGGCCGGCCGGCCGGCGATAAGCTGCAGTGGCCAGCGACAGGCTGCGGTGGCAGGCCGGCCGACGAGAGGTGGTGGCGGGTCTTCGTCCGTCAAAAACCGTTACTCAAACCAAAGCGCCGTATGACAGTCTGAAAACTATAAAGATGCGGAGATGAGGGACAGATCGTGGCGAGCGATCGCAGCAGAGTTTGGGATCGGGGACGGACTGCAGCCTGTTCAGGTCTGGTGGATCGCGGAGATGTGGGGTGCCGGTAGTGCTGCATCCTGGTCCTGAAGTCCCCCTGGACCCGATCGGGATCGTTGAAAATAAAAATAGCAGTGAGGACGATGTAGTGATCGTCTCATTATTGAAGATTATTTTTTTCTCAAGAAATGAGACGGCCACGGAATCCCCTTATTGCTGGAGGACTCATTCTTTTGGTTTTGTAAATTTTCACAATGAATATGTATTAAAAAATAATGATCCTGGTAATTTCTCTGCGTGAGACTTAAGAGCCGTTGGCGGAATCTGACACGTATTAATTATGCGTCAGGACAACGTCATCAACGGCGCCGAAAGAAATCCCCCGAGTAGTGTCTGAAAGTGTTTTTCCATTTTGCCTTTGAGTCCACTAGTGCCCTCTATAGAACTACCCTATAGGGAGTAGGGAGTAGGGAATGACTTCGGACACGTGTGATTTCCTGCCAGAATTGACACGTTCGCTTGCGGCACGCGCAAAAAATAGAGCAGACGCCGAAACGATCGATTCATGGCGGGAGGGCCGTCTGGTGTGAACGCTTAACAGGGGCGCCGAATGGAAGCGGGCTCCGCTACGCGTCTATTCTCGGTGCTTCCGTGGACGGGGAGAATGGTTCGTTTTCCCCCACGGCTCTTGCCGGATGTGACGTTTTTGTGGGCGTTCCCTTTGCTGACTCAATTAAAAAATAAATAAACCAGAGGAAAAAGCAGAAACAGACCTGCTGTGTGAAGACCCCGCCCACACACGGTGACGAGTCAGCGCGGTAGACCACGCCAGAGGTGACGACCTGCCATCTTGTCATTATCACAGGTAATTGTCTTCTAAATGTTGAACATGTATGTGTGGGTGAATGTAATTAGAGTTTGCTGTTATCAGGAGTGAAAAGAAAAAAAAATACAGTCCAAGTGCAGCTCTGTAGCCGCGGACCAATACCCGGCCGCCACCAAGAACGGGAGCCTCGAAGAGTAGGGTAGTCGAGTCGGTGGCGGCTAGCATCCGCTGCTAGCATTAGTTTCCCAGCTCACCACAACAGCCCTCTTTCTCGTTACCACCGGGCTACCGTTGCTCGTGATGGCCGGGTATTGGTTCGTGGCTTCACTCGGACTGTATTTCTTTTTTTTGTGGTCCTGACAACAACTGCTGCTGAGAGAGGGGGATGTGCTAGCATCCGGGACAGCTAGCGGGACAGCTAGCGGGGCCAGCAGCCCTCCTCAGTGAGTTTCGCTTTCGCGACACAGAGCTTCACGGAGCTCTTCTCTTTTCTTAACCTTAAGGCCCCATCAGGGACATTTTTGTTTTTTTGGGCAACATTTTCATCTTCTTTTGGCCATAATTTTGTCTGTGTTGGTGACAGTGACACAACTTAAACATATTTTCATTTTTATATGACAGTTTACCAGCAAATAGTGCTATTCTTCAAATCTAAACCCTTACATCACAGAATGCATGCTTGTTTTGTGTTAAAACAATTAGATTAAAAACGTGGTTTGATGGGATTTTTAATGGGAGTTTTTTTTGGGGGGGGGGGGTTCATAAAAAAAAACAGTGACATCAAGGAATCAAATTGGAATTTCAAGGGTTAAAATCCTCCGAATTATGGAATATTTTGTAGTTTTGGAGAGAGAAGTGGTTTAAAGAGATTTAATCCCCCCAAAAAAAAGCTGATAATGTTTTTAATCGGTTAGATTCTAAGAGCATTTTTTCCCCTGAAGGTTAAATTGCTTTATGAGCCAAGTTTTGTAGGATATTTGCATTTATGTTGTCTTCATCACCCCCTTAAGGCTCTCTGGGTACTTAAAGAACATGTGTTTATTTCAGGATTTATTAACCTGGCTTTGTGGGCATTGAGAGGAAAAATCCTTGGACAGTTGACGTAAACAAAGGTAAGGAAAATGTATGAATTAGTTCGGCTTTGATAAAAGTAGATTATTTTATTTTTTCTCTCTTTATAACAGAAAAAGAAGTCAAATCACTAGTATCTACGACAGACTATGAATTAATGTGGACCCAATTGCAGTACATCTTTGCCTCCGTCTCTCTCTCTGTCCCCTTCCCTCTCCCCTCCCCCTATTTTAATACAAGTCTTGCGGGCAACTTGTAATTGGAGTTGTCGTTTAAGCCATTATATTTTTTTAGATCCAGTGATATAAATTTAAGAAACTTTTTTTGCAGTCATATCAAGTGTTAAACCCCCTATTTTCATAAATATAATCAACAAGTAAACATGGTAAGTAGGTTACATACAGTGAATAAATAAGTTATTTAAGTCGACATATTGCTCCCTCACATGATCGGATCGTGATTGGTGGCACTAATCGGCAGAGGTGTATTAAGTACTTGAAAAAAATAAAAGTACCATAACTGAGAATGATTTTGGTAAAAGTTAACACTAGAACGGCCGGAATTCCAAAAATACTAAAACGGCCGTGGTCAATTTGACCTCTAGATTTTAAACGCTGTTATCTATCATGTAAATACCAAATTGAGTGATGAATGCATTCATTGTGTCATGATGTTTAAAAAAAAAACGAAATAACACCAAAATGTACATTTTAACAAGTTTAATTATACATTTATCAATATTCATATCATCGCACATAGTATACCGTAATTATTGCATATTTACACACGGTTTTAATAGAGAAAACTCAGAACAAGAAAATTGACTATTAAAAGTAACTTATTTGATTATGAAACATTTTAATTTAACAGTTAATAATATAATTTGAAAATAATAATAATCGAAAAAGCTGGAAATAAGCTGATCTAAAACAGAAACAAAGAGCCGTTCCGATCACTGGTCACAGTCTGCAGATTACCTCCGCTCTCCTCGCACAGTTGCCACACATGGGCTTGTGGCATTTCAGGTGTCCGACGTTTGGTTCTTTTTGCGGCTCATTCAACTCCTCGTCCTTCTAATGTCCGGTCGTACGCTATGATACACTCTCACTACACACAGCACCATTGTTGATCTCCGCCACCCTGCGCATCTCACCCTTAACTCTAATCTTTGCGAGAGTACCATACGCTGTTCCTCTCGTCCTCTCAGACACGCCCATTCCAAATAATCCTTTGATTAATTATATTTCTATTTTAAATTGTAACGAATAACGAGGTGGCAAACGTCAAAGTAAAAGAGTAAAAGTAAAAGTTCAGATCCTCCAAAAAAAAAACTCTAATGTTTGTGGGATTTTGTTTTTTAGATCATGGCATGTCCTATCTCCGGCGTTGGCGAAAAATCCGCTCTGAAGCGTCAGCAATTGCACTAGAAAGTAGCAGTGAAGATGATTGCCCTGAAAATTTGGATCACAACCAGCGTGATGTACAAGATGAAGTTGAAGATGTTGTACTAGAGGGAAGCAGTACCTTACAAGAAGCGAGTGAACCTGTTGATACAGATACTGATTCTGATTTTGGATACAGAGAATATTTGTCAACTGATTCTGAAGAAGGCATAAACTCTGCTAAAGAAGAAGAAGAAGTAACCTTTCAAGAAAAGCTTGCTTCCTGGGCTACGAGAAGTAAATGTGGTAGAAGTCAAATTAATGAATTGCTTGGTATTTTGAAAGATGAAGGTTTAGATGTGCCGAAGGATTCTAAGACATTATTGAAAACACCTCGTCAAATCCAGACAGAGGACAAGTGTGGTGGTCAGTATGCTTACTTTGGGATTGAGTGCTCTTTAGTGAAAATTATTTCAAGTAACAGCAATTTTTTGCAACATTCAAACTCTGTGGATCTATCGGTCAACGTGGATGGAGTTCCTCTGTTCAAGTCATCTAAAGCCCAGTTCTGGCCAATCATCTGTCGTTTCAGTGACTTTAAACCATTCATAGTTGCACTTTTTTATGGTGACTCTAAACCTAACTCGGCTGATCATTTTCTTGAAGACTTTTTAGCTGAATACACAGAACTACAGAGAACGCACATCACTGTTAATGGCAAACAAATCCACTTGTGCATCAAGGCTTTTGTTTGTGATGCTCCAGCTCGAGCATTCTTAAAGTGTGTAAAAGGACATACTGGATAGCACTGCTGTGAAAGATGCACGATTAAGGGAGAGTATAAGAACAAAAGAATTGTGTTCCAAGGAGACTACCCATTGAGAAGTGATCGAGATTTCTCCAATGGACTTTATATTCATCATCAGGTTGGAGTATCCCCTTTAGTTAATGTAGGTAATTGGATGTGTGTCAGGTTTTCCTCTTGATTATATGCACTTAGTATGTCTAGGAGTTGTAAAAAGACTGCTGTGCTTTCTGAAACAAGGACCACCTCAGTGTAGACTGTCACAAAGAAAAGTAGGGGAGATTTCAACTCTTCTTGTGTCTCTGTCTGGGAAGCTTCCCAGTGAATTTGCTCGCCAACCCAGGCCATTGTCTGAATTAGATCAGTGGAAAGCCACAGAATTTAGGCAATTCCTTCTATATACTGAACCAGTAGTTTTGAAAAAGGTTTTGCACAAAAATGTATATGAGCACTTTCTCTGCTTAACAGTAGTGATATCAATCCTTCTGGACTCCAGTGAGAGGACACGTTCTGCTTACATGGACTATGCCAAACAACTGCTATGCAATTTTGTAGACAAATGTCAGCATATATACATAGACAGTTTTTTGGTGTATAATGTGCACAACTTAAGGCATCTGTCAGATGACTGTAAACATTTCAAGTGTTCACTCAATGACATATCTGCATTTGCCTTTGAAAACCACCTGCAAATCCTGAAGAAACTGGTGCGAAATGCCAAAAATCCCATAAGTCAAGTGGCAAAAAGACTTTTTGAGTATGAGAGGGCAGAAAGCCACAAACAGACAGGTCGGGAAAGTGGACATTTTGTTGTAGCAAACAAAAGGAATGGATGTTTCCTCTTGAACAATAATTGCTTTGCCTTTGTACAAGAAAAACGGGATGATGGCATTGTATGTGATATCATATCACAGAAAAGCCTGGACAGCTTCTTCACTCTACCTTGTGACTCCAGGTTCATTAATATCATGTATGTCAAAAACTGGGAGAGAGTCCACAAAAAACGCAGGCTTGTTGACACAGAAGAAATCAGCAGAAAAGTGTGCTGTCTGCCCTATCATACAGGGTATGTGCTCATGCCACTATTGCACACCATGGAATGAATACACTGAAGGGTAATTACTAATTACTTAACTTGCTTTTGAAAGTGTGATGTGTGTGCGGGCGCGCCAATAGCAATATTTTTTTTCCTCATCAACATAGGGTAATTTTAAAAAATATGATTTTGAGGAAGTTTTGCGGAAGTAGTTTTTTGAGGAAGTAATTTATACAGTGTCTTTTTTCTATTCTTTTTAAAGCCATGTTTTTTAAGTTGTCTGTATGTTATATTTCAGGATGGCTTGGGTTAGGGCAGTGTGGCAAGAAAATGAATGTCAAGAAGAGGGAACGGTGCCAGACAGCTGGGTCGACACCAAGAAGATGTTGCTGTTCTGGCCAAAGGTGGCAAATGCTGCCAAACATTTAAAAGAACGGCGGACACCAGCTGATAGTTGGAACTCGTTTCCAATTATAAAAATCAAAATGAGATCTGGTAGGTCCAGTTACATTGTATGTGTGCATTTTATTTTGAATTCAGTATCATGAATTGACACCATTTTGCTTTGTTATGTTTATTGTAATACATTATTAATAGATGACTACAAAACATGCGAGGAGTTGGACTTAACCAGTGCTACAGAAGTGGAAGAGGAAGCAGTAATGGAAAGGAGAAAAAGAAAATCTAAGCCATTGAATGGTTTTCTTTTAGGTACCAAATCTTATCTTTCAAAATAGTTGTTCATGTATAACTTCAGAATTATTTCATGTGAACCCTACTGTTTTCATGAACTACTTCCTTTCTACCCTATTTTGCAGCACTTGACTCAAAAATAGTGCAACTTGAAAGCTATTTCCATTGTTGCATATTTTCCTAAAATTGAAATGAATTGAATGAATGACGGATTAAACATTAATGAAAATAATTGCAGCTCCTAACAGAATAATTTTGGTTTTGTTTCTTGAATTAGATGATCTTGACAGTGCAGTCAGTGACAGTGAGCCGGAAGTTGAAGATGGCGAAGGTTCCAACTTAAGTGAAGGTTGGTTATATTTGTTTTTTTCCTCTTCTGTAATGTAGTACTTTTGATGAGGTCATAGGATATGAAAACACTTATGTGACAAATAACATGTATTGTCTTTTAGAGATGCAGTGATGCATAGTTTAAGTGAGGAAACAATGTCGAGGGAACAATGGACAGTTGCCTCAGTAGGTAACAACTATTCAGTCATATTTGCATATTTTCTTTAGAGCACGGCAGTGGACTCAGCATCCAAGGCTCTGGCTGTATGGCTGCTGCAGCTGCAATATGGAAGTAGTCATTGGTTGTTCACATAAGACCAGTTTTGCTCAATGTTCAGATGTATTAAAAAATATTATCTTCCGTATATTGTGCATCTCCATTGTCTTTGCTTAAAAAAATATCTTTTTTTTTTTTGCAGAGCTAGAACTTCCTCTTCCTCCAAGGAAGCTGCAATGCGTTCAAGAGAGGGAGTCTCAGGCATGCTTGTCAATGTTGTCAACACCATCAAGTCGGTCAATGTCTCCAATCCTAGAAGTCACCCAGCATAAGGATCTTTCCAGAGGATTGCAATCCCCGCCCTCTTCCACACCTCAGGCTACCAGGCCAAAAAAAGGTTCTACAGGACTTAATTCAATACATAACTATTCTTGTCCTAACAGGATAGGGACCCAAACACTGTGGTATGCTACTATACTAATGTTATAGATTCACAATTAAAAGTAGTGTACTTATTTTAAACTCGGGAAAAAAAAAACGCTCAGTTGAATGGTTGTGAGGATTAAAAAAGATGTCGCAAAGTTGGCTATGCTGCTGCACAAAACTTTGTTGGCCATAACTGGTCCGGTATTGGCCCAATTGTCAAAATATTTACATCAGAACAAATCTACACATCAGTACAAATCTACAACACATACAATGGCAGACAGCGACCACTGCAGTTAACTGGTGGAAGATCTAGCTAAAACATTTTAAAAACTCATTCATAGGAGTGTGATGGGACAGGAATGAAAATCCACTCCCGTCTCTCCCTGTCGTTTGCAGGTCTATATTTTGCAAAAGTAATTTACATTGGAAATGATTTGTCTTAAGTTTAGTCTGAAAAATAGCTTAACTATTACATTTTCTTTGATTCTTGTAGCTTCCCAGAAAACCCAGCCCACTACAGAAGACCAGAGGAGTCAATCTTCTCTGTCTCTCACAAGAGGACCATCAACCACTTCAGTAAAGAAAAAAAAACTCCCCATACCCAATGCCAGAAGCAAGTAAGTATATAGTATAAAACATATAAAGGAACTGCTTATTGATATGTGTTAAAAGAAAAAGTAATTACTTTTGCAACACCTTGCGACCTGTCCAGCATCTCGCGACCTGTCCAGCGTCCCCTAAACAACAACAAGACGGACTTGTCTGTGCATGTCCCACTAAGAATTTAAAGTTATCGATAAAAATGTCAGCTGTGTGGGATTATTTTACCCTAAAAGACAAAAAAGACGAAGAGGCGGAGTGCAATACTTGCCACAATAAAGTCAAGCTTTGAGACATTTAGGGGGAGCTCTAAAACACTGTTCATAAACGCTCTGACAGCTTCTGACGCTCGCGTTTTGAAGTTAACCCACTGTTTTAAACACGCACCAAAAGCGTTATGACGCGGACATAAAAGCGGAGCTCTGACCGACCGGGAGCTGCTCCGTGAGTCTGTGTCCAGCTCAAGGAGCCTGCTAACAACAGTGATTAATTAACATTGTGTAGAGTTATGATTAGAGTAATGCGTAAGTCTTTCCTGCTTCCTAGTGTTGCACAGCCAGGTTTTCAACCTGCGCAAGGCTGGGAAAGAGCACTCGGATGCCGCGGGGAGGCTGATGGGACGGCCACACGACCTGCACCCCTAGTTCCGACGTCTATGCTGCTAACGTTTGTTTCTATGATCGAAATGAATAACGTTGTTACTCGACAGTTACAAGTATTCGAAATGGTAAAGCGGTAAGATTGACGATTTATTATTTAGTCTATTTTGTGTTTATTAAACCCTGTTAAGAATAAACAGGTCAGCTTCTCATTACCAACCATTGTGGATTATTCAAACTAACCTAATTAAGTTGGCTAGTTGTTCTTAAGAGTAAAACCCTTTTCAGCATGAGTCTGACAACAAAATAAGTAAATATATTTAATCTTTAATACATGCTTGGATCGGCCGGTATCGGTATCGGCCGATACTAAAAGCTACAATATCGGATCGGATCGGAAGTGCAAAAAGCTGGATCGGGACATCCCTAGAAATACTTATTTACCTGTAGAAATCATTTGAGAGACATGTCGGACTGCGGATTACCAATAAAATGTGTAGATTTCCACCTAACACAAAAGTGCGTTTTTCTCTGAGATTAGAGCAGGAGCTCCATTTTTTGGGAGAAACTGCTGCCTCCCTTCTTCTCCTTTGTGCTAACAAATGAAACAGCGGAGAGACTCGCCCCCTTTTTTTAGGTGCACGACACGTTGGATATTCACTCTTCAACCATGCGAAAACCATTTCTTTTTAGTATATTTTTTGGGGCTTTTTCGCCTTTAATGGACAGGACAGTTGAGAGAGAGAGAGACAGGAAATGGGAGGCAGAGAGCGGCGGAATGATAAGCAGGATAGGGCCTCTCGATGCAGGATTCGAACAGGGGCCGCCTGCAGTGAGGACTATAGCCTCAACACATGGGGCGGGTGCTCTACCAACTGAGCTTAACACCGCCCCAAAACCGTTTCTTTCTAGGTCTTGTACAGAGTTCGCTTTGACGTCGGAAAAAAGGTAAACAAATAGCTAAAACCTGCGGCCTCCGCGAGCTGTAATGATCAATTAATTGAGGTCTGGCTATGTTTTTGTAAATCTCCCAGGTCTACTCTTTTTTTGAATAACTGTGCAACCTTGTGGCTAAACATCAGCTGCAGTCAAGTCATCATCTTCATCATAAATCCTTATTTTCACATGATTATTAACACTATGTTGTTATTCAAAGCCGTGTCAGTCTTCACTGTGTGTGCTGATAGGGACCTCTGCTGGTGACTATAGATGCACTTTATTTAGGCAGGGAATGTAATAGGTGTAAAAGTTTCCCACAGCATGCATTCACAGCCACAAAAAGTTAATACCCCTTTCTAGGGGTGTGACGAGATCTCGTGCCACAGCTCAAAAAACCCAACCACGGCATCGCTTATTGTTACCGACAATGCACGTAATATGGACGTGGCCGTGCGCGACGCGGGATTGAAGTCGCACATCTGTTTTGCGCACACTATAAATCTTGCAACCCAAGCTGGCCTCGGTGTTCCCCGCGTCGCTTGTTTACTCGGGCGGGTGAGGCGTGTGACTGCTTTTTTTCATCGTAGTTCAGCGGCTACTGCGGTGGAAATGTCCAAGCAGAAACGGCTACAATTACCATCACACAAGTTAATGACGGGCACGTTGGATATGCTGGCTCATTACCTTGAGCAGCAAGCTGCCATAGCAGCATCACCAGCCCAGAGACAAGACAAAACTCCCGAAGCATTGATACACTTGACAGCTGTGATGTCAGAGATGCTGAAGATGCTGTAGTTGCAGCATGTTGTTCATGACATACTTGGTCAGGCTCCGTTTGCACTATTTGCACTCTGTATTGACAGAGTAGAACTTTGATTTGGTTTTGCACATATTTACACTTGGGAAAAATAAATATTTTATTTTATTATAACTTTTATACATTTTAGTTTCAGTTTAAATAAAGTTTATTAAAAGATCATGTTTACATGATGCATGTAAAGAGTTAAAATAAAATATTTCAAAATGCCTGTGCAACTCTGTTAAATTAAAGTCTGTTGGTCCAGTCATATATTTTGTCAAGGTAGTTTTCTTAAAATCTCGTCTCGTTCTCGTGAACCCAATATCGTGTCTCGTCTCGTGAGCTGAGTGTATCGTCACACCCCTACCCCTTTCCCATTGGCCAAAAAAAACATTTAAACTCGCTAACAATCGTCTTTTTTTGGCAGTGGGAAAGGCTCACTGACCTGCGTCGACCTGGCTCAAATGACTTGCGAAATTGCCTTTAATTGGCTTGGCTCCGATCGGCTTGCAGTGGGAACGCCATACCTGGGTCAACCCGCTAATTTACGTGGCGCAGTAGAGACTGGTAAGACGCTTTTCTCATGACAGAAGAGGACGTTCAGTATACTCTATGTGACTTCTGTGGATATCATTATATGATAGAAGAATCTAACACTCGTTTGACATTTCTATGTCTGGAAGATGTATATATGTATGTATGTGTGTAGGTATGTATGTATGTATGTGCATGTATGTATGTGCATGTATGTGTATATACATTTGTGTGTGTGTATATGTGTATGTAGATGTATGTATATGTATGTATGTATGAGTGTATATGTATGTGTATATATATATATATATATTCTCTTCTGAGATTCCGGGGTGGCAAGGGGAAAAGGTTGAGAGTGGTATGTATGCGTGTGTGGTTTCCCTTTTTTTTTTTTTTTAAATTTATTTATTTATTTTTTAATTTATTTTTATTTTTATTTTTTTTATTTATTATTATTGTTAATTTTTTTTTTTTTTTTTTTTTTTTTTTTTTTTTTTTTTTTTCTTTCTCTCAACACTCTGATTTCATCATGCTAAGGCTTAGAGGGTGGGGACAGATTGGGTGGGTTGGAGGGACTGTGGGGAGGAGAGGGGGAGCAGGCATCGGAACAAGCAATATTTCATTTTGCCGTTATCACTGCTAAGGATGCTCTTATAATTTTGCTGTCATTTTGTTTCTTTTTGACTGTAAATATGCTTCCCCCTCCAAGATGTGCAAATAATGATTGAATAAATAAATAAATAAAAAATTGATCACAAAAAAAAGAAGAGGACGTTCAGTGCCAAAAAACACTGACCACAACTGTAGTGTTTATGTACATGTGATGGGTAATTGTTTTCATGTGTGTAGTAATGTGTGTGCTGTTACATTCTGTGACAACGGAAACTTCTTGTCCTGTAGTAAATGTCTGAGGTGAAGCCACATCATTGTGTCCACCGCTACTTCATTTTATAACATAGTTTTTAACGATCGCCTCACCAGCTTCCGTGCTGCTTGTTGTCTTTCCTTTTTCTTTTTTTGCTGCTCGTTCATTTCACTGTTTTTTGTCAATGAAGTTGTCATCAACGTGATGACCTCTCTAGATGCGGTGTGAATGGCCACGCTGCTCTCCAGCTGGAGATCAGATGTGGGTTTTTGGCCAGTGGAAAGGAACCTTATGCCGATCATAAGTGGGTCAACCGGAGTTTAAAAAACCTGCGTCGACCCGCTAATTTTAGTGGGAAAGCAGCTTAAGTTTTATATAAATGATGACGTTTTAAGTTAAGTTATAAAAGATGGCTTCATCACTGAATGTCCGCTAATATATTGTTTTTTTAAAAAGCCCTGAAATAAGTGACTACAACTACCAGGGGAAGAGTGATGTGCCATGACTTCAGAAAAAAAACACAAATACACACAAGCGACTCGCAAAGCTGTACCTTGGTAATATGTTTAATCTTGTCTCAATGCATTAGGATTCCAGAGAAAAGTGATGGAGATGCTGGTGGAAATCAGAGAGGACATACGCTCATTGAAGAGTGAGAGATCAAATGCTGAAAGAGGGGAAATCTCAACAATATTGAAGGCATCAACTGTTGAGGCACTAGACCTCCTAGATAATGGACTGGACTCCCTGGAGGAAAAACAGAAACTGGTAATGGAAATTTTCTCTAATATGCAGTATTTCATAGTGTGACTTGTCACAGTAATCACTCAGGAATCACGGCTTTCATTACCTGAAAGTTTCTTTGGGCTGGTGGTATGTGTAGTTGTCCGGTAGAATAAAACAGCAACATTAACTGCCCAAATCTCTGAATGGAAATTTTGTCAAATAATGCATGGCATGGACAAAAGCAGAATACCTTTCAGTCAGTGTTGGCCTAATCCACATCCACAGCTTCAACTTCTGCAGATGTGGTTGTTCGCAGACGTTAAGGGCTGGAGCGCACTGAAACAATGCTTCATCCTAGGGCTGGGCCAGTTCGACCTAAAATTCCTTTCACAGTATAAATCCAATCCCTTCACAGTAACGGTTTATATCGCAGTATAAATTTAAGTGTAAATTGCTCATGTTACCTTTGTTTGCTGTCACTTGACACATCTTTTTCTACTCAACATCCGACACACACACACGCACACACACACAAGAAGAGTGTGTTTCATGGTGAGCGAGATGTGAGATCGTTTTGGAGTCCCCGGTTGCTATGGATACGGTACGTCTTCTCTCTACAAGGTTCATAAAGTTGCGGACTTTACATTCACTTTTTTTTTCCAAACAAGCTCTCCTGCTCCGCTGTCTCTGAGGCAGGTGCAATGACGTCATCGACGATGGGACAGTAGAGCGCAAATCTCTACCGTTGGCCAAATTTATATCATTTCTACCGTCTACCGCATATACCGCACAGTCCTACTTAATCCCTTTTTCTTTTGTCCCTCGTTATTTATTACCCTGCCACTAAAGCTTAATGTTTACAGTTAATCCATCAAGATTTCAAAGATCTACAGTGAAAGGGCAGAGATCAGATAATCAGATGCTGCAGCAGAAACAAGTCTCCATGCTGGTGGCTGCTTACACACACATTGGCAACATAATGACATCATTCATAAAGTTAGATAAACATTTTGATCATGTAGTCCGATAAAGCAGTCAGCTGACGTCACGTTTTAGTATCGCTTCGGCTCACTTGGAACCAGGGCTGAGGCAGTCTCAGAATAGTACCTGGTACCAGGTACTAGGGCTAGTGGAAAAGCAAAAAAACACGAGCCATCCTGTCGGATGTTGTTGCGTTTCTGCTCCAGAGGTCTTCGGACTGCCGGGGCTGGGATGGAGCAGATATGCAGTACAGCAGACCTGGTGGAAGTTTTCACATAGGTTTCGTTTAGTCTATCAGCACTGCTGGCGTGGCGGAGCCGTTACACAGCGGACAAGTATCTGGTGGAATCGCGGGAGTTTGTTTTGTCATTGTTCGCTGAAAGTGAAACCTTCACCATCCCTGCTCAGAACAACTTTAGGACCCTCCCCATCCACACATTAGCCACTTCCCCTCTCACACACATTGGTCTGCCACCTGTGATTCCAGATTATTTGATTCGCCCTTTCCACATGCCAGTGTAAAAAAAAAAACAAAAAAAAAAACAGCAAATTCACTGGTCGCACATGCACGACTAAATGTAAAATTTGGTCACACTGTCTCAAATTTTGGTCGCAAAATGCGACCACTTGGTTGCAGTCTAGAGCCCTGCATTAGAATACACACACGGATATGTTAGGTGGGTTTAGCCTGTTAACATAAATTAAACCAACTAGCACTCATAAACCGGCTCAAACCAGAAACCGGCACAACCCTACTCAACACTAAGTGCTATGTTTCTTCTTCACTAGGCACGCTCATGTGGCTCAACTGTGGCACAAGCTTGACACATAACTGTGTCTGACCTGCCAAGACAAGTCAGTGCGCTTAAGTGTATCACTGCCACCGGCTGATGTTGACACATCATTATCTTTGCTTCTATTTGTCATTATTGGAATTATGAATAAAATTGTTTAAGCAATTTATCAGCCTCAATTATCGTGCATCACTCTAAAACGTCCTTTTTTGTTAAATTGTTTGTTTCTCTAATTTCAGATAAATGGATTGTCCAGGGTAGGAGGGATCCACCTGAAGGACAACGTGAAGAGGATCATGGAGAAGTAAGTTTGTAACTCTCTGTCAATAGGATGTTGTTATTAACTCATTGGCTGCCAGCCATTTTCAGAGCAGAGAGCCCCATACTGCCAGCTGTTTTAGAGCATTTTGACCGATCTTTCAAGACCCACAGAATATTGTGTTCTTTGACTATGTTAAACACTGAAACTACCAAGAGAAAGAGTAGACTCTCTTCTTTCATTAGGAAAAAAGTTTGTTCAGATGGATATCTGTGAAGACATGGTTAAAATGTCTATATTTTGTTCAGCAAAAATATACATTTCATTGTTTTCTTTTTTTATAACCGATATCCAGCCAGTGAATCATAGGGAAATTACTGTATGCAAAGTAGTTGCAAAAGTTTGCAAGGTAAAAAAAGCTGCACGACACAAGTGGTAGTCAAAATATTTTGCGAAGGTAGGTATGATAATGACAATGAGATGTTTGCACACATCAGCCTCAAGTAAAGAGATTTTTGTACATGTTAACAAATCCTCACTGACCTTAAGCTAATTGCCATTTTTTACAACCTGGACCTTATTTCTGGCATAAAATATGATAATTTACTCACCCAGATAATTTGGAGTCATTCAAATGATATTCAGATTCAGCCAAGAGCCGCGTATATCCATGTAATGCGAGCGACCGGGGCAACGAAAGGCAGCCTCTAAATAATGCATTTGAACTGGATGATGTCACCGCTACTGCTATACGGTTAACATGTTTTTTTTTGGTAAACAAGCAGACCGGACAAAATATTGGTGAAATGAACGAGTTTCACAGCAGATAATGTATTATTTAGAGGCTGCCTTTCATTGCCCCGGTCACTTGCATTATATGGATATACATGGCTCTGGACTCCAAATGATACCAAAGTTATCTGGGTGAGTAAACAATCGTATTTTATGCCAGAAACAAGGTCCAGGTTGTAAAAAATGGCAGTTGGCCTTTAAGCATCAACACCAGTCCAATGTTGAAACGGTGGTCTTGCCAGGTAATGAATCCTGACAGTTTGGATGGACCCTCATTCTAGCGCTACCAGTAGAACCTCTGTCCACATTAAACATAACATATTTGTTAGCAAAAATTAACCAGTTAAAAATATAGCGAGTTGATTATTTGGGCTTTTTAGTAATTTCCTTTTTATATCCACAGGCTGATGAGTAATGACCTCATGAGCCGTTTTAACATGAAAGGAGGGAGGGGCAAGCTTGCCTTCACAAAGCTGCGCTTATTTGGTGTGATTACAGGTAAAAAGCATATTTTCAGTGTTCTCTTGATATGCTCTCTCTCTCTCTCTGTGTCTCTTTCTTTCTCACTCTCACACGCAGGGTGAATTCCAATTTCCCCCTTAGCCCTAGCCTCATTTTGCGCGTTCACGTGAAGTGGTGGTGGTGTCCCGATTCTGGTTCAGACGAGGATTAGGGGGAAGTGGTAGGGCGATCTGGCCCTTAAAACGGAGATTTTTCAGAGGCACACTTCAAACTGAGGGGTATGACAAGTTTCCCAGAATGCATCTCGCGGCAACCGGCAGTGGTAGCTGTAAAACGAAAAGCTGTTATATTTCTCACTGTAGCGCTGTTATTACATCACTTGAAGTTTTAATATTTTTTCATGCGAGACAGTAACTTCTAGATCCCCGATGTGGCGGTTAGTTTACCCAAATGTCGGCTGTTTAGAAGTTTGCTCCAATGTTTTTCGGAGAATCGAAGCTCCACATGTGGAGCAGATCAACGGCTTGTCACAGAGGCAGCAACCCGTCTGGAGAGCTTGTCGGCCGGCCATCCTCCGTCTTCATCCCGGGAGAAAAGACAATCGCTAATTAACTTACCCGCAGGTTTTTAGAGGTTTACTGCCAGCTGGTTACATTCTTTTTAGGTGACAAATGCTGGTCGCATTGATGAAATGTAACAATTGTGGCAGTCGCATTAGTTTGTTTGAATTAAAAGTGAAGCTTTGTGTGTATTGGACAGAAGAGCAGCGCTGCCTGGGGGCTCTGTTGTCCCCGTACATAAATCACCACACTTACATCAATAAATGTTTTACAATAAACCAATCCCTCTGCATTAAATTTTATGAAGTTAACATGGTATTGAATACAGGATTTGTGGCAAAAACTTGTCACGCTGCTTACGTGAAACAGAGACTACTGATGACCTGTGCGATTGTTGAAGGGGTGTCCCAATTCGTAGGGCTTGACTTAATGATGAAAATAAGAATTGGAATTCACCCTTACTCTTACTGTAGCCTTACTTGTCCTGTACTCTGAAGTTTCAATTATTTCTTACAGAGTGTCCTGAAGACTCCAGGGAGAGAGGAGGAGACGGAGGCGAAGATTTCAGAGGCTGTCTCCTTCTGCCTCAAATATGCCCCAGACAGGGTGGGCGGTGGTGGCAGGAAAAGCCAGGCTCAGCAGTGACTGTTACTCCTGCCACCTGTTCACCATGTTGTTGTTGCTGTTGTTGTTATTTTTAAATGTTGTTAATTGTTGTTTAAAAGTTAAGTTTTAAATAATCATTGTTTTTAAATGTTAACTGTTTTTCTCTGAATGTTAAATGTGTTAAAAAGTGTTTTATTAAAAAGCCTTTTTGTTAACCAGTCTTATTTACCCATACAACTAAACATTGTCTTAAATGAATACTTACCAACAAAAGTTTAAACATCAAACTCCAATGTTGGATAGACACTGAATTCTAGTTAAATGAAAAATGGGTTGAAATCAAAACCCAACGTTGGTTTGACATTAAACTATACTGTTAAATAGATGTTGAAATGTAGTTCAACATGAAAATCCGTTTGACATCAAAATCCAATATCGGTTTGACATCAAAATATAACGTATTTTGGAGTTTTGTCGAAAAAGGGATGACGTCAAATCCCAAAGTCGTTTAGACTTAAAATTCACATGTTGGGTGGATGTTATATTTTAATTGAAAAGAGTTGATGTTTAAACCCAATGTTGATTTGATATCAAAATCCAACGTCGCATACCTATGTTGTATTCTAGCTGAAAATGAAAATCGGGATAACGTCTAAACCTAATGTAAATTTGACATTAAAATCCAATGTTGGATATGTTATTTTTTAGCTGAAAATGAAAATCTGGTTGACATCGAAACCCAATATTGATTTGATATCAAAATCCAATGATGGATAGATGTTATATTTTAGTTGAAAATGCAAGTCAGGTAGGTGTCTAGATCCAACATTGAGTTGATATCAAAGTCCAACGTTTGATGGATGTTATATTTAAGTTGAAAATTAAAACTGGGTTAACGTCAAACCCCAACGTTGATTTGATATCAAAATCCAACGTTGGATATATGTTATATTTTAGTTGAAAATGAAAATCGGGTTAACGTCTAAACCCATCGTTGATTTGATATCCAAGTCCAACGTTGGGTGGACGTTAGTATTTAGGCAAGGCAAGGCAAGGCAACTTTATTTGTATAGCACATTTCATACACAACGCAGACTCAAAGTGCTTCACATCATAAAACAAAGTGAGAAGAAAAAAAGAAAAGAAAAATAGAAGAATTAAAAGAAAATAATAAAAATTTTAAAAATGCATTACAGAAAGAAAATAGAATAAAAACATATTTGCAATAATTAAAAACAGTGCAGACATTAAAAGGTTTAGCAGAAAGCTATGGTGAACATAAAAGTTTTCAGTCTAGTTTTAAAAGTGGTCAGAGTTGGGGTAAGTCTTACATCTTCAGGAAGTTTATTCCAGCCATTTGTTGCATAGTGACTAAATGATGCTCTCCCGTGATTGTTGTTTACTCTTGGAATCACTAACAGATTGGTCTCAGAAGATCTTAGTGGTCTAGAAGGCTTATGTAGTGGGAGCATATCAGTGATATACTTTGGTCCCAGACCATGTAGTGATTTATATGTGAGCAGGAGGATTTTGAAATCAATCCTCTGACATACAGGGAGCCAATGTAAGGATTTAAGAATTGGTGTAATGTGCTCACATTTTTTGGTCTTTGTAAGAACTCTAGCAGCAGCGTTCTGAACAAGCTGTAGCTGCCTGACAGTTTTTTTCGGAAGACCTGCAAGGAGACCATTACAGTAGTCTAGCCTACTAGTAATAAAGGCATGTACAAGTTTTTCTAAGTCTTGAGCTGACATGAGCCCTCTAAGTCTTGCTACATTTTTTAGGTGATAGTAGGCTGATTTTGTTACTGATTTAACGTGACTGTCGAAATGTAAATCAGAATCCATAATAACCCCAAGATTTCTGGCTTTGTTTGAGGTTTTCAGGGACAGAGAGTGAAGGTGTTGAATTACTTTAAACCTTTCTTTTTTAGCACCAAAAACAATTATCTCAGTTTTGTCCTCATTTAGTTGTAGGAAGTTTTGGCACATCCAGTCTTTGACTTGCTCAATGCACTGGCACAGAATATCTATGGGGCGATAGTCGTTTGGTGATAGTGCTACATAGATTTGGGTGTCATCGGCATAGCAATGGTGGTCAATGTTATTATTTTGCATGATTTGTCCTAGTGGGAGCATGTAGATGTTGAATAAAGTTGGCCCCAAGATTGAACCTTGGGGGACTCCACACGTTACATTGGTAGGTTCTGATACAAAGTCGCCAATGGAAACAAAATAGTTCCTATCTTGTAGATATGACTTGAACCAGCTTAAGACTGTTCCTGAGAGCCCCAACCAGTTTTCCAACCTGTCCAAGAGTATTGAGTGGTCGACAGTGTCAAATGCAGCACTGAGGTCTAATAGCATTAATATTGAAGTTTTGCCAGAGTCCGTGTTAAGACGGATGTCATTTACAACTTTAATAAGGGCCGTCTCGGTGCTATGAAAAGGTCGAAATCCTGACTGGAAGTTGTTGTAGCAGCCCGTTGAAGTGATTTAGTTGTTGGAGGACAACTTTCTCAATTATTTTACTTATGAAGGGTAGATTTGAAATTGGTCTGTAGTTGTTGATAATAGAGGCATCTAGGCTCCGCTTTTTTAGAAGAGGTTTAATGACTGCAGTTTTGAAGGCCTTTGGGAAATTGCCTGATTGAATGGAGTTATTAACTATTTGCAATACGTCTATTGATAGGCAGTCAAAAACATTCTTAAAAAAGTTGGTAGGTAAAGCATCAAGGCAGCAGGTGGATGATTTTAGATTTGTCACCGTTTCCACTAGAGTTTTAGAGTCTATGGCATTAAAGCTTGCCATCATTGCTGTGTTACTTTTGCCTGAACAGGGTGGTGATCCAACTTTTTTGTTTGAGATATTGATGGCGCGTCTGATGCCTTCAATTTTATTAGTATAAAAGAATGCAAACTCATTGCATTTCTGCGTGGAATGGAGTTTAGCTGGTATTTGTGTTGGGGGGTTGGTCAGTCTGTCAACAGTTGCAAATAGGGTTTTCGCCTTATTAGTGTTGTTGTTTATGATATTGGAGAAGTATGTTTCTCTCGCACTTTTTAAGACTAAATTGTAGGCCCGGAGGCTCTCTTTATAGATGTCATGGTGAATATGAAGTTTAGTACTCCGCCAGATTCGTTCAGCCTTCCTGCACTCTCTTCTCTGGGCTGTCACAACAGCAGCTTTTCTCCAGGGTGCCTTTTGCTTACCAGAAATTGTTTTAACCGTAGTAGGTGCAATGACATCTATGACATTCAGAATTTTGGAATTAAAGATGTTTACAAGATCATCAGCATGACATGGTTTAGAGGTGGTAACGAGGAAATGGCATTTTTAAAGAGTACATTGGCATGTTCATTGATGTACCGCTTTTTGACCTTATTTGATTCTGTTTGTGTGTCAGGAATGAAAGAAATATTAAAGAAAACACAGAAGTGGTCAGACAATGAAGGATCAGTCACAAAAACATCAGAAACATTGAGACCTTTTGTGATAATCAGGTCCAGGGTGTGTCCCTTACAATGAGTAGCCTCTTTCACATGTTGAGAAAGGTCAAATGTGTCTAGAATATTAAAAAGTTCTTTTGCACCCTTGTCATTCAAATCATCAATATGAAAATTAAAGTCACCAGTTATAACTAGGCAGTCAAAATCAGTGGAGATGCTAGACAATAATTCAGTAAAATCATCGAAAAAATTTGACGAATATTTAGGTGGCCTCTAAATAATTAACATGAGAACTCTGGGAGAGCATTTCAACACAGCACAAAGATATTCGAATGATGGAAAAACACCAAGTGACATCTGTTTCCCCTGAAATGTATTTTTAAATATAGCAGCAACCCCTCCACCTCTTTTCCCAGATCTACAAACATCAATAAAATTATAGTTGGGGGGTGCTGTCTCGATCAGAATGCTTGCACTATTATTTTGTTCTAGCCATGTTTCAGTTAAGAACATAAAATCAAGTTTAGAAGTGGTAATAAAATCATTGACTAAAAATGATTTGTTATTAAGAGACCTTACATTTAGCAGACCCATCCTGATGATGTTATTGACAGGCTTTGAGGTTGACTTTGATTTTGAGAGAACAGGAATGAGATTGTTTAGGTTAGCTGTGTGTTCAAGTTTCCCAATGTTTACTCTCTTAGTAGTCACAACAGGAATGCAGAAGGTGCCATGTTTTGATGTAGGCGACCTTGGGTCCAGCTGATAATGCGGTCTACTGCTGAACCCTTTTCTGTCTCAGTAATATTCAGGGCTGCTGTCAGGGTGGGGAGGGTGTGGCCAAAAGGGAAGAGGTGGCCATAAGGGAAGAGTCTTGGAGGTCTTGGATTTTAGTGACTTAGTTGCAGCTTTGAGAGAGGGGGTCTTGGATTTTGGTGACTTCATTGCAGCTTTGGAAGAGGGGGTATTGAGTTTTGGTGACTTAGTTGCAGCTTTGGAAGAGGGGATCTTGGATTTTGGTGACTTCGTTGCAGCTTTGGAAGAGGGGGTCTTGAGTTTTGGTGACTTCGTTGCAGCTTTGGAAGAGGGGGTCTTGAGTTTTGGTGACTTAGTTGCAGCCTTGGGAGGGGGGGTCTGAGTAGGGCAGGGGGTAGGTGGGGGTAGCTCCTGGAATTCCAAGGGGGAGGAGGGGAGAGAAAGGTTTATTGGAGGGAGGGAGAATGACGAAGACCTGGATTGGGATTTGGGAGGGGTGGGGGAGGGATCCACATTCAGTCCTCCTTCGACGTTGTTGATAATCTGAGAAGGGCGGGGGGTAGGTGGGGGTAGCTCTTGGAACTCCAAGGGGGAGGAGGGGAGAGAAAGGTTTATTGGAGGGAGGGAGAATGATGAAGACCTGGATGGAGATTTGGGGGGGGTGGGGGAGGGATCCACATTCAGTCCTCCTTCGACGTTTCTGATAATCTGTGTTTCGTCTTCCCTCTTTGTTGGTTCCTCTCGTCTCTTGTCCTTGGCGACAGATGGATGACGCAGGCAGTAAGACATGTTGGTGATGAATAGCTTTGCCCCTAGCTTATTTAGGCAAAGTCCGTTTGTCTTAAAAAGATGCCTGCGGTCCCAGAAAAAGCGGAAATTGTCAATAAAATGCATTGGGCGGGCAAGAGATGCAGTTGAGAGCCATTTGTTGAGCCAGAACAGTCTACTGAATGTCTCAGCTCCTCTCCCGGTCGGGGGCAGAGGGCCACTGATGAAAACCTCAGCATTCACAGAGCTGACTGTTTCAAAGAGTTTGTTGAAGTCCTCTCTCAACTCTGTTGATCGTTGTTTTTCAATGTCATTAAATCCAATGTGCAGAATGATATTTTTCACAGTTGGGTGTGCAGCCACAATTTCCAGGATTCTTTTTTCCAAATCAGACACCGTATCCTTCAGAAAGCAGAGTACTTTGATGTTATTACTGCTTTTCATATCTTTTACAGAAAAGTCACCCACAATCAGATTTTCAGGCCCTGTCGTTAGCTTTCTCTGTGGCTTTAAGTTAGCAGGTCTTACCCTGCTGCGTGGTGGTGGGGGGTTATCCAGGCAATCAGAGGGGGATCCATGGTCCTGCAGCAGTGGAGCAAACCTGTACTTTAGTTGAACAGTTGTTTGCTGGGGAGGTTTCTTGGTAGCTCTCCTCTCCCCAGCTGTCCGCTGCTGTGTCCTACGAGGCAGTGGGGTTGAGGAGACGCTGTGCCTGGATGGAGATGGTAACGCAGGCCAGCCGGTCAGATCACAGATATCGGGGCGCTGGGTCCTGCCAGATATCCGTTCTCCCATGTCACATGGAGATGGTCTTCTCTTTGGCTTCACACCAAGTGTGTTCCAGGGTGGATTATCGCTGGTAGATTTATGACCGTGTACAGGATCCTCCCGTTTCCTCATAGCTTCATTATAGCTAGTTAGCTGTGTTCTAGCATGCTCCTGTCCACTGTTTTGAGTCAGTGCTAGAGTGGTGTTGTTCCCACAAAGTCCATTCACTTCTACATTTACTTCTAACCGATTAATTTTTGTTTCCAGCAGTAAAATCTTCTGTAGGAGTTTATGGTAATCTTCCGTAGAGAAGGGAGGCATCTTCTGCTAATTACCTTTAGCAGGCTCAGGCTTATCTTGTTTGGTAGGCCTCCTCCCGTAGCGTTGAGGAAGTCGTAAAAATATTGAAAAATGCCCGTTTTATCTTAAAGAAAATATAATCCCACTGGTTTTGTAAATATCCAGGAGCTGTTGCTCTTTGTTTCTTATTGAGGAGAAGCAGATAGCAAAAAATAGCAGAAAAATCGCAGGCAGGGGTGAGAGCAAAGAGGAAAAGCGTCTGCACTGTAGCAAAGCCGGAAGCATTTTTTTAGTTGAAAATGAAAATCGGGTTTACGTCTAAAACCAACGTTGATTTGATATCCAAGTCCAACGTTAGGTAGATGTTATATTTAAGTTGAAAATGAAAATCGGGTTTACGTCTAAAACCAACGTTGATTTGATATCCAAGTCCAACGTTGGATATATGTTATATTTTAGTTGAAAATGAAAATTGGGTTAACGTCTAAACCAGACATTGATTTAATGTAAAAATGTAACATCTGTTTAACGTTGGATTTTGATATCAAATCAACGTTAAGTTTAGACGTTAACCCGATTTTCATTTTCAACTAAATACTAACGTCTATTCAACGTAGGAGGCCAACGTCTCTATGACGTCTAAGTGACGTCTGGTGCCAGCTGGGAAGGGCCAGGGTTTTAAAGGGTTTCCCACAAAACAAATTTTCCTCCCCCCCTAAGGGGCCGTAAACGGACCAGAGATCTGGCTGGGAAGTGTGGTTCTATTAACGGCAAAGAGAGCTCGGGCATGGACCAGGGGCAGATTCAGAATGAGGGTGAGAGCCTCCCGATGAGCCACTTCCCACCTCATTTATGCTTTTCCAACAGGGCGTCGTCACACGCTGATTGGCTGGGCAGGAAATACCTCCAGCTGCCTCCACTTCTCTAATCAGGAGTCAGTCTCCCCACCTGTGCACAGGTGCTCCGAATCCCCTGTGATTACCCATGGAGGGAAAACCAGCCCAAACAAAGAAAAAATAGCCAGTCAAACAAATTGGACTGCTACATAGTCAACCTTCAAACCTTATTGATTATATACAAAGCCCATCATAATCTCCTCCCAAGATGTTGTCAGAGGCTGTTCGAAATTCATGAGAGTAAATATGAACTAAGGAACACAGCTATGTTTAAAAAGACATGGGGAAGAACCAAAAGTAAAGAATCCATGTTTTCAAAAAAAATGGATAGCACCACTATAGACCCCATATTACATTATTAGTATTATTATTGTTGTATAATATAATGCAATATATGAAATACATTTATCTTTGTTTCCTTTTTATATATTTCTTTTATTATTTGTGTATTATCATCCACCGGATGCCATATTGTTTAAATGAAATACAGAAAACTGCAAAGGATAGGCTATAATAAGCCCTTGGCTTCAGCCTACTCCTTTTTCTGACATTTTTATTTACCATTATTTGTGAAATGAACATGTAAATGTCTCAATGTATATTAGTCCGAAATAAACCATTCATTCATTCATTCAACTATCAATTTCAATGACACTGATCACATATTCATCAATACTTCATTGGTCATACCGTTTCACTGCGTTATTAACTCGGCCCACAAGCAGGCACAGGTCTGGCAGTGGAGGAAGCAGGGGTAGGTATTGGGGTAGGGGTTAAGGTGGGAGTGGGTGCTGGGTTGGTGGAGGTGGTGGGAGCACTTGACCTGGCCATCGCATTTAGTAGGGCTTGGCCATAGTCTCCAGCATTCTCTATTATCAAAAGTTGTAATGAAAAGGTGGTAGAGTTAACCTAACATGGTAGGTAGACATAGTGCTAAAATGTTAGAACATCAGCTTAGTTGACTTATAATTTGGATTTAAGGATGGTTGTACACTGTTAAACAAAGCTATGCCATAAAGAGATAAATAGAGCTTGCATATTGATGAATAATTTGTGGATGACAAATGTACCAGTCTAGGTAAACTCATAAGCTTGCTCGCTGGTTAGATTAGCTGCTCAGCTAACGTATAACGTTAACGTATAGTATCACCAGTCGGACGCCGTTCGCTTGTATTATCTCTATCCGGACGGATCTGGTCTGCCGCAGTTTCTGGTCTTTTCGTGGTGCTTTTACTGGGTGATCGCCACCGAAGTGCAAGTAGAATGTATTTACACACTTCTAAGAATCTACAAGTGAAATTCCGTATTTGGACATGGCCATTTACATGTCAAATTATTAAACGAAAGTGACCTTGATGAGAGAAAGCAGTAAGAACGTTTGGGCGATGCTCAGCCTCAAACAGGTTTAAATTAAAAATGGAAATTAAGAAGACTTTACGGAATATTTTGGAGCTGTTGAAGCATGTCATTTTATTGTGAAGGACTGAAGTATGGTCCCGGATGTTTTGACAGCATTGATTTTTGTATTTATTTTATTTAATTTTTTTCCAACAGAGAAATGGGACTGGGATGCTGAATACTGGAGATACAATGCAAAACAATCTGCACTCTATTTTTATCAGGGATGTTGAGGAAAGTAAAATCATTGATATTGTAAGAAAATGCACAAATAAAAAGTCCACTGATTGGACAGGAATAGACATGTCCCTAGTAAAAGATATTATACACCGTATTGTGAAACCATTGACTCATATACACGGACGTAATTTATGGGGGGGACACAGGGGACATGTCCCCTGCACTTTTTCAAAAGGCCGTTTTGGTCCCCTGCACTTTTTACCGTCCAAAAACAATGTTACGCTATATTAAACAGAGACGTGTCAAGCACTAGGACCAAGCGGAAAACGTCCGCTCAAGCTGAAGCCTGTTTCCCTTAGTTTAGACCGCCCACAAGCTCCTCGATTGGCTCTGCCGTTTCTTGTGTGATTGGCCGTCCCCGCTGTCACTCCATCTTGCTTGCACACCGACGGTCTGCTAGTCTGCGCTTAGGAGTCCTACAGGAGTCCGCTACTGGAAGTTGGGAGTTTGTTCTGCCTGGTTCACGTCAGCTAGAAGGATTGTAATATCAGAGGTTTCATTTACATTAACGTTTGAATCGGTGTCCGTGTGCATATGTGCGTGCGTGCGTGCGTGCGCGTGCGTATGTGTGTTTGGTAAATAGACGCAGCCAGGATGTCTAAAAAAAGAAAAGTGGACATAAGAGACTTCTTTAGAAGTCAAAGTCTAAGTTACTCAAAGAAATGCATTACACCCATCCTGCAACACCTCCACTGGCTCCCAATAAACAGCATATCCACTTCAAGATCCTCCTCATCATTTACAAAGCTCTCAATAATCAATAAAATGGATGAGTATTATTGTTGTCATAATTACTATTGGATTAGAATTGGGTGATAATGTTTTGCTACATGATTTACAACCAGTCAAACCAAAAAAGGGAATAGTAGACTTAAAAGTAGCAATAGAAAACTAGAAGAACTACTAGAAAACACAGTGAACTGAAAGAGTTAGAGTTTTATTGAAAATACTTGTGTCCCCCCACCTTTGAAATCAAAATTTCATCCTTGCTCATATATGTAACCAATCTTTTCATATGGGCATATTCCCCAACAAGATGAAAACAGCAAAAGTCATTCCAATATATAAAAATGGAGATAGTCACCTATTTACAAATTACAGGCCCATTACCATGCTCCCACAGTTCTCCAAGATCTTAGAAAAATTGTTTGTGCTCAGACTCATCAACTTCATTGAGAAACATGATCTATTGTGTGACCAACAATACGGCTTTAGAACAAACAGGTCCACCTTAATGGCAGTGGTAAACCTAATAGAGCAGATCTCCACAGCAAATGACGGCCGAGAATTCACAGCTGGTGTGTTTATAGATTGATTTTTTTTTTTTTTCCAACATTATTAACAAAATCATGTACAAACAATATGGCTTACACCATCATTTATATTTGTAGGTTAAACAGAAAGTTTGATAGAATTTAGCCAAAAACTGTCCTACTGGTGATACAGATCCGTTAGCTAACGTTAGATTAGCTGCTGCTAACCTATCCAAAAGTTAATCTGAAAGACAGTGGTAGCTGCTCATTGTATCAATACAGTTTAATTACATTTTCTATGTGAAGATACTGATCTCATATTGGTGTAATGCGTGTATAATAATCCAAAATGAGTAATACTTACAGTAGATCCTTGATCTTGCACTTTGTCCATGTTCATCCAATGTGTCCTGGGGTCCGTTTCACAAAGCAGGTTTAGTGAAAACCTTGAGTTAGTTAATCCTGAGATGAGGGAAACTCTGGTTTTTCGGTTTCACAAAGCCAGTTCAGCATAAATCTGAGTCAGTTACCCGGGTAACATGCTCCGTGAAACTAACCTGCTGGCTAGCAGGTTTGCTTCAACAAACCCTGAGTTTCTCCCTACATGTTCCGGAATCTGAACCAACTCTGAAAGAAATGTGCCGTCCTTTCATCGTCAACCTAATCGATATGGAAATAAAAGTGATTCTAGCAGCTTTGCGCTGGGAGAGGATTTTGATTACCTTTCCTTTCAATCACATTAGATATTATCTAAACAATATTCTCCGACATTTTCAACATATCGCGGACATAATCCGCAACCAGATTCTTTGCGGAGGTAGTGTTTTTGCGAACGGGAGATTTATGAAATGTTTAAGTACTTTCCTGTGTTGAAATACCTGCTTATATTTACTGTTTAATATGTGAAATTTGATTAAAATCATATGCCTTAGTCAACGTATTTGCGCAATATTCTTCTGCTTAATTTTCAAATGAAGCCACTTTCTTTCTGTGCCTGGGGGGATTACACCCAATAAAAATAATGATTTATTTGTTGCGCTACTTTGTGAACTACGGGAATCGAACCGCTGTCGCCTGCACCATAGACAGCAGGAAATAGCCTGTTTGTCAAGGTACTATAGCTATAAATAGTAACACAATACCATGATATGTCTTTGCGGTCACCGTTTCGAATCCCGTGTCTCCCCGAAAATGTTCCCTTAAAATTTGGCAAACTACTCATAAATAAATGGTTATAGCCTACTCTACAATAACGTATATTTTCCAAAATACAAATGAATGTTATTCAGACAATCCCTTCAAATACTCATATAACTAACGTTGAAGTTGATCTGATCTAACGTTAACCCTATTGTTCCCGTGGATCATTTAACGTTGCCGTTAATAAGACGATAATTTACCATTGATTAGCTATATTATTAATGCTGTCCAAGCAATGTCAATATTGTCGGTTGTGCTTAAGTAATGGTATTCATTAAGCTGTGTGTGTTGTATGTAAACATTTCAGTATTTAGTGAATCACAATTAATGACTGTTAACGTTATATAACATGTATAAGCTTAAACATTGTGTGCTGTATGTTAACATTCAAATATTTTGTTTAGCACAATTATTGACTATTACCAGTAATACAAATGATATAAGGTTACCATTTTCGTTTTATTTAAACCATATTGTCTATCACAAGCATTGACTGTAAAATAAAAAAATATAAGCTTACCATTTTGATTAAGCAATAGCCAATCATGTAGTAATTAAATGATGAATGTTATTTAACTTGTTTTTGATGTGTGAAGCAATATCACACATGCCTTTGTTGCAGAATTACAATAACTTGCAACTTGGCCCTTTTATATGATTGATAATGGCTAAATTATTATTCCCCCTCCCCATGCAGGACACCTGACAGCAGTGGGCAGCTCCTTCAGTGACAGGCTGCTTCACCTGTGGTAAAGAAGGACATGGGACTAATAAAGGACTATCTTATACTATGATGTACATTGTATTTGAATGAAAAATAACACTTATTGCACTGAGTCATGTTAATACAAATTTATTACAAACAAATAAAAACAACCAGTGCAGTAATACAATCAGTGCAATCGGTGAGTGTTCATTGTAATAAATATATACACATGTAAACAATAGTCCAACAGTGAACGGTCTATATAGAACAGAAAAGCTTAGCATCATACATTAATATATACATATAAAACAGAACAGCTTATATATATAGTACCACAACTTAATATAATAGAATAAATAGAATATAATATTGTGGGCTGCACGGTGGTGTAGTGGGTAGCACTCTCGCCTCACAGCAAGAGGGTCCTGGGTTCGATTCCCGGGTCACCCTGGGTTCCCTGCATGTTCTCCCCGTGTAAGTGTGGGTTCTCTCCGGGTTCTCCGGATGGGGATAGGTTCATTGATGACTCTAAATTGCCCATAGGTGTGAATGGTTGTTTTTGTCTCTACATGTCGGCCCTGTGATAGACTGGCGTCCTGTCCAGGGTGTACCCTGCCTTCGCCCAATGACAGCTGAGATTGGCTCCAGCCCCCCGCGACCCTGAATACAGGATAAGCGGTAGACAATGGATGGATGGAGAATATAATATTATTAATACTATTATTACTAGAATAGTTTATATACTGTATATATATAGTACCACAACCAAATATAATATAATAAATAGAATAGATTATCATTATTACTATTATTACTAGAATAGAATATAATAGTACATAATGGAATACAATAACTGAAATTATCAAGGTGGAGCATCTTTCTTTCTGCCATACCCCCGGGCTTCAAGTGAAGCCCTCCACTCAGCCAGAGTCATAGTGGCTGTGGCTTGGCAGTACCAATTTCCAAAGTACTGTTGGTGGGTGGCAGGGTCCCGCTCCCTCTGACACTGCTTGCAGGTGATGGTGTCACTCTTCTTAGTGTACTTCCTCTTCTTATTGCCGCTCTCCTCTTCCAGTCTCTTTTTCTTCTGGTATTGCTGTGTAGTGTAAGGCACATCAGCTGCCGGTTTGGAAAGAACCACAGGGAGCAGAGGTTGTGGTGCAGACAGGAGAGGTTTTGGTGCACGCAGGAGAAGTTGTGATACAGGCTGGTGAGGTTGTGGCAGAGGCCAGAGAGGTTGTGGCACAGGCTGGGGAGGTTGTGGCACAGGCCAGACAGGGTGTGGCACAGGCTGAGGAGGTTGTGGAGCTGGTTGAAGAGGTGGCTCGAGAGCTGCAAGCAAAGGCGGCCAAAGACCAGCAGATGGAGCCACTGGCATGTTCAGTCGCTGTTTAAGCTGTGCTGTCCCTGCAGTGTTAGGAGGCAGGACAAAGACATGGGGATTTGCCACACTGCTGGTAGGGACACAGGGTCTGTCTTTCCTCTCAACAGCAAGAGGCAAACTCTCTGGGCTCACATTGGTGGTCTTTGGAGTAGAGAGGCCTTGCTCCAGCATACTCTTCTCCTGCTTTTTTTGACGTTTACAGTACCTAACAATATCACAAATAAATAAATATAAATTTGTTTGTACACCATAATGTATTTAAGAATGCAATATATGTACACAGAGCATAGCACAGATACTAGGTTACTCACCAACTAGCGATGGTTGCAGTATTCATCACAGGGAGCTGAATGGTGGTCTTCTCCATCGCCGTGGCATTGTTTAGTATGACTTGGCGGATGTGAAGGTATGCCCTGGTTACAAGGCTCCAGCGCTCGTGCCTGACTCCTTGAATGCGCCTGGGTCCACTATACTCCTCGCAGAGTTGAACAAAAAGTGCCTCACACACACGATTGCAGTCAGGCCATTGCGCTGGGCTTCTCCCTCCTGCAAAGCATCTGCAAAGGTATTGGCAGCATTAGTGTTCATATAAGACATTATGTTATAGCATGTAGCAGTGTCATACTTGCTCAAAAAAGCATACATACCGCATTGTACTCTCCACACCAGGTGCAACATTTGTTTTTGTGGCCCTGAATCTCCCTTTAGGGATTGTGTCTTGATGGCGTGGAGGGTACACTGTTTTTCTTTTGTCATATTCTGACAAACACTCCCATAGTGCAATTATTTGAGCAGCCTCCTCTCTTGACAGGGCAAGCCTGTGGTCTTTTAATTTGAATAAATAACCCGTCAAGTCCTGGACGGCTTGAAAGCCCTCAATATTGTCCGGTCCAACAGAGTCCTACATTAAACGAAATAGTGAAGAAAAAAAAAAGTATTTTCAAATATGACGTCTATTTGATGTTATTACAGATGGAACTCAACAGAAGTTAAAAACATCATCAAAAATGTAAACCTACATCATGACTGGTGGAGCATGATGATGTTGAAGGTTGTTCCTCTGCCACGCTGGGAGTGTCTTGCTTGGGAGCTAAATTAGAACACATTTAAGCAAAGAGAGATTCCAGTTTCAGTTATCAGTAATGTTAATATATTTTCATGATGGATAAAACAAGTATGGATAAAACAAGTATGCGCTAACAATGCGTTTTAGACTGCTATGCATCTGTCTTTTAAGTATGCAACAGTCTGATTAGGACATGGTTTGACCTCTGACCTTGATGACTGCAGAGCATTGCCCCATCCCCGGAAGTTTGAGGAGTGTCAGTTTGGAGCTGGGGACCAAGGCTGGGATTAGATCCAGCAGGTCTCCCACTGTCCTCACGAACTGGGGGGCACACCGCAACAGCTGCTATGGGAAGGACAACAGATAGACAGCTGGTCAGCAAATCAAATGAATAGTGTTGTTGCCTCTATAGTGAGACAGCAGCTCATATTATTGGAACCTTTAAACATTCAATAAAAACTTACCACTCTGCATAGTGGCAACAGTGAAGGAAGCGGAGGGTTCCTCCAGTGGTGCTCTAGGCCGTGCAGTCGCAGTTGCAGTAGGTGCAGGTGGTGTAGTGCTGCTGCAAACAGCTGCAGAAGCTTGAGGTCTATTCGATGGAGAAGGAACTGATGGAGTGCACTGTTGTGGGGGCCAAATTGTGTCCAGGGTGGGAACAGTTGGATCCTCCATACCAAATGGCTCCAAAAGAGAGTCTCCCTCTGCCACAGTGATGTCCTCTGTTTCAAGAGTTGTCAGGGCCAACTTGTAGTCCTCCATGGCAACATTGTTTTGGCTGTATAGGTATTCAATACCTATAAGCTCTCCTGAAACAATAAAATAAGCCTCATTAGATACTGACAAAGATATGTACCTGCCCTAAATCTATTACAAATAATGTGCATACCTGTGTATTTCCGTGGGGCTTGTACTCCACCAGTTTCCTTCCAAGCACCTCCTCTGACAGCTGGTTGGCCGCATGCCTAAGTAGACCACTGTACGAGTGTGGCCCTCCTATCCCCTCTGCTGTCTTGGTCCTGTCCTCATTCCACCTGGCAAGACCATCAACCAGATAGGCCTGGAAAAAGGTGTCACTTGCCAGGGTTCCTTTAAAAAATGTGAAATATTTACATTGTGATTCCATGCATGCAAAAATATATGTTATATGTTATAAATATTATTCTACACCTAACATTGGAACCTAACAATGTGCTCTGTTTACCTGGGATGAATCTGTTCATGTTCAGATGAAAATTTTCCAATGAGGTGGAACCTCTGGCACACCGGTATGTTGGAAGCACATGACCACCCTTCTTCAATGTCCCAGTCTGCGTGTACAGCTGGAAACCTGGAGGGTCCTGAAGGCAGGGGATGTGTTTACGATGTGCCTTCCAGATTTCCGCCATCCTTGCAGAGTTGATCAGAGGCACACCGAGAGTGTTGCAGCCTCTCTCTCCATCATATGCCTCGATCAACTCCTTAAGCATGGCTTCCATCTCCCTGCTTTCACGGACGGTCCTCCTGCAATGAAGCTGCATCTCTGCCTTGGTTATATGGCGTGTCACATCTCCTTCTGTGGGACGCATGTGACTCGCCTCCAGCTCTGCCCGCTTGGCTGCCCTGAGTCGCTGCAGGTCACTGTCATCCCACACAAAAATGCAACGGGTAAGCTGGGCCATGAAGCTGGTGTAAACAGCATGGAAAACAGTTGTGCATCCGGTCGCAAACCTCCTCATAAAGTGCCATACATCCAACTGAATCCTCATGGCCGGCCATGCTCCAAAGATTTTGTGGAGGTGCGAGTTCCCACAGCAGTCGCGGCCCACATATAGGATCTCTGGAGGTGGCACCCCTGCATCCTTGTAGCGCCTCACAAGACCCTCTGCCATCTTCATCAGGCCCCAGCCCTCACTGGCTGTGAGAACGGACATGATCACATGCCCATGTTTGTTTCCAATGTTGGTGGCCCAAGCAGCTGTAGACCGGGCCTGACCCACCAGCTTCCTCACAATTTTTTTTGTTGAGTCCACCTTCAGTACCTGGCCAAACAGTGAGGTGATTGAGGCATTCACTTCATCCAGCCTGCTGAGGACATCCTGGGCATAAACCTGCATCAGCCAGCGATGTTTAGCCACTGCAGGCATAGCTGGCAAGTCCCCCAGCGGGACTGGTGAAATCATGCCATTGGCGATAGCACGTGCTACTCCTCTGTACTCTGAGAAACTGAATTTGTTTCCCAAGCCAGCTCTCTGCATGCTGCTCCTCTAACTGCTTCTGAAGCTGGCTGCTGCTGTTGCCCAAGCCTCGCTGACGCATGAGGCGCACTACCTGCATGTCGCATCCCAGCTTGTGCATCAGGAGACATGGGAACTGGATGCGGTGGCCTATGTCTAGCTGGGAGACGATGGCATGGCTCCAACTTATCACCTTTCGTTTGCAGCTCTTACAGGCAAGATATTCGGATGCCAAGAAGTAAGAGCTGCTGACACCAATCACCTGCCTGACTCTCTGATGTAGTCCAGCAGAGGTAAGCTCTGACTTACCACAGTCTGGATGTGGACAGAGCAGCCGCACACGCCAAAGCCTCCTTGGCATCCACAGGAACAGCGGGTGACCAAAGAACTGCTCCAATGTTGGTATAGCACTAGAGATCAGTGATGGCCGAGGTGGATACCACCACATTCTGTCCACCTTTTCATGGTCCAACTCTGGTTGATCAAAGCGTGACCACCGGAACAAGGCCTTGGCAATCCAGCGCTGGTCAACCTCTAGCAGGGCAGGGATCCAACCAGCAGGGAGGCAAATTCTCTTCTCTGTTAAACAGATATGAGAAAATGAAGGAATGAATGAATACATATAACCAGAGTCTCTTAATTTTGAAGAGAATAGTGTTGTGGGGAAAAATATGCCCATTAGTCATATTCTTTCCTGTCCATGCTCTGCTGAGACACGACTTTCCCTACCAACAATGACCGCAGGGAGGCTGTAGGCACTGAGGATGGTCGACGTGAGGTAGAAGGTTGCGGTGAGGTGGATGGCTGTGTTGAGGTGGATGGCTGCGATGAGGTGGATTGCTGCAATGAGGTGGCTTGTTGTAATGTGGTGGATGGTTGTGATGAGGTGGATGATGAGGTGGATGGCTGCGATGATGTGGATTGCTACGATGAGGTGGCTGATTGTGATGAGGTGGAGGGCTGTGTGGAGGTGGCTGGTTTGCTCTGACTTTTTGAGGATCTCGCCTCCATCTTCACCTGAATTGCCTAACGTCCCTCCGGATAACTAGAAATGTACCTCAACAAGGCTCTTTTATTGGTGAGGTTGTTATGTGAATCAGAGCTTCCTGATTCCTCTGACATTGATGCAACACATACCCAGCATACCCCAGTGCATTCTCAGCCAACCACTGAAATGTTTGACCCCTGAAAATTCCAAATTGCAGCTGATGTTGGCCCAGAAGATGCTGCTCATTTTGCGGGTCTCCACCACGACTCAGAATAGCCATCCTTGCTGACTCCTTAACTTTGTGTGGGGACAAAGCTCGGACCCATGGCCTTTGCTCACCTTTAACTTTCTTGGCATCCTTGGAATCAAAGAGGCTGGCAAGACCATTGCCCCTCTTCCTAAATTTAGGATCCATTCTGTATGGTTGAAAAACAAACAAGAGTTAAAATATGCTTGGTCTGATCTCTTACTGCAAATACTTTTCAATTTCAATTTTATTTATAGTGCCAAATCATAACAAAGTTATCTCAGACACTTTACATATAGAGTAGGTAAAGACCACACTCTATGATTTATTTATAATATCCAGAGACCCAACAATTCTTTTATCTGCTATCAGTAGAATTCTCACTCATAGTCTACCTCAGTAATGTATGGATGGAGGGATGGATACATGCGTGGAGGTATGTATGTAAGTCGAAGTAGAAGTAACGCATACTTCTATCTAGATAGACCTTTTCAATGGAATTCCATTGCTAGGCAACAGCCGTGTTCCTTGTTAACTTCCTGTCAGTTTATGTCATTCATATACACAGCAACAGAAAATAGACACACATTTAGAATGTTTGTGTTTACATCTTTGAAAAGGTCTATATGCATGTGTGGAGACATGAATGTATGTTTATATACACACTGTTGCCCATAAAGTTGGAATAAAATACTTTTTACCTCTTCTCATAAAAATGATTGTGACAATGTGATTTATTCTTGATAGATAATGTGTATATATTCTCAAAACGTTATTGACCAATCTCTTACAAAAACCCAATCATATCACAGTGAAACTTAAAGCACATATAAATGAAATTAAAAGATCAATGTGTCTAAACACAAAAATATTCCAACTTTAACAGTGTATCTGCCTTACAAATATATTTTTCTGTCAATACAAAGTATTTGTTTAATATTCTTTTTATCTTCTTTTTGTTAATGCCATAATTAAATATTTAGCTTTTTGTATACTTTACTACAGAATAGAATAAATTAGCATATTCATCAAACAATCAAAATATATTGACTTATCGATACATATCTGTTTTGGCCTGTTTTAGATAACAGGGGATCCAAATAAAGAATAAAAGCAAATATTACGTTGGTAAACTGTGACTATGACACGGCCATCTTGTTCTTCTATTGACGTTAGTAACTACAGTAGCGCCAGTGTTAACAAGTAGCCAGCCCGTTAATTTACATTTACATTTAGGTCATTTAGCAGACGCTTTTGTCCAAAGCGACTTACAATAAGTACATTTGTCAAAAGAAGGAAACAAAGAAACCACGACGTATCATTGCCGATAAAGTAAGAGCTAAAAATAGAACAAGTGTTAGGTCCTCATCTGAGTAAAGTAGTACTTCAAGAGCAACAGTGCTAAGATCAGAGTGCTATAAGTTTTTTTTGTTTTTTTTTTGTTTGTTTGTTTGTTTTTTGTTTTTTTTTGTGGGGGGGGTGTCGAGGGAGGGTGCTAGTGGGTCATGCTATGTAGAGTCAAGGTGAAGTCTGAACAGGTGAGTCTTGAGCCTTTTTCGGAAGATGGCAAATGACTCTGCTGTCCTGACATTGGTCGGGAGTTCGTTCCACCACTGAGGCGCCAGAACAGAGAAGAGTCTGGACTTTGCTGAGCGACATTTGCTTGATTTCAGCGATGGTGGTATCAGCCGGCCAGCTGAAGTAGAAGAGCGAAGTGCTCGCTTCGGGGCATGAGGTTTGACCAGTGTTTGAAGGTAGAAGGGTGCCGTTCCATTGATGGCCCTGAAGGCCAGTGTCATCGTCTTGAATTGGATGCGTGCTGCAACAGGGAGCCAGTGGAGGTCACGGAGGAGGGGGGTCACGTGGGAGAATTTGGGTAGATTGAAGATAAGGCGTGCTGCGGCATTCTGGATACGCTGTAATGGTTTAATCGCAGAGGCCGGGAGTCCGGCCAGGAGAGAGTTGCAGTAGTCAAGGCGGGAGATGACCAGTGCTTGGACCAAGAGCTGCGTTGCATCCTTTGTGAGGAGGGTCCGAATCCTGCGGATATTGTAGAGGGCGAATCTGCAGGATCGGGCCACAGCAGTGATGTTGGGGGTGCAGGATAGTTGGTCATCGAGGATTACACCCAGGTTCCTCGCAGTTGAGGAAGGTAATACTGTGATGCCCTCGACAGTGACCGACAGGTCCATGCGAGGGCAGTCTTTCCCTGGGATGAAGAGGAGTTCGGTTTTGTTCAGGTTGAGCTTGAGGTGATGTGCAGTTGTCCAGACAGAGATGTCAGCCAGACAGTTTGAGATGCGAGTTGCAATGTGAGCGTCAGAGGACGGGGGAAAAGAGAGGAACAGCTGGGTGTCATCTGCGTAGCAATGGTAGGAGAATCCATGCGATGTGATAACAGAACCTAGTGATCTGGTGTATAGTGAGAACAGAAGCGGTCCTAATACTGAGCCTTGAGGGACGCCCGTGTCCAGAGAGCAGGGTTTGGACATAGAGCCATTCCATGTGACCTGGAAGGTGCGGTTTGTCAGGTATGATGTAAACCAGGCGAGAGCAGAGTCAGTTATGCCAAGTTCAGCCAGAGTGGAGAGGAGGATTTGGTGGTTGACTGTGTCGAATGCAGCAGATAGGTCGAGGAGAATGAGAACGGAGGAGTGGGACGAGGCTCTGGCGTCTCGCAGGGACTCGGTCACTGTGAGGAGGGCCGTCTCAGTGGAGTGAGCAGTCCTGAATCCTGATTGATTAGGGTCTAGGAGGTTTTTCCGCAAGAGATAGGATGACAGTTGGTTGTAGGAGGCACGTTCCAAGGTTTTAGAGAGGAATGAAAGAAGAGATACAGGTCTGTAGCTTTGAATGTCAGTAGCGTCTAGGGTGGGTTTTTTAAGGAGAGGCTTCACGATAGCGGTCTTAAAATCCGCTGGAATGACACCTGAGGTGAGGGAGGAGTTGATCAGGGTGGTGAGGAATGGCAAGATGTCGTGTGAGATGTCCTGGAGAAGAGAGGAGGGAATCGGGTCAAGGGAGCAGGTGGTGGCGCGGTTAGATGTAACAAGTGCGTGGACGTCCTCAGAGGTGAGGGGGCTAAAGCTGGTAAGACCATCCGAGTTGAGAGTTGGGGGAGATGTCTTCTGGGAGGGAATAGGCGTGAATGAGGAGCTGATGTCATGTACTTTCTTGGTAAAGTAAGTTGCAAAGTCATCGGCAGTAAGGGAGGAAGGGGGGGTAGGGGCAGGAGGGGTGAGGAGGGAAGAGAACACGGAGAAGAGTTTCCTGGGGTTGGAGGCAGAAGAGTTGATCTTAGCCAGGTAGAAGGCAGATTTGGTTGCCGAAACAGTTGAGGTGAAGTCAGAGAGGAGGAGGTGGTAGTGAGCAAGGTCCTCGTGATGTCCCGATTTCTTCCATTTTCTCTCTGACGCTCGCAACAATGATCTGTTGGTTCGCAGAGATTCAGACAGCCAGGGAGGGGCGGGAGATGATCGCGCCGGTCGTGAGATTGGGGGACAGAGAGTGTCCAAAGAAGAGGAGAGTGAGGACATCAGGATTGAGGAGGCTTCCTCAGTAGACATTAAGGAGAACTGTTCCGAGGATGGGAGCGAGGAGATAATAGTTGAGGAGAGAGCGGAGGGTGTGAGGGATTTCAGGTTGCGTCGGCTGGTGACCATTCGAGGCGTAGAGTGGAGGGATGAGGTGGGCTTCATGGGGATGGAGAAAGACACAAAGTGGTGGTCGGACACGGTGAGCGGGGTAACAGAGAGTACCGAGATGTCACAGGATCTTGTGAAGACAAGGTCAAGTTGGTTCCCGGCCCGGTGAGTTGGTGGAGAGGGGGACAGTGTAAGGTCAAAAGCGGAAAAGAAGTCTATGAATTCAGATGAATGCAGCTTTCCCGGGTGGATGTTGAAGTCACCGAGGACGACGAGTGGTGTGCCATCATCAGGGGAGCAGCTCAGGAGGGCATCCATCTCATCCAAAAAGTCACCAAGAGGACCGGGTGGGCGATAGATCACTATGATGTCGAGTTTGAGAGGAAGCGTGACAGAGACGGCGTGAAATTCAAGCGTAGATCGGGGTAGGTGGTCGAGAGGAAGGACCTGGTAGGACCATGTGGGTGAGATGAGGAGCCCAGTTCCTCCTCCTCGCCCTGTTCGTCTTGGGGAGTGTGAAAACGAGTAGGCAGTTGAAAGGGCAGCTGGAGTGGCAGTGTTTTCTGGGGTGATCCAGGTCTCCGTGAGGGCCAGGAAGTGGAGAGTCTGCAGGGAGGCATAGGCTGAGATGGTGTCCGCCTTCTTGACTGCAGACTGGCAGTTCCAAAGCCCTCCTAGTACTTCAAGTTCCTTACCGGTGGAGAGTGGTGGGTAGCAGAGATTGGATGGGTTACAGCCTCGAGTGAAGGGACTTCGGTGAAATCTTCTCCAGTGCGATGTCCTGACTGGGATAAGACACATGGCTGCGAGGGGTTGAGATGTTATACCTACCTCAATGGGCTTCCTCGATGGACTCCCTGTGTCTTTGTTCAGATGTCTTCGTTCTGATGGCCCGACGCTGCAGCTGACGCTGAAGTGACAGCCTTTTAAGTGCTCAATTTACCGCAAGTACTGACTGTGGCTCCTCCTTCCCTCTAATCAAGTCTATTCACTACAGGTGAGCTGGCTCAAAAACAAGCTGATTGCTCACTTAGCACAGACAGCTTCACAAGAATTTCAACAACAAGCTATCAATACTAGACTAAATGTTACCACTAGCTTTACTCACACAATGCCTAAACTCAAATCTACAATTAGTTTCTGACTTACCAACAAGAGACAAAGCAGCTTCCTTCCTTTCTCCAGACAAAATGTGGTTTGAAGAGAGTTACTGCTGTCCCTTAAGTTCTGACTGTGGCTCCTCCTTCCCTCTAATCAAGTCTATTCACTACAGGTGAGCTGGCTCAAAAACAAGCTGATTGCTCACTTAGCACAGACAGCTTCACAAGAATTTCAACAACAAGCTATCAATACTAGACTAAATGTTACCACTAGCTTTACTCACACAATGCCTAAACTCAAATCTACAATTAGTTTCTGACTTACCAACAAGAGACAAAGCAGCTTCCTTCCTTTCTCCAGACAAAATGTGGTTTGAAGAGAGTTACTGCTGTCCCTTAAGTTCTGACTGTGGCTCCTCCTTCCCTCTAATCAAGTCTATTCACTACAGGTGAGCTGGCTCAAAAACAAGCTGATTGCTCACTTAGCACAGACAGCTTCACAAGAATTTCAACAACAAGCTATCAATACTAGACTAAATGTTACCACTAGCTTTACTCACACAATGCCTAAACTCAAATCTACAATTAGTTTCTGACTTACCAACAAGAGACAAAGCAGCTTCCTTCCTTTCTCCAGACAAAATGTGGTTTGAAGAGAGTTACTGCTGTCCCTTAAGTTCTGACTGTGGCTCCTCCTTCCCTCTAATCAAGTCTATTCACTACAGGTGAGCTGGCTCAAAAACAAGCTGATTGCTCACTTAGCACAGACAGCTTCACAAGAATTTCAACAACAAGCTATCAATACTAGACTAAATGTTACCACTAGCTTTACTCACACAATGCCTAAACTCAAATCTACAATTAGTTTCTGACTTACCAACAAGAGACAAAGCAGCTTCCTTCCTTTCTCCAGACAAAATGTGTTAATAACAGTACAGTAAAGTTACACAATTTCCTATGCAAATAAGCTTACAGTTGTAACTGTTGTAAGCATGCTGAAATAAAGCATAGTAGCATAATAAATGGAGAACTGTCCATCTGTTAATGTTACAGTCGTTAGTTTACAGTTACCGTCAGCTAGGTTACATGCAATGCAAATGAATGAAATGTTCATAATTAACCTTGGGGTATTGGATAGCTAGCACCGTACGTATACCACATCCTAACTCCACATAATAATATGATATTAACAATATGAAACAATAGAGTGGCAAGGAACTTACAGTAAATACAACGAAAGATGTCGGTCCGAACGAAGTAGGGGTGCTCAAGGGACTTGACGTTCAAAGCTGGGGGTGGGCTTCTTCGCCAATCTTGGTAGCGATACCGATTGCGATTGGTCATATCTTGGTAGCCCACGGCGAGAGGTGATTGGCTTTCGCAATTCTTGGTAGAATTCTTGGTAGCGATAAGCGATTTGATTGGCTCTCACGTGACGGCCTAGCCTAGACGACTGACAGGTGACAGGGAGCGCCATGCTAACCATTACACCACAGTGTTGCTCTCCAAACCTGAAAATAAAGACTTATTACCTTTAGATCAATAGACTGTTTTATTCAGTTATACACATTAGATCGGGCAGTAAATGTCTGCCACGCCAACTATCGCTACTTTGCTGCAGTTACGTTGCTCCGCTTTTTCAGGATGAACTCGTTTTCTACATAAACACTCGGTAATATCTAATGACGCTCTCCCGGTTGCCATGGTGAATCGTAGTATCGGAGATCCATTGATGATGGCTTTGTAGAGTCGGCAGGCATGCGCGTAACTCAGAGTTTACATACTCAGAGTTGACTGAACTAATTCAAAACCACTGTTCTGAAACCGAAAACTCAGAGTTTCCCATCTCAGAGTTTTTCAGAGTTTGTTGAACCTGCTTTGTGAAACGGGCCCCAGTTGACTTGACTGAAATCAATGCTGAGTCAACAACAGTCAACAGCTTTACAACACTGGTTGTGCAGGGAGGGTGTATTCACATTCAAATCTAGGGGCATTTATTTGTGGATCTTGATGTGCGGTGAGAATGTCTCGAAATTACATCATCGAGAGAAAAGCAAAAAAGCGATCCACAAATGCAGAATCCAAACGCAAAGTCAAGCATATTTAATTTTAAATCACAAAAATATATTTACAAATACACGTTTATTTATACAAATTAGTTTATGTATTTGTATGTCACATTTTATATTTGTATATTTGTATTTTGTTTATTTATAAATGTATGCAGATTAATACAAACAATTTTATATGTATTAATACTTTTGAGACAATACACGCTTATTTATACAAATTAGTTTATTTGTATGTCACATTTTTATATTTGTATAATTGTATTTATTTATTTATTTATAAATGCATGCATATTTATATTTATATTATATTCTCTTGTGTGACGTATTTCAACCATCACTGTTGCAAATCAACTACACAGAGGTTTCATTGTACCTGAGAGCACGGTCATATCATCTACCTGCAAGGTAAGTTTTACCTTTGTTATCTATTAATTTGTTTAACTTATTTTTTAGTTTCTTAAAGATTTTAGTCATTTTAGGGATTCTGTTTGCCTGTTTTGTTTAGTGCTAGGTGTCCGTTTTTATTTCAAAGAAATGGATGGAAAACTGATATGGATGTCGAGGCTTGACTTCTCCAGGAAGTTAATCCAACAAGTTTTGCATTTCCCACCAGAAGACATAAATTGTATTGTTACACTGCCTTTTAATAAAGGATTTGATGTAAGCTTACACTCTGCCAGTCTGCTGAGAGATTTTTGGACACGGTTTGAAAATGAGAAACCCCAGTTTTCTGCTTTCAATGTTGAGAAACTGACTGACAATGCCTTTAAAACAGTCATTGTCAGAATGTTCAATGAGATAGTAAATGCTGATGACATTTGTACTGTATATGGCTGGGGAGATACTGTACTGTTAAAGGCCAGGCTACCAAAGTGAGAGATGAAGATGGCATCTCGAATTGTGTCTGGAGGGTGCCTGCCATCCATGATAGTTCTGGGTAATAACAGGGGCTACATCCACTACCAGGGTCAGCCCAAGCTCTGCCGCAAGTGTGGTGAGCTTGGGCACCTGGCAGAAGCATGAGACGAAATTATCTGTGGGAAATGTAGAACAGCGTAGAACAGTAGAACAGTGTACCAATGGCAGAAAGTGCAATCTTTGTGGAGAGACAAACCACCTCTTCAGAGACTGCCCAAGGTCTTTTGCCAACAAGTTAAAGGCTGCAAGAGATAGACATGAAAATGTACAAAATGGTGGACAGGACGGCACACAAAGAGAGCTAGTTGAAGAGACTGGGCTAGAAAATTCAAATCTAACGCCAAATCCTGTGATTGGAGAACAGGGATCAGGTGAGGTGGGAAGAGGGGAGGGGCCTGCAACTCCAACAGAAAGCAGTGAGCAAACTGGAGCGATGCAGGCAGAAGGCGGAGCTACTCCTGAAAAAGAACACCACAGCAATGATACCTCCCTTCCCAATGTCCAGTCTGCCAAGAGGCTCTTATCAGAATCGTCCTCTGAGTCTCCAGTAGCCTCAGAGAAGAGGGTGAGAGCTGGTTGCTCAAACAGTTCCTCTGTGGAGGAGCCCAGAGTCTTTCCCTCCGACTCACCAAATGAGGTCTCCTTTTTAACAATAGCTCTGCAATCAACCCCCAAGAACACACAATTAAATGCAAAATTGCAACAGAGGCCAACACCAAGAGTTCGACGGGGAAATTCAGCTCACCCTCCTCCCTTATCCCCTTTTGAGGTGAAGGAAGAGCTCCATTCACACAAAGTGCAATAACTGCCCTGTTTTAAGATTTTTTAACACTGTCACACCCTTTTCTGTCTTTTAAAATGTCATACTTGTTGTTTTTAACCATACTCATGACACTCACTTTCTCAACCATCAATGTGAGAAGCGTGAAGTCGAGACTAGAGCCCAGACTGTTTTAACCTTTCTTAACTCTTTTTAATCAGATGTGTTTTTAATACAGAAGTGTGGCCTACCCTTTTTAAACCACTACAGAGAGTGGGAGGAGTTATGGCCACAAACATCAATTTGGACAAAATCGAACAAAAATCTAAATGATGGAGTGGCCATTTTAATAAAAAAAAAACATGTCTTGGTAAAGGGCAGCACTGTGGTGAGAGAGGGCCGGGCACTTTTAGCACAAATTGTAATATAGTTACACTAACTCTTAGTTTGTTTATCTTTGTTCCATGCCACTTCATTAGCTCTCCTGTCATTTCAGATCCGGCCCTCCTTCCCTGCCATGCAATCAACTCATTTCCCTCACCTGGTTTTCCCCGCCCATTTCCTCCTCACCTGCAGTCCATTTGCTCATCAGTCCCTCAGTATATATACTAATCCATTTTCACTTGATTCCTGCCAGATTGTCTTGTGTTATTCGTTGCCAAGCTCCCCAGCGTTTCCAGTTCCGCCTTCATTGTTCTGACCTTGTTTTGCCTCTCTTGGACTACGGATTCCTGCCTGCTCCCTGTCGGATTTGTTTGCCTATTCTGATCTCCCGGTTTTGACCCTGCCTGTTTTTTTGGACAAGTAAACTGATCTTCCCTAGCAAACTCGCCTGCCTCTTTGTCGTGCTTTTGGGTTCTCCTTTGCCAGCACCAGTGAGCGTGACAGAACAATCTGGCCACCATGAACCCAGCCGACACTGACTCATTCCAGAATGAGCTGAGAGCACAGGCCAACGCTCTTCAGCGCCACGACGAACAAGTTACCTCCATTGCAGGCGGTCTACGGGAGATGGCAGCTCGTCATGAAAGGAGCTTGGGCAGCATTCATGAACTTCTCCAAAGGCTCTCGCCTGTCAGCCCTCCTGTCCAGACTCCTCCAGTGTCGGATGCTCGTTTGCCTCCTCCGGAGCGTTATTCCGGTGTTCCGGGTAGCTGCCGGCCCTTCCTCGTACAGTGTTCCCTTGCCTTTGAACTCCAGCCTTCCGCCTTTCCCACCGAAAGATCCCGGGTGGCGTATATAGTCTCTCTGCTTGCTGGCAGAGCTAGAGACTGGGGAACGGCAGAGTGGGAGAAGGAATCCGCCATCTGCTCCTCTGTCAAGCTGTTCTCTGACGAGCTACGGAAAGTGTTCGACCATGTCACACCCGGAAGAGAGGTCGCTCGGGGTTTGTTTGTATAACGGTCTCTCTGATGACATCAAAGACGAGCTGGCGGCCCGTGATCTTCCTGCGGATTTGGACGCACTTGTCTCTCTGTCTATCCGCATAGACAGTCGTCTGCGAGAGCGGCGGAGGGAGAGAGTTCTGTCCGCCGCTTCACCTGTGTGGTTTAACCAGCCATCCCACCCTCCGGGGCGTCCTTCTGACCAGCGCACAGATGCTCCTTGTGACGCTCCTGAGTCTATGCAGCTGGGCAGGACACGGCTGTCTACAGCAGAAAGACAGCGCCGCCTAAGGGAGAACAGGTGTCTGTACTGTGGTCAGGACGGCCATTTCGCCTCTTCGTGTCCAGTAAAAGACATGGCTCACCAGTCATCCAGAGGGCGCTGGTGAGCCGGACTGTGAACTCGGAAATGCCCTCTCGACCGTTGGTTCAGGTCAAGCTGTTCTGCTCTGGGAATTATCAGACTGTCTCAGCCCTCATTGATTCCGGGGCAGATGAAAGCCTGTTGGACATGACTCTTGCCTCCCAGCTGGGTCTTGGTCAGGTGGTTCTGGAGAAGCCTATCGACACCTCCGCCTTGGATGGTCGCCTCCTATTCCGGGTTACACATCGCTCTACCCCCCTTCAAATGTCCATTTCAGGTAATCACACTGAGACTCTTTCTTTTCACCTGATCAATGCTCCACAACAACCTGTCATTTTGGGGTTTCCTTGGCTTAGGAGGCATAATCCACACATTGACTGGTCTTCAGGAACTGTACTGCAGTGGAGTACTCATTGTCATGCTGTCTGTTTGAAGTCCGCTCTGTCATCTGCCTCTGGTTTGACTGTCCCCTCTGAGTTTCCAGACCTGTCAGGAGTTCCTATGGATTACCTGGATCTGAAAGAGGTTTTTAACAAGGCCCGGGCCACCTCTTTGCCGCCGCATCGCCCTTACGATTGTGCCATTGACCTCCTCCCAGGTACATCTCCCCCTAGGGGGCGACTTTTCTCCTTATCGGTTCCTGAAACTAAAGCTATGGAAAAGTACATCCATGACTCCCTGGCGGCAGGGATCATACGACCATCATCGTCTCCCGCTGGAGCAGGATTTTTTTTTTGTGGAGAAAAAGGACAAGACCCTATGACTTGCATTGACTTCAGGGGACTCAATGACATTACCATCAAAAACAGGTACCCTCTTCAGTTAATCTCCTCTGCTTTTGAACTGCTACAAGGGGCTACCATTTTCTCCAAACTCGACCTCCGCAATGCTGATCATTTGGTGAGAATCAGGGAGGGTGATGAGTGGAAGACGGCCTTTAATACTCCTAGTGGTCATTATGAGTATTTGGTCATGCCATTTGGGCTCACTAATGCTCCTGCAGTCTTCCAGGCATTAGTCAATGATGTTCTGCGGGATCTGCTCAACGTGTCTGTTTTCGTGTATCTGGATGACATTCTCATTTTTTCTAAGTCCAGGAAGGAGCATGTAGTGCATGTACGTCAGGTCCTCCAGAGGCTCTTGGAGAACCAGCTCTTTGTTAAGGCAGAGAAATGTGAGTTTCACGTTTCAGAGGTATCCTTCCTGGGTTTCGTCATCAACACTGGCAACATCCGGATGGACCCGGCCAAGGTCAAGGCAGTCACTGACTGGCCAACTCCATCGACACGCAAGGAGCTCCAACGCTTCCTGGGATTTGCCAACTTCTACCGAAGGTTCATTCGAAACTACAGTTCAGTGGCAGCTCCCCTCACTGCTCTCACTTCTCTCAGTGAGCCCTTCCGGTGGTCCTCCGTGGCTGAAGCGGCTTTTGGTGAGTTGAAGTCACGTTTCACCTCTGCGCCTATTCTCATCTTTCCAGATCCTGCTCGCCAGTTTATTGTGGAGGTGGATGCCTCGAATTCCGGTGTCGGGGCAGTTCTTTCTCAGCGGTCGGCTGAGGACCAGAAGGTTCACCCATGTGCTTTCTTCTCCCGGAAACTGGCTTCAGCAGAGAGGAATTATGACATTGGGAACCGGGAGCTGTTGGCAGTCAATCTTGCACTGGAGGAATGGAGACACTGGTTGGAGGGGCGGAGCAACCATTTGTGGTTTGGACTGACCACAAAAACCTTGAGTACATCCGATCGGCCAAGAGACTTAACCCTCGTCAAGCTAGGTGGGCTCTCTTCTTCAACCGTTTTAACTTCTCCCTCTCATACAGACCAGGTTCCAAGAACGTCAAGCCTGATGCCCTGTCCCGTCAGTTCCAGTCAGAGGATTCTCCATCCCAGCCTGAAGGTATTCTCTCCTCTGCATGCGTTATCGGGGCGGTAACCTGGGGGTGGAGGATAAGGTAAAACGCTCCCACACTGAACACCCTGCTCCTAGTGCTTGTCCAGAGAACCGACTGTTCGTTCCAGATGGTCTCCGTTCTGAGGTCCTCCAGTGGGGGCACTCTTCTCGTCTGGCTTGCCATCCTGGGGTGAGACGCACTTTAGCCCTCCTTCGACAGCGCTTCTGGTGGTCTTCTATGGAAAGGGACACCAGGGAGTTTGTTGCTGCTTGCCGTGTCTGCTCTCAACATAAGACCTCTCATCAAGCGCCATCCGGTCTCCTTCATCCTCTGCCAATTCCTCGTCATCCCTGGTCCTTGGTTCCTGGTCTCACATTTCTTTGGATTCCCTCTGTTCAGGCGTACGTCAGACGGTGTCGGCGCACTTGGATGCAGGCCCGTTCCACACTCCGGCGCTCTTCTGACCGTTACCAACGATCGGCCAATCGACATTGCAATCCTGCACCCCAGTACACCCCGGGACAACGCGTCTGGCTGTCGACACGGGATCTTCCTCTCAGAGTGGACTCCAAGAAGTTGGCTCCCCGTTTTGTGGGCCCATTCCCAATCTCTAAAATAATCAATCCTGTGGCTGTCCGTCTTCGTCTTCCATCATCGATGAGGATTAACCCCACATTCCATGTTTCCAAGGTCAAACCGGTTAGTGAGAGTCCACTTCTGCCCCCCTCCAAACCCCCATCACCCCTCCGGCTCATTGATGGGGCACCTGCATACACTGTCCGTCGGCTCATCAAGTCCCAGCGAAATGGCAGGGGAGTGCAGTATCTGGTTGATTGGGAGGGTTATGGCCCTGAAGAACGCTCGTGGGTCCCTGCACGCAGCATTCTGGATCCAGCTCTCATCACAGACTTCCACCAGTCTCATCCTGATCAACCGGGTGGGACAGCAAGAGCCGTCCCTAGAGGGGGGGGGGGGGGGGGGGGGTTCTGTAACATAGTTACACTAACTCTTAGTTTGTTTATCTTTGTTCCATGCCACTTCATTAGCTCTCCTATCATTTCAGATCCGGCCCTCCTTCCCTGCCATGCAATCAACTAATTTCCCTCACCTGGTTTTCCCCGCCCATTTCCTCCTCACCTGCAGTCAATTTGCTCATCAGTCCCTCAGTATATATACTAGTCCATTTTCACTTGATTCCTGCCAGATTGTCTTGTGTTATTCGTTGCCAAGCTCTCCAGCGTTTCCAGTTCTGCCTTCATTGTTCTGACCTTGTTTTACCTCTCTTGGACTACGGATTCCTGCCTGCTCCCTGTCGGATTTGTTTGCCTATTCTGATCTCCCGGTTTTGACCCTGCCTGTTTTTTTGGACAAGTAAACTGATCTTCCCTAGCAAACTCGCCTGCCTCTTTGTCGTGCTTTTGGGTTCTCCTTTGCCAGCACCAGTGAGCGTGACACAAATTGCTTTTATGGGGAAGGATTTTAACCTCTTAAATATTTATGGCTTTAATGACAATAATGACAGGTATGACTTTTTAGAAGACTTGCAGTCCCACATGCTAGGTAGGGCACCATTAGTGGTAGGAGGAGATTTTAACTGCATTTTAAGCAGGACAGATATGAAGGGGGCTGTTATAAGAATTTTGTATAACCCACATGTCTTAAAGTTTTCTTTGTTCAGGTTACAGCTTTATGTGTTGAACTGTTAATTAATTTAGTGTTATCAGAGGCCTGGTAGTCATGATGTCTTGTTCTACATGAAGGTTAACTGTCAGTGATGCATTATCTCCTGTGCCTTTAAAAGACTCAAGTCACAACAGTGATTTGAGCACTTCCTCTGTAGCATCCTCACACGTTGTTACATTGTAACTGCTCCTCTTGTACAAGATTAAAGTCGGACGTCAACTTTACTTATGTCTCATCTCCTCCTTGGGTGAATTCATTCGATTACGGGACAATTCTTTTAACATTTTGGCGCCCAATATCTGTTTCTCTTCTCCAACTACCGGACCTGAACACCTTGCAAGGCGGGCCTGGCTGGAGAGGAGAGTAGTGACCTGGTCCAAACGAAGGAGGAATCTGAGGCATCAAAAAGAAATTAGGTAGAGTATTAACTGAATCAGATAAAAAAAAAAAAAAAAAAAGGTTTACTCAACATATATATATATAAAAAAAGAAAAAATTCCTGAGTGAGGGTCAGTGTTGCCATTTGTATGACAATTTTGCCCTGTGTACGATCAATAATCCCAAAAAAGACCAAATATACGATAATTTGAGCATTCCGTGAATGTGTGGTTGTAATTGGTTGTAATCAGCCTGTCGCAACTGTCTGTCGGGAGTTTTTTTGTGAATCTGTAGGCATCCGTTTCACGATTGGCTCCAGCCAATCGTGCTTTTTTAAATGTGAGCTACGAGTGACGTGTATGCGTTTGCCTCAGAACAACGGCCATGATTGGCTGAATAGTCCGCTGCGCCCGCCCCATGAGTGAGCAAAATGAGTGAACATGTTAGACGCTATTCAACACTAGAGTGACTATAGTGCATCAATACACTTGTTATTTTGATTATGACGGGTGTGCGATAATTTCCCTCAAAATACGATAATTTTATGTCTCTGGTACGATAATCCTACATTTCTCACCTGGCAACACTGGTGAGGGTTGTTTCCACCATTTGGTAAAACATCCAAGATCTAGGATCTCGAAGACTGTGTTTGGAACCAGTAGTGCAGCTAGGTTTAAAGTCCGTGGGTTTGAGGCCTGAAAAGGGCTGTGTAGCTATCCAGGATTCTCAACTTGCCGAGAATAGGGTTTTACAGAATCGTGAGGAAAGGTTTTCTACTCATTTAGCAAGACACAGAGAACTGTCAATGTCAATGTCAAATCTAGCCAAATTTAACCCACCAAAACAAAGTCAAATTCTGTTGTATGTTGATATTTTGATAGCTTCAAAAACTCAAGCTGACTGTAAAACAGACACTCTGGCGCTGCTGAAGTTTTTAGCTGAACAAGGTCACAAAGCAAGTAGAAACAAACTCCAGTTGTGGAAACAAACGGTGAAGTATTTGGGTTTTATCATATCTCAGGAAGGAAAGCATCTTGATGACAAACGCAAAGAAGCTATTCTGCAAGCTCCAAAACAGAAAACAAAAAAACAAATGTCGTTCTTAGGCATGACAGGCTTTTGCAGGCAATGGATTGCTAATTACGCTGAATTAGCACAACCACTGCAAGGTGTTATCTATGATCAACCTATGGCAGCCGGGGATAATATTATTTGGACACAAGAGGCAGAACAATCCTTCAAACAACTAAAACAGGTTTTAGTGAGCACATCAGTATTCGCACTCCCAGACTACAAAAAACCTTTCATCCAAACATGTGACGCGAGAGGAGGATTCATGACTAGCGTTCTGACAGCCTTTTGGACAAAAACTACAACCGATAGCTTACTACTCTTCTCAACTTGATCCCATAGCAAGAGCTATGCCTCCATGCTTACAATCAGTACAGGCAGCAGCTATTGCTGTACAGAGTATCAATACAGAGTATTCCGTCCTGGCGATGACGGCGTTCCTTAACGCGGCGGTAGTTCATGGGCCGTGGGGACGTGATGAGTCGGCTTACCTCTTGTTGATCAAACTCGAATAAAGAAAACAGTTCATGTTTCTTTCTTCCGCGGGCGGCAATATAATCGTGGCTTGGCGATTTAGTCAGCTTACTTCAGACAGGAGCTGGTAGCTGGAATGCAGGAACCGGTTTTGTTCCTCTTGTTGCAGGCGAACACAGAGATAATCGCGCGGTCGTGGCGATCTCTCAGGATCAGGAAAACGGGGAGAAGACTGTGGCCCAGCACAAAGGAAACACTGCAGACGTTATCAGTTGGTCTCCTGTGGCAGTGGTATGCTGCGGCTGGAGGAGACCACCTCCTGTTGGTGGAGAGAGCTGGAAGCCGAACAAGCGTTCTTAAGATGGCGCTGGTTTATATAGTTCACGGCTGCTGCCAGGCACCCCCTGGGGTACCTGCGGTTGTCAGCCAATAGGGCACCAGTTGTGTGACATTGCACTTCGCACCTAGGTGAGAAGTGAAACTAAAATGGCGGTGTAGTTTTTAATCCCCTTTGTTCTGACCAAATGTGTAGGCTTTTGTAGGCCGCATTGTGTAGTCCTACTGGTGAGGTCCCAACAGTCCCCCTTTTGGTCCGAAGATTGAGGTGTGGGACGCAACCTTCGGAGCAACATAAGGGCCAAACAGTCCATGTATTCCTTGAAACACTTGGTAGTCCAAACAGTCTGTATATTCGGTCGAGAAAGAGGTTAAACTGAGGCAAGGTCTGGGCAGAGATTTCTACGGTCTGGGCAAAGATTTGTAACCATCTAACCTCTATCAAACATCTTCTAAGACACAATTTACACAAACATCAACATTGTCATTACATTCAGGTAGTTTCAAACAGGACACACCTCAACTATGAAAACGGAACGAAGGAGGAAAAGGAAAGCGAGGAAAAGGAGAAGTGGTTAGTGTTCATTTGGTTTACTCCTGGAGAAGATTTTAGTTAGCCATATTTACTATGTTGTGGCTCAGGGCTGTAACGCTCCATGTAGCCAGAAACAGAGGAAATATCAGAGGCGCTGTCATTATCTGAGTTGTCATGTTTGTACACTGCTGGCTCACGTGACTGGGCCAGAATTTCAGAGTAGGGCTTCCTACAACTTCTGTGTGAATGCCCATCTCAACGCAGTTGGTGGACATGTCGGTGATGCTCAGTGTCCCCACGCCGTCTCTTACCAGGCTTCTGGGGGGAGTTAGTGATGGTTGTGTTGCGTCATGCCGTAGCTCTATCGCTTTTATCAGCTTCTCGATCGGGTCGCACGGATCCCTATCTTCGTTAGATTGGGAGTTTGTCTGATTCCCGGGGCGTGCTGGCCGCTCAACCCCCTTTATGAGGGCTATGCTTTAAGGCGGCAGACGTTTCGGACGCAGATGTGTCGAAGTTAGCGGGCTTTCTTTTAAGTTTGTGCGCTAAGTGGGTTTCCCAAGCCATCTGTGCGTAATTACGAATCTCTTGCATGGAGAGTCGGTGTGTCCTGCAGTGCATGGCGACATCGCCCGGCGCGCTTTCGTGCAGGTTATGCAAGAAGAGAGACTGGAAGGTATGCTCTTCCTCCAGTCCTGGGGAGGTATGGCCCTGAGCATAGGCAGCCCTGAAGCGCCAATAGTACTCCTTGGGTGATTCCTGCTCCTCGTGTACAACGGAGAGGGCACCGATCGTAGCAGAGGCAGGGTTCCAGTACCGGCTATACTCCTTCTGGAGTGCTGCACAAAGTCTGGGGTATTGGTCCTGGGTTCTGGGTGCAAGTGCTCCCATGAAACTGCAGACATGTCTGGTTGTGGTCTTCCAGACTAGTCTGAGCTTCTCCCGTAAGGAGGCATGGGTTAGGTCAATCAGGTGTCTGTCTAACTCTCTCAAATATTCGACAATATTATGGTTCGAGTTGTCGGGATCAAAATGTTGAATATCTTGAGCTATGCTCTCAAGCTCTTCAAAGCGGAAGCGCTGTGGCGTCAGGGCTCCAGACTAACTTTTTGCATTGGTTGCACTGGTGCGCCTAACTTTTTTTTTTAGGTGCAACAGCACAAAATTTATGTGCACCCACATTTATCATCGTGTCACCTTTAATGCCAAAAAGTCACCTTTTTATTGCTCTCCTTTTACATAATGACACCTCCCTTATGGCCTAGCTTAACTGCAGCACCATCAGCACCCAGAGAAACCGTTTTCTCCAGCCAATCTGCACACTGATGCCCTAGCGCAGCAAATGCTTGCTTTGTGGAGCATAAATTCCTCAAGAATAAAAAGATCATACAGGTCACTAGCCTATAGATTGCAAATGGAAAACTGTTTATGTGATCTTAGCCTAGCCTACTTATATTTTTACTTAGGCTATTCATTTTTAATAATAATATAAGGAATAGGCTACTATACAATTTCCTATTCATGATGTCTCGTGCTGTAATGTGGGCCTTCAAACACTGTGCATGTCCATGCTTCCACCTCGACATGTCCAATTAACATGTTGACCGGACTCCCTTTACGCAAAATGCAGCAGTAGACAATAACGCACTCTTTCGTAGAGACGTCTGTGTCGCCGTCAATCATGAATGACGTGTACGTGGCGTTTCCAACCTCCGCAGTTGTCTTGTTCTTTAGCGTGTCGGCATTTTTTTTCATCAGAATCATTTCGAACTTAAATTTAGTGAACGGCAACTCCTCAGTTGCAATATTGTATGCGACGTTGAATTTTATAACAATTTCAGATTCCTCAACGGACGTGATTGATACAGCAGACGCTGAAATGCAGCTGGGAGAGGGGCCACTTTATTAACACACTTATCACGGCATGTAGTATGCTTTTTGGACATATTGCGCTTTTTCAATGTCTCGATGCGAAATGTTGTTGACTCCTCCACAAACGCACTATTACCGGACAAATTCTGACCGCACTCCCGAACAATAAATGCAGTGCATTGAGTCCCTTTCATCATCGTACATCAGCCAGGGAAATTGCTTCGAAGTGCTCAGCACTCATTGTCGAAGCGCTCAGAGTACCTGCTCTGCTCGCTCTCATTTTTCGAACTGTGTGTGTGTGTGTGTGTAGAGAGAGAGAGAGCAAGAGAGAGAGAGAGATGGCCGGGCGCGACCACCAGATGGAGCTATCCCTCACAGCGTTCAGGGGCAGAGCCACTGACGCCAGATAGAGTAGCGAGAGAGAGAGAGCGAGCGAGAGATGGCTGGGTACAGCCACCGGATGGAGCTATGTCCTTAGCGTCCGCCGGAAACAGCTGGTGTAGGACACGTGTGGGGCGGCGTATGTGTGCGTGTGTGTGTTAGCGGGACACAAACAATGAGAGGGGGAGAATGCGCGCGCAATATTCTGAGGCTCAGGAGGCGTGTTACTATCACACGGGGCTCGTGAATGAACTGGCGTCCATTCAGCGGGACCGGTCTCTTAACTGATAGTAGACGTTTACTGGGCTTGCGAATATGGCTGAGGTTTAGTCAAAAACACCGTTACAGAAATCAACCCTGCGGCGTGGGTATACAATCAGCATTCAAATACAACACGGAAAGCAACGGACTCGGCAGTCCGTGATCAAACTTAAAACACGTTAACAAGAATTACAAGCATATCCTACACTATCAAACTTATGTCTCTGCCCAGACTGATAGCCTCTTACTGGTGTCGTTGCGTAGGTTGCGAGTCCGTCCTGGCGATGACGGCGTTCTTTAACGCGGTGGTATTTCATGGGCCCCGGCGTCAGCGGGGGACCTGATGAGTCGGCTTAGTCCAGACGAGAGCGGAGTGGATTTCCTCTCGTTGATCAAACTCGAATAAAGAACACATTTCGTGTTTCTTTCTTATTCAATATAATCGCAGCTCTATAGATTTGCTGCTATTTTGAGCCATGGAATTACCCATGTCTCAACAGAAGGGATGGTGGCAATGATAGGTAAATATCAACATATGGATTCCAAAATTGCTCTAAAAATGTTTTGCATCCTGTTTGATTTGCTCCAAGCACAACTCGAAAGGAGGAATGAGACCTAAAAGAGGAGCATTCCCGAAAGCTGAATATCCTTTCCAAACAATATGCATGGACTTCATCGAACTAAATGTAACCCATCAAGGGTTACTTGAGTGCAATTCTCTGCTCTGCCAGAGGGTGGCGCATACGGCCTGTGAATTTTATTCACTTATCCTTCTTGTCTTCGGTGGACGAGTTGCCAAGAAAACAGGAAGAACTAGCATTGAACTCGTTGAGCCAGTTGAGTGTGAATGTGAGCTCCTTAAGATACCTCCGGTAAGGATGATCATGCAAAATTGAGTGTCATGCTAACTGTGTTAGGTCTGTTATGTTGTGAAATACTGTTCTTTTGAAATAAAACCAATCGGAGTTGCGACCTGATACTTGTTTGATATCATATAGACACGGATTCAGATTGTTCTATGTTGTTGTAAATGCTTACAAAAGATCGCTAATCGGGCTACCCGTGAGCTAATCGTGCTAGCTGCGAGATAATTGCGCGAGCCGAGGGCTAATCGTGCTAGTCGCTAGCATGCTAATTGTTAGCATTTACATGAACTTGTCTGATTTGAACTCTGCTGCTAGCTCAACTAAGCTAGTCACCACTGTAGCAGATCATTCATAGTATTCACTCCACCAAAGGTGCGTTATCTGTTTGTCGACTTAGATGTCATTTAATTGGTGATTCAGTTCATTAAATTATTATATATACGCATCTTTACTGTTAAAAGAATAAATATATTAAAGTGTTTGGTTAAAATAGTGATGTTTAAAATGTTATTAAGATGCATAAATAGATCTAAAAGGTTAAAATTACAAATATCTGGTTTTGGAACATTCATGATTTTATTTCTATGCTGTGAGATGGAAGTACATGATTGATTGATTGATTGTTCATTTGAACTGATCTATCTTATGTGGTGTGATGTATATCTATTAATTTACATTGATTAGAGTATTTATATCCTTAAAAGATGGTTATAACTTCATTTGACGTTTGAATGATGGAGATAGGGTGATCGGATTTGAACAGAAATGATTCAATAGTAACTAATGCATTCTGTACTGTATGCATAGATTTGTTCTATAGTGAGGGAAAGATCATCCGAAACCTGACCCTGGCGGTCAGTGGCGAGCCAACCGTAGAAGTCGACTGAGTGGACCAAGAGCCCGGTGTGGCCAGCTGTGGCATTCTTGGAAGACAGAATTATCCCGATCCTTCCATTGAGATTCAGATAAGATCACACATAAATCTACCCGGGTAGTGAAAGAACATACATATACCAAGAAACACACACACTGAGGACTTAAATGGACTTTGGAGAACTTTACCCTCTTTAACTCTTCTTTAAAGGGACACTTTCTTTTGAATGTATTTATTTTTGGGCCCATTATTGTGCGCCTGTGCACTTAGGAAGCCGGCTTAGATAGGCAGGGATTGTAAATAACTGCTTATGATTTTGTATCAATATATTTCTGAAACATACCTGTTTTGTGTTGTCTGTTCTCTGCTAACCTGTTATTACTTCAGGCTCCGTAGGCGTGTCTAGAACCTCCTGAAACTAGCCCAGCTTTGATTCATGACCATGTAATTTAGTCTTTAGTCGTACTCATCTCGAGACGTGGGTTACATAAACAAATCAGAGGAGAAGAAATACTGCCTGGTAATAGTAGATATGTTTTCAAAATGGATTGAAATCACACCAACAGCAACAAACAACGCTATAGTGGTAGCAAAAATCCTTGCTACTGTTATTGCACTCAGATTCGGATTCCCAGAAACAATTTACTGTGAAAACGGTCCACATTTCAGAAACCAAGTCATGGCTAAATTATCTGAAATGTTTAACATCCAACTAAAAGTTTCATTGCAGTTATCATTGGTATAACTGGTCATCTCCTCGCTGGGAAGGTCCATATCAGGTTCTGCTATCTACACCGACAGCAGTCCGCATCGCTGAGAGAGGAACGTGGGTTTATCTGACACACTGTAAGAGAGCATACAGCACTCCAGGGGAGACAGATAAGTAAAAACACCACACCATGGCCAACAGACCGTGGAATCCACAGGAAAATTGTGTCTAATCAGTCTGGTAGCAGTGATAGTGGTAGTTCCGAACTTCAGTCTCAACAATCGAATGGCAACAAAAATCGCACCGCAGCTGAATCACTGATTGTAAATTCGACACTAGCCAATACAACGCTAGCTAATTCAACACCAGCCAAATTATGAGCTTAGCGAGAAATCGGACCGCAAATTGTATAACTTTGTGTCTCTACCCGCTGACAGGAACTGCACCACTGTACACCACTTGTTTCCCCCTGTGCCAACTCACACGCAGCCAACCTGGTTTGAGCCATATGACGGCAACTACACCTGTCTGTCTAGAGAAGAAGGTACGGTTAGTGTAGGAACTTTGGCTCCCTGTAATCTAACCCTGAAGTTATCAGCAGGAGAATGGGGTGTGCAGGATGCGTGGGTGAGAAGACAACTTGTGACCAGGGTGGACATCTGGTGGTTCTGCGGTGGTAAGACACTTAGACCAACATTAACAATTGATTGTATTAACTATTTGTACTATAACCAACAGAGGTTCATCAATTACACCAGAGCTGGCAGGTTTGACATCATTATCCGAGGAGTTCGTGAAAAACTCAGGTATTGATGAACACCCTTACTTTTCATGGATGGAGAACATGTTCGGGAGGTGGTCAGGGCTCATACAATCAGTTCCGATAACCATAATCATAATAACCACAATTATGACTGCGTTGTGTTGTTGTTGTGTTCCATTCCAGAGAGACTTAGTTCAGAGGCTGATTGACGTTGCCATGAACAAGATGTTACTGTACACCAGAGTGCCAGATGAGGTGGATAAAGGTGATGCAACATCATATCTATCAGATTACAGTGACGATGAAATAACCCCCGTGAAGTGTTAGAAAGCAGAAAGTTCCAGGTGATCTGGAAGCTGAGGACATGCACGGGGACTTGGAGGATTTCTATGGTGACACTGGAGTTGAAATAAAAACATAAATTCCACAGCACAATGATGTTTTTACAGAAAATCCCAAAAAGAAGATGTAAAAACTGATAACCATTATGAGTGTAGCCTGAGAGAAGGATGTTATCTCCACTATATATATATATATATATATATATATATATATATTCATCCATCCATCCATTTTCTTCCGCTTTATCCGGGACCGGGTCGCGGGGGCAGCTGCCTGAGCAGGGACGCCCAGACTTCCCTCTCCCCGGACACTTCCCCCAGCTCCTCCGGGGGACGCCAAGGCGTTCCCAGGCCAGCCGGGTGACATAGTCACTCCAGCGTGTCCTGGGTCTTCCTCGGGGTCTCCTCCCGGTGGGGCATGCCTGGAACACCTCCCGAGGGAGGCGTCCAGGGGGCATCCGATACAGATGCCCGAGCCACCTCAACTGGCTCCTCTCGATGTGGAGGAGCAGCGGCTCTACTCCGAGCTCCTCCCGTGTGACGGAGCTCCTCACCCTATCTCTAAGGGAGCGCCCCGCCACCCTGCGGAGGAAGCTCATTTCGGCCGCTTGTATCCGGGATCTTATTCTTTCGGTCATGACCCAAAGTTCATGACCATAGGTGAGGGTAGGTAGGAAGCAAGCCCTCCAGGTCATATATATATATATATATATATATATGTTAATCACATGATGGAAGGAAGTTTGTAATGTTTTATTGTATTCCACGAGTCTAGGGTGAGATTTCCTAGGCAGGGTCAGGTTCAACTAACGATGGGTTGACCAGCCTGCGTTAAACAGTTTTGTTTGATTTATATTCCTCCTTCCTATTAAACTTTAAAGTACTAGAGGTTAGTTTTACTAGATGTGCTATGTATAACTCTGTTTGGATTCACTGTATTTTCCCAATTGGACTGGAGTACCATAGGGCGGTCGCCTACACTGTAAACCCGAATCAGTTCAGAATACTCAAAACTTTTGTGGAAACAATAAGTTAGAATATTTAAGTACTTGAGTACTTACATTTTTTAAATCATTTACACTCAAATAGTGCTTTTTTAATTTGTGAGTTTACTGTACTTAAAACATTTGTTTTAATTTGTATAATTTTTTTAATTTCTTTGTAATGACTTGTTCTGATGCTATGGTACTTAATTGATCAACATCTTTGAACTAAAAAAATATACTGGTTAGTAACCTAAAATATAATTTTACACAGCTCATAAACTACTATTTTTTTAAGTTTGGAATACTCAATTTTCACATTAAACACACACACAACTTCAGGTACAATTTCAGTTTGTTTTTATTTTGCATTAACATTGTTTATCCAAACAAGTATGAACAATTACAGCAATATTTCTTTAAACCCTGCTGCAAATGTAACCGCACATTAAACAGCTCAGTCACCTCCTGAACTGGTAAGGTGTCTGTATATCAGTGTGTGTGTGTGTGTGTGTGTGTGTGTCCATCTATGACATTACTGAGCATGTTGGCTGTCACCACGGCCATTACGCTGTCACCACGCCGCTACACTGTCACCACGCCACCGTTGTGCTATCCGCACCTTGCCTTGTGATGCTGACATTCGTCTCCAACATGCAAATAAAAAAATATCTGACCTGAAGGAGGACATCAGAAGGCTCTCCGACGAACTCAAGAGCAAAGAGGTCATGTTGTCCAGTTTTATGGATTTGGCGGCTGATCAGTCGCAGCAGATTGCCTCCCTGCATGCAGCAAACCACTCCACGGCTGTCTGGGACCCCTCCACCTGCCCTCGGCCGTCCTCCTGCTCCACTCCCAACAGATCGCCCACCTGGTCTGAGGTTGTGGTCAGAGGCCGCAAGAGAGACTCGGGCCGGTCCGCCTCACCTCCTCGCCTGGGCCTGTCAAACCACTACACGGCCCTGGCGGCCGACATCCCGGCTCCCCCAGTCGGTGAACCTGCTGCTCCAGCCCGCCCAGATCCGGATTCCCCGAGATTGGGGCCAGCAGACAGTGCTAAATTCCAGCCGATGGTGCCAAGCTCAGGTGGGGAGACTCGCTGCTCCACATCCCGGCCTGTGTCCTCAACCTCCCGACACAGGCTCCTGCACGAGGCCGTGCTCAGACGCTCCGGAGGCCTTCGTCGCCCGGAGCCGGCAACGGTGAGTCCCTCTCCTCCTTCCGGTGCTGACAGCGCTGGCACGCACTGGCACTCACCCGTCCGACACAGCAGTGTCGGGCAGCAGCCGCAGCAGCAGCAGTCACCCCCTCGTCCACTATTCTCTCCAACCACCATCATCATCGGAGACTCCATAATCCGGAACACACGCTTCTACAACGCCGCCACACACTGCTTCCCTGGAGCCACAGTCCCGGTGATTCTCCGCAAACTCCCGGGACTGCTGAGCTCACTCCCGTCCTCCGTAGGTCGTATAATCGTCCACGTTGGGACGTGTGACACCGCTCGCCAGCAGTCCGAGCTAACTATTAAAGATTTTAACGATCTTTTTAGTCTTTTAAGCTCCTGTGGTAAGTCCGTTTTTATCTCTGGTCCCATTCCCTCGCTCGGCCGCGGCGTCGGTCGTTTTAGCAGAATCCTCAGCCTCCACACCTGGCTCCAGTCCACCTGCACAGCTCTTAACTTTGGTTTTATTGACAATTTTAATCTATTCTGGGACCGTTCCTCCCTTTTTAAACCTGACGGCATTCACCCAAACAGGATGGGTAGCAGCATGCTAACAGCAAACATCCACTACGCTGTTCAAACAAACTCACGTGCATGACTGTCTACCTCACACACCCCCTTCTCCCCGGAACATCCATCGTCACCTCCACCCTCCCAGTCTGCGTTTTCCCCTGCCAGCGCCCTCTGCCGGCCATCGTCACCTCCACCCTCCCAGTCTGCGTTTTCCCCTACCAGCGCCCTCTGCCGGCCATCGTCACCTCCACCCTCCCAGTCTGCGTTTTCCCCTACCAGCGCCCTCTGCCGGCCACTGTCACCTCCACCCTCCCAGTCTGCGTTTTCCCCCGCCAGTGCCCTCTGCCGGCCACACCCGTCACCAACAGTTTCATCAGTGTTCCTTCCCATACCCACCATCATCAGCCACAGACACCCCCATCAACACTACACATCTCAGGCCACCACCATTTCCCACCATGGTCACAATAAAAATCTCATTCGGATCCCCCTGAAAACCCCCCGGTCTTCTGCCAGCAACTCCCCATCTTCTCCAGTCAACTTCTGTCTTTTAAATGTCCGTTCCTTGAACAATAAGTCCTTCTTATTTCATGATTTTATTACTTTCAATTTGTTGGACTTTTTTTATCATCACAGAAACCTGGCACATGCAAGAAGACTGCAGCTCACTGACTGAAGCAACCCCCCCAAATTATAAGCATTTCCATCAACCCCGGCTAACAGGGCGGGGCGGGGGGGTTGCTGTCATTTTTAGAAATATTTTTAATTGCACCCCTGTCTTTTATGACGCTTATACTTCATTTGAACATCTTGGTTTCATGTTAAAATCAAATAGTCCAGTTTTAATTCTAATCATTTACAGACCCCCGAAACCAAATAGTATTTTTATTCAAGAGTTTTCAGAGTTTTTATCTACTTTTATGTGCAAACATGACAGGGTTCTTATCTTAGGTGATTTTAACATCCATGTCTGCTGTCCCACCCAAAGTTTTATCAATGATTTTTTAGACGTTTTAGATTCTTTTAATCTAACTCAAGCTGTGAATGTACCCACCCACTGTAAAGGTCATACACTAGACTTGGTTTTATACAGTGGTCTCAGCCCCAAGAACCTAAGATCTGAGGATATCTGTGTGTCCGATCATAAAGCAATTTTATTTAATGTGGTTTTATCTGTTTTACATGTAGACCAGGAAACAGCTGTCCGCCGCCGAGTTTTTACCTCTCTGTCTGCTTTTAAGTTTTCTGAACTTTTTACCTCTGCTTCTTTTAGTGCTCTTAACCATAATTTTAACACTGAGGAGCTGGTCTCCAATTTTAACCAAACATGTCAATCTGTTCTGGATTTAGTTGCCCCTTTTAAAACAAAAAAGAAGAATTCTAATCCACAGCCTTGGCACAACGATTTTACACACCAACTGAAAAGAGATTGTAGAAAAAAGGAAAGAACTTGGAAAAAGTCAGGCACTCATGTTTTTAAGGATATTTGGATAGACTCACTGAAAAAATATCAAAATACAGTAAAAGAAGCGAAGAATTCCTACTTTTCCAACCTGATTTTAGAGAACCGTTCTAACCCCAGAGTTTTATTTAAGGTTTTAGATTTAGTCACCTCCCCCTCTCCCTCTTATTTTAATGACGCAACTCAAGAAACCTGTGAGGAGATTTTACAGTTTTTTAAAGACAAGGTTGATTTTATTAGGCAACAGATCACTCCCCCAGACAGCATTTTATCCGCTAGCAGAGACATTTTTACACATTTTAGCGAATTTCAACCTGTTTCACTTTCTTTCTTATCAGATATTTTATCACACATGAAACCAACCACGTGCAGCCTTGATTTTATTCCTACTAAATTTCTTAAAGAGGTTTTTAACACAGTTGGACCCAGTATTTTATCCATTGTAAATAGTTCTATAACCCACGGTGTTTTTCCCTCTGTTTTTAAGCATGCTGCGGTCCAACCTCTTTTAAAGAAAGCCAACCTAGACCCCACTGATTTTAATAATTTTAGACCAATTTCTAAACTTCCCTTCTTATCTAAAGTTTTAGAAAAAGTAGTTTCCTCCCAGCTTTTATCTTTTATGGCACAAAATAATTTATTTGAGAAATTTCAATCTGGTTTTAGAGTGTTACACAGCACCGAAACCGCCCTCCTCAAAGTAACCAATGACCTGCTTTTAACTACAGACAGAGGAGAGAGTGCTATTTTAATCCTTTTAGATTTAAGTGCCGCTTTTGACACCATAGATCACAACTTTTAATTGACCTTAAATCCTGGGTTGGTATCAGGGACACTGCACTTGGTTGGTTTTGTTCTTACCTTTTAAACAGAACTTGTGCGGTCACCATAGGCAACCACTCATCCTTTACAACCCAAATAGCCTATGGTGTACCGCAAGGTTCTATTTTAGGTCCAATTTTATTTTCTGTTTATATGCTCCCACTCGGCCAAATCATCCAGCGGCACAATGTTTCCTTCCATTGCTATGCTGACGACACACAGATATACCTCCCGCTGAGACCCAATGATCCGAGAAGCCTGGCTGCTGTTTAAGACTGTCTAAAAGATGTGAACCGCTGGATGGCCCATAACTTTCTCCAACTCAATAACTCCAAATCAGAAATAATACTGTTTAACCCGCCAAACTCCATCTCCAGTCCCATCAGTCTTGGTCCGTTAACCGGTAACATCAAGCCCACTGCCAGAAACCTAGGCATCCTCCTCGATTCAGACTTCACCTTCGTCCCACACATCAACAAAGTTGTTCAGTCCTGCTTCCTCCACATCAGAACCATCTCCAAAATCAAAAGCATTCTATCACAGTCTGATCTAGAAAAAGTAGTCCACGCCCTCATATTTTCCCGTCTAGACTACTGTAACTCCCTCCTAACTGGCATCAATAACAAATCACTCGCCCGCCTCCAGCTGGTTCAAAACTCAGCAGCCAGACTTCTCACTGGTTTTAACAGACGGCATCACATCACCCCAATTTTAGCCTCACTCCACTGGCTCCCTGTACGTTTTAGAATTGATTTTAAGATTTTACTGATCACTTTTAAGGCTCGTCAAGGTCTAGCCCCAGAATATATCGCAGACATGCTGACCCCATACGAGCCTGTTTGCAGCCTTAGATCCGCGGGTGGGTCTCTCTTAACGGTTCCAAGGCCGAGGCTCAAGACCAGAGGTGACCGTGCCTTCTCCATCAGAGCGCCTCGGCTTTGGAACGACCTGCCCGCGGAGATAAGGCTTGCTGAATCAGTGTCATCTTTTAAATCACTTCTTAAAACTCATTTTTACAGACTTGCCTTCATGTGATGTCGTCACCAGCTCTACACATTATAAAGACATTTTCAGTGAATAAATGACAGAAATATACAATTGCTAATTAAAACTGTAATCTTTTTTTAAAGTGCAAACATGATGAGGTAGCTTTTGTGGTTGGACAGCCTACCAGGTGTAACTTCCATTCAGATGCTTTGGGCAAAAGCATATTCAACATACTGTCACATTAAGACACTTGGCACCAAAAACTTGCTTCTGTATGTGCATACAGATGTGTGCATGTGCATAGACACAAAGTGCAATGTGGTCCCACCTGCACTTTCTGGATGAAGGTAAAAGTGTGAATGAGTTTCCTGGGGAAGTCCAAATGCAATACATACATCAAACCAATGCTTTAGCCAACCTGGGGATGTTGCTCATCACAAGCTCATCTTCTACCACAATAGCAATGGATGCAGGACTGAAGTAAACAGGACTTGTAGTGCTCTCGGAGACCACCGTGACAAGGGCAACAGGCGTGTCAGTGATGTCTGGCTCAGGCGAATCATCATCCTGGAATATGCAGGTTATACAAGGTTAACTTTCAGGAACTAGACAATTGCATTATATTACTATTTCACAGGTCATGATCAACATGACTAGTATTAGGTAGGTATTTCAACTGACTAATCTACTGGTCACCATCCAACAGGTAACATGTAAGTATGTCAATGTGTCTCAGGTCTTTTAAACCCTCCAGCGGTCATCGGGTCAAGGAAGGAAGCTGAAGGAAGGACAGGGGGAAGAAGGGAGGAAGGAAGGAAGAAAAAATGGAGGAAAGAAGGAAGGGAGGAGATAGGAAAGTAGTGTGTGTGTGTGTGTGTGTGTTATTTAATGAGTGGTAAGGTCAAAAGGTCAACCAAATGATTAGCCTTCTGTGCAAGGTGAGGTCAGGGCTTTGTGGGAAGTTAAATTTGAGGATTACAGGGCTTCTATACCACATACTGTATGTATCCATATGCATCCACACTCACGCCTCCACACAGGGTTTGGAAGGTGGTTGCGTTGTATAGTTAGGCAGCTTTTAGTGTTGAAAATAATGCTATCCATACAAAGCAAGCAATATCACCTCATTGATACTAACAGTTCTGCGAAAGCAGTGCATACTTACATTCCACATCTTGAAGAACGGTGGGTCCTCCTCACGTAGGTATACCGGGAGGGCACGTAGGGCTGCAGTGCGTCTCATGTTGACATCTTGTTCTTGCTGAAAGGACAAGCAAATTGAACATGATGAACTTTGTTGCTGTCACTGTTGTCCGTATCACTTGATTTGGACCAAGTTCAACTTTAACTCACCTGGAGGTCATAAATATAGGATCTCATGCAGCGCCTCTGCTATCTTGCCGGTGTGTTCTGCCTTCTGTCTGTATATGGCCAACAGTTTTGGTGGGTGCCGGTCAAGCTCGGCATAAAACTGGTTCCGTAGATTGACGTTTGTGATGCGGTGGAACTCTGCACAAACCTACAAAACAAAATAAAAAAACACAATAGGACAAATTAATTGGGATGAAACATGTTTAGAGAGGGCAGACTGAGAAAGATGTGTAATGATTGGTAGAAATGAGAGAGAGTGAGCCTGTTTTACCTGCGATTCCATCCGAAACTGTGGTCTGCTTGTGCTCCTTCACTTGCACCAGCTCTACACGTGTCTTTGTGAAACCGCGATAAATAAATTTTCAGTGCATTAATTACAGAAATGTACAAATGCAGGAGGTGTAGAGACATGGCAAAGGATTAACTCTTGAATAATGGCTATGTGGTGCTTAAATAACTGTGTCTGAGGACAAAGCACCCAACTTGCACTTCCACTCCATCATTTGAAGTGCTTACTTTCAAACTAAATTAATTCTTCTGCAAGTGAGTTTAAATAATTTGGCTTACCAAAGAAAAGGGTCAGTGCTGGTCAATATTCTCAACTTGATCCTGTGGAAACAGATACAATAAGCAGTAAGAAACCAGTTAAATTATGTAGGCTACTCAACAACAGCTTTACCATTTATTAACCCAGAATCTCAAGTGTTAATATGACTTACCAATAAAGTTGTTCTCAGATGATATGTGACTGTAGGTCATATACAGTCAATTACATAGATCTTCAAATGCACGCACACAGACAGACAGACAGACAGACTTGATTATTACAAATAATAATAAAATGTTAGCCCATTTATGGAGGGGAAGCAGCACAAGCTAAATCTCAATTACCTTGATTTGTGTGCATGCTTGCTTCTCTGCATCCACTTCAGCCTATGAGGAAAGAAAAAATTGAGGTTCAATGTAAGCTTGCAGATTGCATAAGCTTACAACTTCATGTCCATGCATTACTACAGACGTAACTAGCACTCAAGTGCATAAGTTACTGAGTCGGCTAATGGCTAAAACTAGCTGCAACTTCATGTTCGTTCGTCTTAAGAAAGCTACAAGGCCTACGTTAGTTCATTCGGGTGCATGTAAGAAGAAGAAAATATTTACCAGATAAGGGCGTTTCACATAAATATCAGCGCCACACAAAGAAACGCTACGGCTGCTAACTGAAAAGAGTTACGAGCTAACATCGTTAACGGCGCAGGCGCAGCAATTCAAAAATTAGTGCGAATCACCGCGGCCATTGCCCGGTACCCTAAAAGTAAAAACGGCGCAGTCTAACGATCAAACACTTTCACATTATTTGTGATACCCATGCAATGTTATAACAAGCAAAGCAGTTTTAACAAGTTTGTTTGGTTTACTTACAAGTTAATCCATGAACGAAGATGAGACGCGGACTCTCGCACACGGCAGCCATCTTGGACAAAAAAATGTGCGTTGGTCAGTGCAGCAGATTCACAGCGTCGTGACGTCATGACGTCGGGGTACGGAGCGTTTACTCAAAAGCGATCATTGATGGGGAACACTTTACTCATAAGTGCTGGGCCACAGAAAATTAAAACTAGATAAATCGTTCACATCACTGATTAGTTATAAGTTCTTTCAACTATTAAACAGATTTTAATTATTGTGCCCTCAGTCCTTATAAGTTAGTTGTACAGTTCGGGTTTACAGTGTACAGGCAGAGGGGCCGTGAGAGAATTTCCCTGCCTGAATGTAAAGATGGATACTGAAGTTGCTAAGAAACTGCCTGACAGGGTTTTCGCTCTCACACTCCACAAAATTTAACGAATGATTATGTTTGAGATAAGCATAAACAGGTGGGAATGTTATAAGAATGTTGTATAACCTCATGTCTTAAAGTTTTCTTTGTTCAGGTTACAGCTTTATGTGTTGAACTTTTTATTACTTTAGTATCCCCATTGCTGACCTAAATGTTATCAGAGGCCTGGTAGTCATGATGTCTTGTTCTACATGAAGGTTAACTGTCAGTGACGCATTATCTCCTGTGCCTTTAAAAGACTCAAGTCACAACAGTGATTTGAGCACTTCCTCTGTAGCATCCTCACACGTTGTTGCATTGTAACGCCTCCTCTTGTACAAGATTAAAGTCAGACGTCGACTTTACTTATGTCTCTGATCTCCTCCTTGGGTGAATTTATTCGTTTACGGGCAAATTCTTTTAACATCGGCAGGGGATGATTTTAGAGCAGACAAAACATCAGTTTTATTACAGGATACATGCAGAGATTTTAAACTGTCAGACTGTTTTAAAACCATGCATCCTAGAGAGGAGGGTTTCACTTGGTTCAGCAGTGATGGCACCAAAGCCTCTCGAATAGACCACTTTCTATTACATTTACATTTAGGTCATTTAGCAGACGCTTTTGTCCAAAGCGACTTGTAATAAGTACATTTGTCAAAAGAAGGAAACAAGAAACCACAACGTATCATTGCCGATAAAGTAAGAGCTAAAAATAGAACAAGCGTTAGGTCCTCATCTGAGTAAAGTAGTAGTTTCTATCACGAGATTGCCCACTGATGCTAGATTGGAACCTTTTCCTGAACTCTGTCACTCTCTTCTGAAGTGACATCAGGGAAGGGTCTGTGGAAACTCAACCGCTCCCTTTTAGAAGAGTAAGTTAGTCAATATCGGGAGAAGTACCAAGAGTGGCAGACCCTCCAAGACTTTTACGATACACGTGCACACTGGTGGGAAATGGTGAAAGGTCAGACCCAGACATTCTTTAGGCAGGTAGGTAAGAAGAAGAAAGATAGGGACAACAGACGCTTGTTGGGACTGCAGAAACGCCTCCAACGGTATTTTAAACTAAACCAACAGGGAATAGATTTTAATGAAGAAATAAAACAAATCAAAAAAGGTTTTAGCAGAAAATAAAAGTAAAGGTGTAATTTTAAGAAGCAATGAACAAAAAATAGAGGAAGGGGAAAAGTGCACAAGATATTTTTTTAAGAAAATATTAAGTAAAGGGGGGGGGGGGCATTTTAAGGCTAATAAAAGAAGTCGGGTGCACAGCAAATACAACACATAGTTGGGTCATCTATAGAAGTTTCGTGACCGTGGAGAGGAAAGGTTCGTTTCTCACTGGATTTGTCATCTATAAAGGTTAAATAAAAAAATGAGCCGGGGTGCCCCTCACAAAAATGTGGGGAAATTTTGGGAGAGCCCTATATCCAAAATGGCTGCTGTCAGCCAAGCTGGAAATGAACTTTTTAATGGTTTTACCCACAGTGCTGCTTAATACATGATTTCTGAGACTATTTGGGTAAAGAAATGCAGAAATGATGTAGATGTATTGATTTGACCTATTTTTGACCTTCAAATTCAAGATGGCTGCCACTTTTGGCTCTTTAAATGTACATTTTTCAAAATCGTCATAGAGCCTATGAAAGGTCTGCTCATACTGAGTTCATTTCCGGACAGTAAAATTACAACATACACATACACTTACCAGCCACTTTATTAGGTACACCTTGCTAGTACCAGGTTGGACCCCCTTTTGCCTTCAGAACTGCCTTAATTCTTCGTGGCATAGATTCAACAAGGTACTGGAAACATTCCTCAGAGAATTTGGTCCATATTGACATGATAGCATCACGCAGTTGCTGCAGATTTGTCGGCTGCACATCCATGATGACTAATCTCCCGTTCCACCACATCCCAAAGGTGCTCTATTGGATTGAGATCTGGTGACTGTGGAGGCCAATTGAGTACAGTGAACTCATTGTCATGTTCAAGAATCCAGATTGAGATGATTCACCCTTTATGACATGGCGCGCTATCCTGCTGGAAGTAACCATCAGAAGATGGGTACACTGTGGTCATAAAGGGATGGACATGGTCAGCAACAATACTCAGGTAGGCTGTGGCATTGACACGATGCTCAATTGGTACTAATGGGCCTAAAGTGTGCCAAGAAAATATCCCCCACACCATAACACCACCACCAGCAGCCTGAACCGTTGATACAAGGCAGGATGGATCCATGCTTTCATGTTGTTGACGCCAAATTCTGACCCTACCATCCTGAATGTCGCAGCAGAAATCAAGATTCATCAGACCAGGCAACGTTTTTCCAATCTTCTATCGTCCAATTTTGGTGAGCCTGTGGGAATTGTAGCCTCCGTTTCCTGTTCTTAGCTGACAGGAGTGGCACCCGGTGTGGTCTTCTGCTGCTGTAGCCTGTAGAAGAAAATGTGTTACCTTACAATTCTTATTTGGTTTTGGTATAATGTTACTTTCTCTCGGGAACATCAAATGTCTTGCGGAGCTGCACTCATTGTATGTAAGCCTTGTCATGTTGATGAAATGACCCTCTGATCTGTCCCCCTTCCTGGACCGTCTCCGAAACACCTTCATCTCTCATACATTGATCAAGGCCCGATGAGTGACCCCTGTAGTGACATCGTCAAGCTCTCCCGAGAACGGTCACACCTTGTAGATATCAACAGATGTCTCTTCCTCTGCAGAGAGACATGTGCTGATTCAATGCAAATCCACTCATGACGCCTTCCCTTTTGTTCTCTCAAACTGTTCTGTATAAATCCAACTCAGCCAGGCCATTCCACAGACTGGATCTTCATAGACACACTGTGAATTTCTTTTCTCCACTGTCAGTGATTAAACCTCATTTGAACCAGCTACAGAATTGGACCTGAAGAGTTTTCTTCCACAAGCCCATCCGCCTCAAGGTTCCACGTGTTGTGCGTTCAGAGATGCTCTTCTGCATACCTAGGTTTTAATGAGTGGTTATTTGAGTTACTGTTGCCTTTCTATCAGCTGGAACCAGTCTGGCCATTCTCCTCTGACCTCTGGCATCAACAAGGCATTTGCGCCCACAGAACTTCCGCTCACTGGATATTTTCTCTTTTTCGGACCATTCTCTGTAAACCCTACTCAGATGAGAGTAGCAGTGATGATGAGAGGAGTCAGTGTGGAGATTCAACAGATTCAGATGGAAAGTCTCTTTAGTTAATTCAATAAATAAATAATAATAAAAATGTTAATGTTATGTTAATAAACAACTCTGTACTAAAGAATCTTCTCTGTCTCCCCGCTTCACTGGTTCCACCCCAGACCTATGATGACATATGTGTATGTTGTAATTTTACTGTCCAGAAATGAACTCAGTATGAGCAGACCTTTCATTTGAGCCTAATATTAAGGCTCTATGACGATTTTGAAAAATGTACATTTAAAGAATTTAAATGTACATCTTGAATTTGAAGGTGAAAAATAGGTCAAATCAAAACATCTACATCATTTCTGACTTTCTTGACCCAAATAGTCTCAGAAACCATGTATTATGCAGCACTGTGGGTAAAACCATTAAAAAGTTCATTTCCACAGCAGCCATTTTGGATATAGGGCTCTCCCCAACTAACAAGAAATAATAGAGACTGTTGAACATTTTTATGAAAATCTATATCAGGAGAAAGTAGTACACAGTGACACCATAAATTAAGTTTTAAAATGTATTGACAAAACAATAAACGACAGCATGCTTTTAACCCAAGATTTTGCCCTCCTAGAGACAAACAAGTGCTTGAAAAGTTTTAAGGTGGGGAAGTCCCCAGGGGAAGATGGGCTTCCTTTGGAATTTTATCGGACCTTTTGGGATATTTTAGCACCTGACTTGCTCACTGTTTTTATGGACTTTGAAAAACTTGACCGACTACCTGATAGTTTTAGAGAAGGGATAGTGACACTCCTTCACAAGCAAAGACAAGACCGACTTGAAAAATTGGAGACCCATCACACTTTTGCCTCGTACTGATCCGGGACACCATCTGTTTTGCGAGAGACAGAAACATCCGGCTAGTAGTCTTAAATTTAGATTTTGAGAAAGCATTTGATCGGGTCTCGCACCAGTACCTATTCCAAGTACTGCAAAAAATGTGATTCCCGAGTAGGTTCATAGACTGGGTGGGATTGCTGTACCGGGGCATTACCAGCAAATTCACTGTTAATGGGCATCTAACAAAAGCAGTCAATATAAACTGCGGTGTCGGTCAGGGTTTTCCGTTATCCGCCCTCCTCTACATCGCCTGCATAGAACCACTGGCACAGATCTTGAGAAGGGACAAACAAATCAATGGGGTGGGAGTGCCAGGGAGTGACAAGAAACGTAATGAAGAAGACAGGACAAAGGAGGAAAAGGAGTCCCAGACCTCCACCTGTTTTTAGGAAGTAGATATACCGCGCTCCAGGTCACAGCCGCAACCACCCCATCCAGAAACCCAAACACTGCAGCAATTACAAGGTTCTGGATGGGGTCATACCTCAGAAGACTGAAGATTTTACCCTGGGATCTTAGAGTACCTGTGTCTTTTAACCTACCTCCAGCATATGCTTTTATTCAGACCTTTTTAAAACATTTTAACCTGGAGGAGGAGGAGTCGCATGTTTTAACCAACCGCCGCTCTCTGATTTCTCTTGTGCAGGAGACCAGTGAGTCCAGTGCGCGGGCTCGCACTCGGCGAGCCCCAAACAGTTTGGCGCAACATCAACAACCCTGCTCTCCCAAACAGACTCCGGGACCTGTCATGGATGGTGGCTCATGAGATCCTTGGGGTCAGGTCCGTAATGCACTCCCGGGGCATGTCAGCGCTTTCATCTTGCCCCCGACCAGGTTGTGGCACGCCTGAGACGGTGAGGCATCTGCTCTGGAGTGCTCAGTGGGCAACGGCCAACTCCTTGCAATTCCCGTACTTACCAGCAAGGGGGGTCCTCACAGCACAGTTGGTGCTGTATGGGATGAGCCAGAACAGTCAAGTACCACCACGTGACTTTGCAAAACAACTGCTCACCCTCGCCGCAATCAAAGACGCCATATGGACCTCCAGGAACTTGCTGGTAAGAAAGCACATGCAGATCCCCCCCGTGGCTGTGATCCGGATGGCCGCAGCAACGGCCCAAATGGCCGGAGCTGCAGACGGCAGGCCGAGGACACAGCCACAGAGAAGAATCGCCTCTGTGCCCATTCGGACGAAGGAGTTGGAGCCACACGAGATAAGCTCAAAGCAGCGGAGGCCTGACTCTCCGTGTGAGGCAGGTGGGAAGGAGCAAAGGGGAGAGATCTCCTCTGAGCACCACGACAGGATCCCGAGAGACCAATTCTGTTTGGGGGAGCAGGATGAGTCCCCTTGTTTATAGACTCACTGCGCTCCTGCACAAGAAGGGACTTTGAAAAAATAGTTTTTTCTTTTACCAACGCACTCCCTTTTAAAAGACTTTTAAGATGAACACTCAACATGTATGCCACACAAATATATATACCTTTTAACGGATGACAAATTTGATCTGTATTGCCTCTTTTAAATAATTGTTTTATTGTTTAGATATGGTTTTACAGATGTCTTTGTTGTATTTTAAAAGGTTACTTGTGTACATTTTTGCTTGATGTTTCAATAAACATTTTCGAAAGAAAAAATCTGTTATAATCGGTTTAATATCTGATACGTCCCCTATTCGGGGACCATATATTAAATTGATTTTTGGAAGAGGGACATGGAATAGGGGCTTGCTCCGTCCACTCCACGCATCGACCTGATATTGCAGTACCTCCAGGAATGGTGCACCCCTCTTATCTGTCAAAATGTAATACGCCGTTGTTTGAAAAAGTGTATACATACTGATATTGTAGAGTTGAATTAATCCGCTCAGGCACTGACACACATATCAATTGGAATATTTAGTCATGGGTATGTAAAGCTTGAAAAGTCATTACTAGCTTCAGTTTCAGCGACCTCTCCTGGCGAAGTTCAACGCTGCAGCGGATTTAAAGCATCTTTGCTCTGAAAAGACACACACAGACACGCAGACTGATTATCATGTTCTATTTACTAATAACCCTTGATGACCGTGTGTTTTGTGTTATTGAGGAATATATGGTGAAGGTTGGGTGTGCTTGTGTAACTATGTGGGGAACACTCAAGGATTTGTATTGAGGTACTGTAATGCTCCTTGATATAGATATGCGATAGACCATAGAACGGTATACAGTTACTGTTGTTTATGTAACTTTACTTTCATACGCAACATATTTAAATGCATCAACTCAACAGCAACAACGCACCTACCACAACAACAACCCTGGATTGCTCGTCCAATGTGACGTGTTGCCTTTTCCCACAATTAGAAATAAATACCCTGAATCAACCATCATATTTTCTACTGTATTTCTATTGCATATTTGCCACATTAATCGAAGTTCAAAATTAAATGAAGTGTTAAAATCCAAATTTGGGTGAAAATATATTGCATCAGTACACATCGTTTTAAACCTACATCTACACATACTGTATTAGAGCTACATCCAGTCTATAATCCCCAGAATCACAATTATTGGCCAAGTAAGTGTAAAGGAATTTGACTCTCACTACACAAACACACACACACACCCACACACACACACACACACACACACACACACACACATACACACACACACACACACAAAGAATTAGACACAACTAAAACAAGGATAACAAACTGACTAAATGTAAACATCAACATTTTATTTGTCAATCAGAGAACAGTCTGTCTTCTCTTGTGTCTGTCTACTTTAAATCTCAAACAAACCAACATGCTTAACAGAAGCTGCCTGAGATTTGCTGTGAACTAGGGCTGCGTGTTATTGAAGGTGGAGAAAGTTTTAGTGGGCAAACATAGCTATATATTTGCTTTTTATTAGGGCTGTCAAAAGATTGATTTTTTTTAATCACATTTTGTCCATAGTTAACTGGCGATTAATCACAAATTAATCACATTTTTTGGCACATTTTTTTTTCTTCTAAATGTACCTTAATGTATTTTTTTCATATTCTTTATACTTTTAACAACATAAGGGCAAATATACTTGATTTATGAAAATGTTTATTTAACACTTCAAATATCCCCTTACCAAAACATGGGATCAAAACAGGGTTATAAGAATATATCACAAACAATTAAAGTGAACATGTCACAGGAGATAGTGTAACAGGAGATAAGTACAGTTAGGATATAAGTGGCTTGCAAGTGATATCTCAGACTGGACGTACTTCTATGGTAGCTCATTTTATACCCACAGTACGTGCAGATGACTTTGGTCTTATCGACTGAACCATCCGGCAGTCTTTTGAAGGTGAATTTGCCGTTCACAAATCGCCCCTGTGGACACGCACCGTGTCCACAGGGGCGATTTTAAACGCGTGTGGACGCGCCGCTTCCCAGTATTGCACGCTTGCTGGGCTGCCACTAGAGGATGATTGACAGGCGCTCTCCTTCAAACAACACATTTTTGCGAGTGTTCGCGAGCGTTCCCGAGGCGGCGAGTCGAGTCGACTTATACTTTAGGCAAATGAGGAGCGGCCAACTTGCGCGCCATCTCTCGACATTCGCCGCGACGCTACCAGAATGCATTGCACGGCTTTTCACATAGACAATGAATGGGTCGCGGGGAAACACCGCTGCCTGTGGACACGTACCTTCCCTCTGGATCAAGACTACAGGTGCCTCCGACGGCCATAAATCATACAATGCGCGTTTTTTTTTTTTTTTAAATACCGAGCATTAATCGCGCGTTAAAAAAATTAACGGCATTAAGAGGATGTTGCGTTAACGGGTTATTAACGCGTTAACTTTGACAGCCCTACATTTTATATATTATATATAGTTTGGATGTATAAACTTTTTTTTCAACTTAACGTTTAAACTTAATCAACAAACGTTGTTGACCCTCCAGACCACTAGGTGGCAGTGTGTCAGTAACGCGTCAGCAGTAAACAAAGAAACCGGAAGTTGTTGTAATGAGCTAAACCCAAGTTATTAAACTTTTTGACATTTGATTGAAGTGAATAATCTTTGTGTCGTTTGAACTCGACGTCGGGCTGTTACTGATTTACCAGAGTCAAATAGAAACAACTGGTGGTTTAAGGTTGGCTTCTGATGGGAACATCCAGCAATGCATGATGGGAAATGTAACACTTGGGATGGTTCTCACGTAAAATGTAAACAATCTTTAACTGCATGATTACAACCGTGTTTGTTCTGTAGTATACTGTGTGTCTCCTCGGAGTCCCAGTGGTCCCCGGTATGACCGAGCTTGTATCGTCTCTATTGTCGCCACCGTCACTCAGAGTGGTCTGTCCGGGAATCACTCCGCGGTCTCGGACCAATACAACTCATACTTACCTGGCAGGGGAGATACCATGATCAAGAAGGTGGTTCACCCAGGGCGAGGCTCTGTCATTGCACTCCAGCTGAGCTGCAACTCTGCGAATTCCCCAAATGTGGGAATCTCGACTGCATAATTTGTGGTAGTGAGGGACTGCGTTTGTGCTCTCCCCTGATCATTTGTCTAATGATATAAATTCTCCGTGCAGGCGTAACGTTTAATGTGTTTGATTTGTATTTCCAGTATTACATCGTTTAGAAATGGTATTTGTCGTCAAGACAAATAATACATGACAAATACTACATGACAAATAAGACATGTAATACATGTAACACTGTGTAACATGTGATATACCATTTTATTATTGTTATTATTTTGGCATAGCACCATGTTGAAGCTAGTATATCCTGCAGTAAGGCGTCAACATGATACATGTCTATGAAGTAGCTGTAATAACAGACCACTCAGTAGCATCACACCTATTATTCTGGTCTATTGGATGGGGTCTCCTTCTAATGGAGGTGAAATCTTCCTTAAGAGAACTGAAGTAAACGATCACTAGAGCGTAGAAAAACAACTGTTTACTTTCACTTTGTGGTATTTTCTCTATGTGTGTTTTGTAATCGTGAATCTATCATCAGGTCCGTAGTTTCCCGGATGAACCATCAGTTCAGGGTTAAATCCTGCAGACGGCTCTTCTCCACTCGAGAGGACTGGAAGTGGTTTCGCTGTTGCGAAGCTCGTGACCAGACCGTAAAAACACGCTCTTCTTCGTGGAAGAAGAGCGTGTTCCGACGTGATTCTCTGTGTTTTTATGCCGCGGCTGTTTGTAACTTGGCTGGACACAAGATCTGTGTTGCTGATATTTACGTCGTCGCTGGATCCGAGTGTGTCACGTGACCAAGGAGACGCCCACGCATCGCATTCTGAATAATCCGTCGTTTCTCATTTTTCTACTTAATTTGATGCGTTTGTGAGGTCGGATTTCTTCACTGGTAACATCAATGAACTTGTTCTCAGATTTCAAAGTGTCACTTAAAACGCATCATTTAGCACCACACCTCTCAGTGGCCCTCATTTATCAAAATTTATCAAACAAAGCGCAGGATCTGGTGTAGATTCTGGTGTAAATATCAGTGTACGCCAAGTGTCACGTGTGATTCAATAAAAGTGTGTACGCTGCTGATTTCGGCGTAGAACCGGCGTGGCATTGATAAATCCGGCGGCTGAAAACAATCGTAATTTAAATGACACGCCCCTATATATTCATGCTTCATAGGCCTCCCCCGCCCTCTTTGCGACATGGAGACTCGGAAGACGGCAAAGAAACAAAACTTTTCTGAAGCAGAAATAGAGGTTATCACCACGGAGGTAGAGCGAAACAAAATAATATTATTTGGTTCCCTCAAAAGCGGGATTAAAGGCACACAGAAGAACGCAGTGTGGGCCAAGATAACAGCGGCGGTGAACAGCGTTGGTGTTGACGCACGGAGTCCAGCCGAGGTTGTATTTTATTTCTTGTAAAATATAAAATAAATAATATAATAATAAATATAAATGTACTACTGCTGAAATACAAATCCTTTACATGTAGGTTAAAAAAAATGGAGTGATATGAAAATCGCCACCAAAAAACGGGCTGCTGCGTTTAGGCGCAGCAGCACCCAGACTGGGGGAGGACAGTCTGACACAGACCTGACGCTGTTGCAGCAGGAGGAACGGGTGGCAGCGTTGATGGGCTCCCCGACCATCATGGGGATAAGAGGCGGTGGGGACACTGATGAGCCTGAGCTGGATGACGGTAAGAAAGTTGACACAGTCTGCAAAGTGCAACGTTTGTTGTATTTTATTAGTATCACTTATACTGGGTGCCATGCAAAAGAAAGTAGAATAAAAATAAAATGTCCCCCCCCAGAACAGCCAGGTCCAAGCTGCACGCGAGGGGGCTGTGCTGATAGTAAGGTGTCATTGCTATGTGTAACCAGTAGAGGGGGGCCGAGGGACTGCCCCACGTTGGGCACTCGGGATGAGGGGCACAGAAGAACAATAAAGGAACGAGCGGGTTAGCTCGTGAAAGACAAACGTCTGGTTCATTAAAAATTGATGAACAAAACAGGGGCCAGGCAGGAGTGGGAGAGGAGGGAGAGCCCACTTGCTCAGCTCCACCACACGCTGCTCCACCACCAGCTCCAGCTCCACCCAGCTGCTCCACCACCAAGCGCCCGATTCATCACCGAAGAGGTTCTAGACAGGCAGAACGAAATATGTCAATTGTTAGGACATATAAACAATAACCTGGTTGCAATAAATGACACACTAAAAACAATAAAACCATGATCATTAAATGTTGTGCTGTGTTTCTCTACTGACCGTTTTTAAAAAACGCTGAATAATGTTGTCTCTCCTCTGCACAGCTCTCAGGTGTGGCTGTGCTGGGCAGGGCTCTCCTGGCATAGGCTCATCTGACTGTGCTGGGACATCAATGGCACGCGGTGACTCTGCGCAATATTGTGCAGAATCCCACATGCCATAATGATGTCACATACCTTTTCGGGTGTGTACAGCAGGGTTCCCCCTGCTGCACCCAGACACAGCCATCTGCCCTTCAGTAGCCCGATGCAGCGCTCCACTGTGCCCCATGTGCGCACGTGCGTAATGTTGTATCTGCGCTCCTGCTCAGTTGCAGGATGGGCCAGTGGAGTTAAGAGGTACTCGGTCAGGGGATAGCCTTTGTCACCTAGTAAACGATTCACACCAAATGTTAGCATTGTAACTTGAATACTTGTATAAAAGTACTTTAACCGCTAGGCTACTCACCAAGGAGATGACTCCGGCCCTGCAGTGCGCCCCTCTGAAGCCGAGTCCCCACGCTGCTGTTTTGGAAGATGTAAGAATCGTGGGTGCCCCCAGGCCACCGGGCTACCACATTCAACAGGGAGAGGTTGGCATCACAAATGACCTGTACATTAATCGAATGGTAACATTTGCGGTTCACGTATGCGTAATCGTTGTCTGATGAGGGCTTCAGACGCACATGTGTGCAATCGATCGCACCGATTACATTAGGAAACCCAGCAATCTCATAAAAGGCTCTTTTAATCACAGTTTGCTGAGCATCCGCATACGGGAAATTAATGTACTGCCGTGAGAGGCACTTTATTGCCGCCAGCACTGACGGCATGGTTCGGCTGATGGATGGTTGTGAGATGCCAGCCCGATCCCCAATCTCCCGTTGAAAGGTCCTGGTGGCCAAAAAACCCAACGTGGAGAGCACCTGCACCGGCACAGGTATAGCACAGGAGCGCCTTGTCTCCCTCTGCAACTGGGGCTCTAATGTCCGGCAGAGGAGGAGGAGGAGATCCCTTGGCAGCCGAAAGGCTGAGCAGCCATTCATCGCTCTCCTGCAGAAGATCCTCCCGTTGGCGGAAGTTCCGTTCCTGACAGAGAGGAGCGTATTCCTCTAACAGCAGGAGGTCTGCCATCATCAATGTGTGATGACGGAAGTTTCTCGCCCGTAAAATATGGGATTGAATGTGCATCTGACCAATCACACTGGATATCTGTCAGGCCACGCATTGCCTTAATCACCCAGGATTGCTCATGTCAGCCTGACAATCGGGCTGTCTCAAAATGTTGTTTTATTTCATTCTTAAATGTATACTGGTACTGTATACTTGTTTCGTTTTATTTAACTTTGTTTTATTTAATTTCGTAATTTTGTTTTATTTAATTTCGTTATTTCGTTTTATTTAATTTTGTTTTATTTTATTTCGTTTTGTTTTATTTAAGTTCGTTTGTTTTGTTTTGTTTTGTTTCATTTTATTTTGTTTAGTTTTATTTTACTAATGACAGTAACAACACTGCATCACTGCATCAGTATGATCTATTTATGATCCGACACAGCCTCTGTCCTGACTCCTGCATGCTTTACGCTGGTTCCAAATGTGCGTACACCTGGTCAGAGCTGGCGTGAGATTTGTGCGTACCGTACGCTCACGCTCAGATTCATAAATGCCGATCCTTGCGGTGAATTTGGTGTACACCCATTTTTTCGGTGTACGCAAGTTTGATAAATGAGGGCCAGTGAGAGGGACTGTGCGGCGGATCAGGTCTCTACCTCCGACCCATTGTCGGTATCGCTTCTCGGCCTTTTGGCTAAGATCAAGTGTAGTATCTGTTCTTATCAGTTTAATGTCTGATACCTCTCTTACCCGGGGACCATATATTAAATTGATTTTTTGCAACAGGGAGATGGAATAGGGGCTTGCTCCGTCCACTCCACACATCAACCTGGTATTGCATTACCTCCAGGAACGGTGCACCCCCACTTGTCTGTTGAAAGTTATCAGTCGCATTAACCACAGAATCTCTGTAAGGACTAGAAAAGTTCCTCTGCTGTTGTTGATGACGGTCAATTAAATGGTTCATGTTGGTAACCAGCAATGGCTGATATAGGACAGAAAAACACATACTTTCAAACATTCAAATTGGATTATTCTGGATCTTAACTTTTCTATCTTTTCAATTTAAATGAATGATCCCATTTAAAGACGACCTCTTCTGGTTCCTACTTGTATTTCTGGTTCCTATTAGAACATGTTCACATGCTGTGATTTATTTTGAAGGACGGTGACGTTTGTCTTCTCCACATGGAGACTCCACTCTCAGCTGGAGAGATGTTATACTAATGAGTTAGTTGGTGAAATCACTTTACAGAAGAAAAGGAACGATTTCATTTGAGGCGTTTGAGGAGCAGTGTCTCCCTTTGGACCTGGACTTCAGGCTCTGCCTTTCACAACAAACTAGAGAACATGCTGAAGGAAAGAGAAGAAGAAAAGCTTAACAGGACCTCTTGGACTTCTCGGTCCTTAAAGAAACAGTCTTTCAATCTGAGAAGGAAAAGTGACTCTTTCGCTCTTCACAAACATGCAGACTTGGAATTACTGCTGGGTTGGGACCTCAGGCCCAATATGACATCACACAATCATTTATGTTAATAATATATATTCATTTTACTCTTTGACCACTTGGGGGAGACAGTAACTACTTTCCACTTCAAACCCTTGGCTCAGTCAAAAGGCATCACCATCATGCACTTTATGAATTCCACTGGAATCTTTTCTCAAGAAGAAGTTTGTTACAACAGTGAGTGTCCATTCACATGTATATATGTCTATAATACCAGACCCTCCAACCCAACGACAGCACAGGACCGAAGCAACTCCAGCTGAAGCACAGAACTTTATTTATAAAAGGAAAAAACACAAAGAAACATACAACAATAGAAAACCAATATGTTTTCATAATAACATGAATGTGGTGAGATACAATAATGTTTAGTGTCAATACAACCTTCCTGAGGTTTGTGATTCTCAGTTGGACTATTTCCTGTGATCCATTGGGGATCGTTAAGGTTATATGCAGGTCTCATTACATTCTTTATTCTTCTTTACCCGCAGCACTCAGACTTCCACATTTACATGCTCAATCATTTCTAGGATTGTACATCTGACCTGATGTATGTGTGTCAAAGATATAAAACAGTAGATATGAATTGTTCTATTAACTTGCCCTTCCAGGATGGAGCCAGGATCTTACCTGCTAGTCCTTAAAAGCTTGTGTTCTTCTACCAACACGCCGTTACTGCATACTGCTATACCATCGATCTCTAAACTCAACGCTGTCTTTGATAAGTCACGCAGACCTGAGTGATAAACGTGTATCAGCTGTAATGATGCTATGTTCCATTTTCATGGTTTCCGTGGTAATCGTTGCCTTTCTAATAGGAGTATGAAATATAAAAGGTGGTTTACTGAACTGACAGTTCCACCCCTCCAGTACTCCATCTGAGAAACACTGTTTTAATCCAGCAGTTCGTTGATGAACAGGTGAAATCAAGGTGCTGCCCACTAGTGGTGACAGGAAACAATAACCAGGTAAGATGATGTTCATGACATAGTTATGACGTAATGTTGCATCTACTCTTTTATGTCTATGACATATCTGTGTCTTACTTAGTGAATGCATGTTGTGTGTTTAAGCCCTCATCTTGTTCTCTTGTTAAGTTCCTTCATACTCTTCATCTAATGCCCCCCCTCCCCCTTCCTTCAACTCCATCCTGGACTCACACCCACACCTTTCCCTTCCCACCGGCTCCTTGCCGGCCCCCGCAGCAGCCGGTGCCCAGGCCGCGGTGCTGGCTAGCAGGCAGGTTCTTGTACACAGCCCGGCTGTAGGGGATGAAGCACAGGCCCAGCTGCAGGTGTCGGGCCAGGCGGCAGTATGCGGCCAGCGCCAGGACCAGCAAAGGGGTGACCAAGAGGAAGCCCACCACCAGCAGAGCCACGCAGCCGCCGTCAGTCAGCAGGTCTGAGCAGTAGGGGGTCGTCCCATGAGGGCGCACCTGAAGAGGAGAGGAACCTTGTTTTATTCAATCAGTTCACCTTTAACACATCTTCAAATGGACCTGCAGCCTGACAGAGATGAACACGTCTTCAGGGCCGAGCCTTTCCGCTGCATTCACACCTGGAAGCTGCCCGTTAAACCCTCGACTTCTCTGTCACGTTCCCCAATCACACTTTGTTCTACTGGTCAGGTCATCGAACCGGCTCCAGTCTACATACTTGTGATCTGCATGTTTTATCATGTTCTGTTTGTTGATGTTTAGAAAAGAAAACATTTCCGATAGAGGTCAACGGTCAGGAGCTGGGCCTGCAGATATTAAGACTGGATACACTTGTGGCACCGATATTTATATTGTTATAATATATATATATATATATATATATATATATATATATATATATATATATATATATGTGTGTGTGTGTGTGTGGGGGGGGGGGGATGCAGAGACACAGCAGGCCTGAATCCTCCTTATCACCCCACGAAGGATGAAGGGAATATGTGGAACATGCAGCTCGGGGGAGAGACGAGTATTTATTATGTGAGAGTTTTGATTCTTACGTGTATTTGGAGAAGAAATACCTTTCCTATGTATTATCGTATGTATTATAAACATAATTCCCTTAAATACCTTGGAAATGTTCTGAATGTTGGCAGCTCAGTTCGAAGAACCCTAAATACTTCTCCACCTGTCTGTCTCTACTTTTCTCCTCAACCCTTTTTCCTTTTGATTCCAGGTCGGGATAATCCCCCTCTAAGCTGCTGTCACATGAGGCCCGATTGTGAGAGAGCAGGGGAACTGAGAGTCCTGGTCTCGGTCATTAAGGAGGTCTACAACCATCGCTGTGCACTAAATGTCTCTGACCCGTGGTGACATGTCGGCTAACACTTGGGGTAATGGGTGAAGAAGGCTGTTTTGTTGAAGTCTTCTTTTATATTTTCGAAGCATTCTGTGCATTCTTTCTATATTTCTTTGTTCACAAGCACCCCCCCCCCCCCCCCCCCCCCACACACACACACACACACACCTTCATCTCCTCAGCATCTGAAACTTCAGACTTATCTGATTATAGAAGCTCTCATCCCGACGGAGCCAAACCCCACCCTCAGCTAAGTGTTACAAACTTGAGGATCAAACTTTTGAGATTAGGACTTTTAGATGTTACATGAAAAGATGGCTTCATCTCTCGCTCCTCTCATCTTCTGTTTAGATGTTCAGTGTGTGTAAAAAGTGATCCTGTCTAACCGTGTTTTACTCTCAGAGGTCACAGAGCTGGTTTGAAATGATGAATATTACTTTCCAATTACTGACCAAAAAGTAATACTTGGTTATTTATGACTTTTAATTTTGAAAAGCACACTATAACATTACTTTTTATGACTTTATTTGACATATTATACTACTGCTTTTTGATCACTTTTTTTAACATACTGCACTATAACTTTTTAATTTCCTTATAATATGACTTTTTAAGGATGTGCTTTGATATGGCGTTCAATGTTTTGGTTGTTGATACTATATGACACTGTCTCATGATATGAATATTACTTTAATGCCAATCAAATGAAGACTGATATTTTGATATTTTCTGAAGGCAAATATTCAACTTGCAGGTGTCTGACTGTGGGAATATTACACAGGCCTAAATGTCTGGATGCTCTTGTTCGATGAATTCTCCCCCTAAATATATTGGACGCCTATAGCTGAGATTAAAACAGTCCAAACAAGTGAACAAATAAGTAATGCAAAATGCCCTTGAGCAAGACATTAGCCAGCTCCTTCGTGACTGCACCTCCACATCTACATCCTTCAGCAGGCTCACCCCCAGCCCTCCGTTCTCACCGTAGAGTGGCAGAGGAAGCCAAACACCACCATGATGATGGCCGGCGTCAAGATGGTCCCGAACACCAGTCCGGCGAGGCAGGCGTTGATAGTGGCGATGATGAGGTTCTGAGCCGTGACCAGCACCGAGCAGGCCCAGCAATCCAGGGACCCCCGCAGCTCCAGAGGCGCCTCACTGCCCCCACCCCCGCTCTCTGCTGCAGAGTAAGGAGGCGGCACGACGACGCGTGACGGGGTCTCTCTGCCTCCACCCACGGCGGCGGTGGAGGCCAGGGAGTTGGACTGGTGGAGGTGCTGGTGGTGGTCGCTATGGTGATGGTGGTGATGAGGCGGCAGTTCCTCGGACAGGTCCAAAGCCTGGTGGTGGGCCCCCTTCTCCAGAGTAGCAGTCATACTTGCAGAGAACTGTGGGCAGAAAGTACAGAAATGAATGTTGTGGGATGGAAAGCGAATCAGTGACAGATGTTGGTCAGCCCAGATGTTTCAAGGCTTTACTTGTAGGAAGAGGACCGGATGACTCCAGGAGTCTGGCTCCATAGTCGCACAACGCTTCCGTACCTCATCACATTCCACTTTTAAAGGCTGAGTGGCTCCGGGTTCACTCAGAGTTCAGGTTTTATCCCTCAGGATTCAGCTTGTGTGATGTGAGGTGATGTTATCAGAGGCTGATTGTCATAATTACTATATGGAGTTTGAGAGATGAAGGCTGAGGGCATCAAAGTTTGTTTGTGTAGAACCGTGTGCTTGTGTTGACTTCTGTTGCCATGGAAATAAAGACGTTCAGATGGAAAACTTACATCAAGATGATGAAACCATTACGTTTATGTTTGAAAATTGTTTTTACAACGTTCAAGTGTTTTAGCTGTAAAATGTCTGAACAAACTAACTATATACCCATATGACATTGTGTGGTATTTGATTGTGGCATCAGATTCAAAATATATATTTGTGCAATAATGTATGTCAGAGAAAAACTTGATAATGAATTCCTCAATAAGCAATGGCCAAATAAGCATAACATGTTTCATATATTATGTGATTATTAACGCTGGCTGCCTTTTAGTTTATATGTTAACACTTTCTGTTAAAAGCTTGATGCCAAAATTACTTCATGTATCACCCCTTTACATTAAATAATTACATAACAATATCCATAATGATGAGCCAACTGAAACATGGCTGTGCACGTACGCAGTGATAATAACTAGATCAAACTGCTACAGTTATGCCATAACTACATATCTACACTATATTTGTATACATAAAGACTATCCTCATGCTTTCTATATGTGTTGACATAAAGATTGTTCTCATGTTTTTGATACATGTGTAATACCTGTAAATCCAGCCTTTGGTTGTTGGACATGTCGCAAATTTTGTCCCAATTGAAATAAAACTGCCAATGACCTCAATGACCTGGATGTGTGATATATATGTAAATGTGAGTCTATGAATTTGATTTGTGAGAACTGAATGTGAGAGTATATAGAGTCAGTGAGGATATCATTCACATTCAAAATAATACAAATTAAAATGATGCTTTACAGATTGAGATATGTTGAGTTGGGAAGGTGAAGGTGGGAAGTAACACAGTACAACTATGTTACTCTGAGGTGGGAAGATTCCTCAAATATTCTACTCAAGTAAAAGTACTATTAGTGAAGTACTAGTAAAATGACCAGTCTAAAAAGCTACTCCCCTAAAAGTAAAAAGTAGCTTGTTTGAAATGTTCTGCCCATCATTCCTTGTTTCTTTACTCAGTAACGGATGTGATGATACGTCAAAAAGTGAAGTATTAAAAACTACTTAAAAACTACAAAGTGAGCAAATGTAATCTCTTACTTTCCACCTTGGCATTACATCTGACTCTCTTCATTGGAACAATGTGCACCTGCAGCTGAAATCAAATGGAAGGAAGTAATGAAGTAGTATTTGTGAACATGTGACTGCAGGGGAAGACCACGCTGCCGTGCTGTCCTGGGTGCTGGTTATTTTCCACGTCTGGCTGCCATTGTTGTCCCGAGCGTTGTTTTAAGGTGGAAGGTCATGTAGGAAGGAACGGCAGGAAAGTGTGTGTATACACACACACACACACACACACACACATTGTGCCCCTTACTGAAAACGCATTTAGGCTCTCCACCCATTTTACTCAGCGTTCTTATTATAGTCTGGAAAGCATTTCTTTGAATATTACCTCATGCCATTGTTTGACCCAAATGAAGGAATTCTAAACTTGGGAATATTGTGCAACAAAGTGGCTGTGGGACAATATGAACATACTACCTTATCACAATTCTGTTCTTATTCAGATGGCACTCAGAGTAAACATCCTGGTGTCAATTTACATTTAGTTAGGAAACATATAATTTCAGATAATACACATTGGTTTAGTTCAAAACAATCAATCAATAATAATAAATCAATCATAAGGTCTCCCTGCATAAATACATTTAAATCATTCAATCAGACTCTATTGCCACTTGCCCACCATGATAGAGATCTAGACAGCTTTAAAGTTGAGGATATTTACCAGGGCCGGCCCAAGCCTTTTGGGGGCCCTAAGTAGAATTTGATTTGGGGCCCCCCTCTCACCACATTGAGAATATTGACACAAAAGTCACACTATAATATTAAATTAAGAATTGTATTAATACAGTGATGGTTTATGAACTACTGTCCCCCTGGGTACACATACATAAACCCCCCATCCCCCACCCTATTTGTGCAAAAGTGGGTGCAAAAGGGGGAGGGGGGGGGTCTTGGGGTCTGATCTGGGGTTAAATTCTGAATTTTGATGATGTGAATTCTTGTATTCTGGTGCATTTTGGGGACAGCCAGCTGGAGAATGCCAATATCTAAATTTGTTCAGATTCATAGTCTAAAAATCTACACAGACGATTGGGGGTGGCCAGGGGGGCCCCAAACAGCCAATTAGTTCACTTATGCCTCTGGCCAGCCCTGATATTTACTGATGATAATGATAATGGACATTGTGTTTTTGGAGTGTTTTGATCAGGATCCCAATAAATGCCTGTCATCTTCATTAATTTTACTCTTCATAGACTAGATGCCCGGCTGGTTCTTATGTGTTATTATGTTTGGATGCTGCTGATTCTCTATTGTTCCATCCTTCTATGATTCTATTGTCTGGAACAAAGCAGCTGAGATAATTCATTCTGTCTGTCAGACTCTCAGTCGTTGCTTTCTGTTGCTCAGCTCCTCCAGCCCCGAGGAACCGGAGGAACCCGGAGCAACCGGAGTAGGAGGGTGTCTCCGTGATGTCATGTGAAGAGTGATGAGTTGGTACTCACATAGTGCTGCTGGACTCCGTAAGCGTCCTCGTCCTCCAGGTTGATGCTGCTCGTGTCCAGTCAGCCCTCGTCAGTGTCCTGCTCTCACTCTTCTCCTCGCCTTCTAACTGTCTTCTTCAGTCCTTCTCTGCTTGTCTCTGGAGATGGGGACGTTCCCCGGCTTTCCTCCGGGGAGTTCAAAGAGCTTTTGTTGTGTTTTAGGGGGTTTCCTCCTCAAAGCCTTATCTAGTGGTGGTATGTTGGTATGTTGGCGTCCTACTGGTTCTTCTCTCCACCACCCCGCCTTCTCAGTGGAGCTGCTTTCTTTTCTCCACATGCAACATCAAATTCCTCGTGCCACAGAACTGCTCCTTCCTCGGTGGCTCAAAGCAACTTTACTCCCAGTTGCTGTGGTCTTTGTCTTAATGATGTCAAACTTGTGTCTGTCCGCCCTCCCCCTCGTACCTCCCCATCTGATTGAGTGCACAGCGCTGTCCCCCCCCTTCCCTCCCTCCTTCCCTCCCTTTGCACTCCTTGCATCCATCCCACTTTCTCTCCACCCACTAGGCTTATCAGACCCCTGCCTTCCTCCACCAGCTCCACTCAGCACACGCATTCCACCTCCCATATCCAGGACACGCTACGCCCCCACCCCCCGTCCCTTCTCCCCCATCCCCTCTCCCCCGTCCCCTCTCCCCCGTCTCCTCTCCCCCGTCCTCTCTCCCCCATCCCCGTCCCCTCTCCCCCGTCCCCTCCATGCAGTGGGGGTGGGTGTTGGAGGTCAGAGCAAGGCTTGCCTGATAAGTTGAGGTTCAGGAGAGCAGAAGACGAGGGGGAAGGGCAGCAAACAGACTTGTGTTAAGAGAAGCTCATTATTCAGGCTGTTTGTTTTTCATGTTTGTGTCAGAGGTTAGTGAAGTACTAGTAAAATGACCAGTCTAAAAAGCTACTCCCCTTAAAGTAAAAAGTAGCTTGTTTGAAATGTTCTGCCCATCATTCCTTGTTTCTTTACTCAGTAACGGATGTGATGATACGTCAAAAAGTGAAGTATTAAAAACTACTTAAAAACTACAAAATGAGCCAATGTAATCTGTTACTTTCCACCTTGGCATTACTGTACTCAGGTACCTGTACTTTACTTTCTTATAACTTTTTCCTTTGACTTCCTACATTTTTTACATTTACACAACACAGTAATAATACAATACACAATAATAATAATAATAATAATAATAATGATGAACTTCAATCAACTTGATCTCTTTTATTATTTAATTAATTGCATTTAATAAAATACCAAGTGCTTCAGATAGAGAGAAAAAATAACTCGTAAATAAAACACAAGAACGGCATTTAAATAATATGCAAGAGATTAAAATCAACAACTCAGATAAAAGCAGGATATGCTTTGTGATAAGTTAGACAAGACAAAGTTATATACAGCATAATATTATTGTTATGGACTGCAAAATGCCATAGGCTTAAACTAGTGGTGATTATATATATGTAGAGGTATACACACACACACACACACACACACACATTAATACTCTATTTATTGACAAAATCTGAATCTTGGCTGATATATGGATTTGGGATATTTTCTTCTGAATAACAGAACTATTGTTTGAAGGAAATGAGTTCCATACATCAGCAGGGAGCTGCAGCTGGGACGTTCTGTCGTTGACATTTAAAGAAGAGGAACGAGTCGTTGCCTGTTTCCTCCTCTTGAAGGACATCGTCTCATCGTCACCTCGCTGCTCTGAAAACATCCTGTTGTTCAGACTCCACCGAGGCTGAAGAGAAACGACATCCAGCAGCTCTGCTGCAGACCCACGTTGTAAAGACAAGATCAGTGATGAAGACTAGTAGACTTCCATCCTGCTGACCGTGACTGAAGATGTCAGGACGTTCTTCTGTGGGTCCGTGGTTCAGTTACATTATGGAAAGGTAGTGTTTACAGTGTGTGTGATGATCACACACACACATAGATACACTATCAGTAGATGGAGATCAAAGCTTGGATTCTCTGAGATCCAGAAAGCTGTGGAGGGAGCCGGCGATCACGTCACTGATTACAGATCAGAGCTGGAGCTGAATAATGACACTGTCTGATCCTGACCCACTGCCCCCCCAGACCTTCGTGAGCTAGCAGTGTTTGTTTACTTCCAGCACCCCCCCCCCCCCCATGCTTTTATCTACTTTGCTATCTTTAATAGTCCAAATACTATTGTTGTAATAGCTGTGTGAGTAGTATGTGAACTGTCATCATGTGAATCATGTGCTGTTTCTGTTTCTGGTGTCAGAGGACTTCATATGAATGACCCTTTACTCATATATTAATAATTACTATTCATCTTAATAGTTCCTGTGTAGTCTGTCCACCTGAACAACAGAGCAGCATAAACATACTTCAGGCTGGGTGCTGATTGGACCGTTGAAGTGTGTGTCTCCTGCGGAGGAAGAGCGTCCGTCCTCATCATCACCTGACTGATCGGGCCGGCGGACGCAGGCCACTTCCTGTGTGTTCTAAAGCAGGATTTCCTTCAGTCTATCCAGTAATTCTCTGTCCTCTGCCGGCCCCAGACCCGTGACCCCGTGACCCTTAACTTGACCTGAGGACACAGTGACCTGCCGGTCTGTCACTCTGGAAACCCTGACGATGAGACAGTCAATGTCAACAACGGCTCATATGCTCGTTCAGGTCTAGAGCTTCTGGATTATTTGTTCAAGGAGTATTAAATCAATTCACTTATTCTGGAAAGATTCTGTATTTTTCATTGATATGTAGTTATTGATATGTAGGGATGAGACAATTGAATATTTTATTGCTGATCACGACACACTGTTTAATTTCCATTAATGGGATGATCATAAATATCATCACAGTGACTTGAAGAAGCTATTTAGCTCACTATCATGATAGACAAGTAATACACTCCAGAAAATATAGAAAATATTTATATAAGAAATCAGTAGCCAGATTTAAAAAAATACAGGAGGAATGATGTGATAAAAAAGACCCACACAATGTGACTATTTATATATTTATCGTTTCCAAGTATTTATTTATTGTATTTATTCATATATATATATATATATAAAGGTAAAGTGCTTCCACTATGTTTGAGTGGTTTGAAGTGTATTTTGATAATTATAAGGATAATATCATGAGTTCATATTGACCCATGACTAGTAGATGTTGTACGTTTTGACACATCCAGACACATGTTGGTAGATGATCTCATGGTGTGTTTGACAGTGGAGAGATCTCCCTCCCCAACATAAACAGACATGCCTCGTACAGTTCGGGTACAGCGGATGGAAGTGGAGGAGGTTGTGTGTATAATATTAGGTTTCAGCATTGGTTCAGGGACAAATGCGATTGTGTGTCTAAAGTGTCAACGTGTTGTTGGCCTACAGAGGAAAGTGAAGTCTGGTCGTCTGGTTGCGGCTCAGCTGCCGTTTCCTGCCCTGCTATCTGTGAGCTGCTGCTACGACCTCCTTCCTTGGTTTACCCTGGATGCACATGTCGACGTGGAAACTTTTCTGTGGACTTCAGCCTTCTATTTTTTTCACACGCTGATCTAACAATAGCAAGCTCCAGTTGAGGACGTTTAGGGCTGTGACAAATGTTTGGCACAACGGAGGGAAGTGACTTGTTATAGGAGGAGTGCAGCGTAAACGGCTCCACGGTGGGCTTTGACACACTTAAGGGCAGCGAGTCGGCTACAAAAGGTGAGACAGGATGTGTAGAGGAAAAGGTATTGCTCCTTTGGGAGTCGAGAGAAAATAATGGAACAGAAACGTAGAGTCGATGCTTTCATGTGTAAAGCCTTGTATGTGGTCTTGTTCAGTCCTCAACATTTGGTGGTTTTTAAGGCAAAACGTGTATATCGCAGACAAGCCTCTACATGAATGACAGTTTAAGGTCCTAATAGAGGGATATGATAATATATCCATTCAGACCTTTTAATGTCTCCAGGTTTATTAGGTAAGTCTCAACATTTGTCAGGTATTTATTGGGTAAGACTTAAGGGAACACATATTAACCATGAATTAGTTTCTTATCAGCATGCGTATTAGTAGCATATTGGCTGTTTTTAAGCCATTATAAATCACTTATTAATGCCTTATTCTGCATGATCACATTCTGCAACTACTAGGCTGTTAACTACTGTGAGAGTTCCGATCAATAATTTCCTAATCACTGCTTATTGATAGTGAATTATGGAGTTGTTGTAAACCACTTAATAACAATAAGCTTATAAGAAACTAGTTCATGGTTAATATGTGTTCCCTAATGTAAAGTGATACCATTTATTGTAATTAATTATGAATGTGTTAAAGCACCTCCTGTGTTGTATCAATACGTCATCAATGAAAGTAATAGGGAGAAAAAAAAATCACATAGGTCACACTCACTTCTGGATTTATCAAAAAGCGTTTATTATTAATAGTAATGTCACACAAATTCACAAGTGTTTAAGACATGTCTGGCTCAGTTTGGTGTGTGTATCTGCAAGTATGTCTGTGTGAATTCTCTAAACAGTGCAGTTATAAATAAATGACCACAAAGAGAAGGAAAGGGTAAGGTAATATTGCAACAGGAAAAATAGAATTCTCATTTTAAGAAGATAAACAGAAAAAAAGTTGTTCAAAGAGAACATTTAGCACCATCTATCCCGTTATCATATTCAACAGATAATGTCATAAAATCATTAAAATCTCATCTAAAAGCCCCTACATCATTAAAAAAAATTACCATTTCTCAAAACACTTTGGAAAAAGATTTTTTCCTTAATGAGCATACAAACACAGCATTCCATTAGTCATCTTGTCTACGTGAGCAGTGTGCCTATCGTCTACAGGAAAGGTGGTGTTATATTCAAGATAAAGATATCATTTCATATATATCAGAAGAAAAAGGCAGGAGTCATGAGAGGCAAGCACCAGAGAAACAGTAGCCTCCACTCCTGTGGACACACAACCCACATTTCAGTTCTTACAGAGCAGTCGGTCACTATAAAAAATAAAGAGAAAAAAACAAAATCGCAAACTTGTACAACCCTATTAAAAAGGGAGAACATTGATATCCAATAAATAGAGGAAACATTTTAAATTAAATGTACAATGCCAAAAAAAAAAAAAAAAAAAATCAGGAATACTAAGTCTGCATATTGGAACAAAAAAAATCAGAGGTACAACACACAAACACCAGATGGCAATGATTTTTTTCCTTTCTTTTTTAAAGAGATACTCCATACAGAGATGGAAGAAATAACAAAAAGACCTGATGATGAGTGACAACTGAATATTAATCTCCAGAGAAAATGAAAGTAGAATTCATACAAACACAAGATTTACAACACATACGAGAATCTGAAAGACAAAATGAAATCCCCCCCAAAACAACCAAAGTTGTCCAAACCCGTATGTTTTGAAGCATTCCAAACATTTGTATTTTTTTAAATTCTTAATGCTTTAGAAAAATGTTCATATCTCTATTATTAGTATTTTTCATTTTCTCTCTTTTCTAAATACAAGGCCAATGTGGTATATATCTAGGCTGATCTAGTTTAGAAAAAACAAAACAATAAATTATTTTTAAAAAAAGACAGCACCCCACAAAAATTGCAAACAGCATGTACAAATTTCAGTATCAAGACAATAAGAAGAGAGAGGAGTTCTCTCTGGTATTGACAGGAACACACCATTGAAACCATCGACCCTCCACAGTTTGTTCAATGGCAGCACCAGCTGCCCCCTGGTTACCAACCTCAGTGTTGCCAGGGTGTCTGGCTGAAAGCACCATCCCAGAGGAAACGGGGATTTTATTGGCGGCTTGGTATTTCTTTTTGTAAACAGTAATGATGAGTAAACGTATTCAACTGGCTGTTCGGCAAGTATTAGCAGTAGTAGCAAAAATGATCTTAAATAATGAAAGGTTACGTTGAAAACCAAAGTGAAACTGTGTCTTTTGTCCTGGCTTGCAGGAGTTTTGGTTATGGCTGAGGAGATGCAGGAGGGGAGCTCTGTCACCGGGAGGAGGAGGAGGTGGTGGAGGAGGAGGAGGAGGAGGAGGAGGAGGCCTGGTGGGACAAAAACACAGCACAGACCAGTCACACATCAGGACATTCATCAGACTTTTATCAAGTCTGGAAAACGTGAACAGCTGTTTGTCCGTGTGTATAGTTTCTTTTAGGTGCATCTGGCCTGTTAACATCGGCCCATGGGCAACAGATGCAATACAGCTGTTTTGGTTAAATCCTGGCATTTACATATTCATGTTCACTAATGTGCAGTGTCCATGACTGAAGTAAAATAAATGGTGGGAGACCCCTATTTTCATATCGTGCCATGCCTGATCCAAACAGAAGGAAAGTGTGGCATGCTGAATGGAGGTTTCGCGGTGCTCACCAGGCTGAAGGAGTCGTATGTGGTCATGAGCTCCTCGATGCGGTACTGCTCCAGCACCACCACGTTGGTCAGGTTGGGGCTCCGCTGGCGTGCACAGTCCTCACAGTGAACCACGTACGTCTTCCTGCTGCTGCTCTCGCTCGTTACAAACAACAGGTCGAACACCTCCACCTGTGAGAGAGGAGCGAGCCGGTCAGGGGGCAGCTACACACAATATACTCCTCACTACACTGGTGAGCCATTTGTGACTATTGTAAAGACATGTGTTGTGCTTTGAGTTGCATTGCATTGTGAGATCATCAGATATATCACAGTGGACTCACGTCACACTCGTTGCAGTAGTACGCAGGCTCGTCCTTGACCCGACTCTGATAGGAAAGCTTCTTGCCGTCAGCCACCAGTTGGTCCCTCAGGATCTGGATGTGCTTCATGGACTGCAGCAGGCAGTGTCTGGCAGGAAGTAAAGGTGCCGAATGTTAAATCACAATATTTAGTTTGTGGATGTACTCGTACTGAGTATGATCTAATACTGATGAGAGAGACCAGGACTTCATTACTTGGAGCCATGTGTTGCTCGTACTCACTTGACCATCTTGAAGGTGTCGGGGTCCGGGACCTTGACAGTGCGGGCAACGTTCCAGGAGACATGAATCATGGGGACGATGGATTTGACCTTCTTCACTTCGTTCCACTCGAACCTCTCCAGGGCCAGCTGGTACTGGTACGCTGCAGATATACATGAATCAATGCAGAGTACTGTCTTCCAAAATATTCAGAAATAACCTGCGTTTGGTCACTAGAAGGGGCTCCCTACCATTGAGAGGGCCGACGTTCCATGCGATGTTGTTGCACCAGCCGACAGCCTGAACCCAGTGGACCGTTCCAGCATTGATCCACACCAGGTCTCCAGGCCGCTGGATGAAGCGGTACACTGGGATGTTGGCTTTGTAGAGGTCCTCCAATACAGGCCACCAGGACCCTGTGAGGTAGTCCACGCCGTGCCTGAACACATACGAGGGAAATGTTACACTCTGTAGACAGGTGAGTGGATGCCCACTGCAGGTATTTACTTACAGCAGAATTATCCAAACGCCTTAAAAGTCCAAACAAAGTGAACAAAGTCAGATCAGTCCACTCACTTTTCACAGAAGTCACTGATGGCGTGCCAGTAGTTCTCATGGACAGAGAACCACTCACAGTCGCCAGGGCCGATGTTGATGTTCACCGAGCAAAAGTTATTATTCTCCTGGTGACCTGTTGATAAAAGGACAGAATTATATTAATATACCATAATGATATTGCATATAGTTTAACTCGCGGTCTTCCACCCAATCAGAGACATTAAAGAGTTGCTCACCTGGCGTTCGGCTCCCAGGAACCTTCATGTAGAGCTGGACGGTGTTCATGCCCAGGATGGTGTGTCCAACATGACTCAGCATGTTTCCACTGGAAGCTACACGCATGAACGCAGGCAGCTTCTGCAGCTCCTGGAGCTGGGACTTCCACCTGAGCAGAGACAGCAACGCTCAGCTTTAGTTCCAAGTGACAAGTAGCATCGATATGTATGTACTCAGCACAAAGAGCACCAGTCATGCTGCTGTATTGACACTTGACCACTAGAGGGCAATGCAACTTGTGGAAAAACATTTAGTGGTTCAAGCGTTGGGTGAGAAATCCCGATGGTGGGTGATCTAGTCTCGCTCACCTCTTGGGATCTGAGAGGTCAATGTTGGTGCCAAATTTAATTATCTTCCCCACTTGTTTCTGCTCACCGCTGAGGAAACAAGAAGAAGAATTCATATTATTATCGTGTTTCACATTTCAAACACTTAGAAAACTTGAGAACTTTTAATAATATCCTTACCTGCTGCTTTCTTTTAAGCTGTCCTTGCTCAGAGTATCAAAACTGTTGGATGGCTTCTTGTCCTTCTCCTCTTCGTCATCCTCATCATCACTGCCTTTCTCCTCCTGTAGACAGAGCACATCATGTTAAGTCCCAACATATAAGTCCATTCAACTAAGCTCCTGGGGTTTAGAGTAATAACAGCGTGTTGCTGTAGAGCAGATGTACCTGTAGACTCTCCTGGAAGCTGGAGGCCTGGTACTGGGCGTACTTGGCGATGGTGGTGTGGGAGCGGCTGCTCTCGCAGGGCCAGGTCTGGCCCGTCCCACTGGGGTCCCAGTTCTCATCAGCAGGCTGCTGTACCTGAGTCCTCACCTCCACCGCCTGCTCTGCGTTGGCTTCCACAAGTGACTTTGTAGAAAACAGTCCCAGGTCTTAAAAAAAACAAAAGCACAGGCGCATTACAACCAGCTGTTGCAAACAAATTACATTGTGATGGACAGCTGTGTCCCGGTCAACACTTCAGAGGACCACGAAGACCACGAAGCGAAGTGGTCTCTGAAATGAGACGGTCCGATCCCCAGAGTTTCCTCTTTGCATCACCTTTGTTGCCTAGCAACTGGCTGTGGTTGGCAAGAAAGCGCATAGAAGAGGTAACTAATGTTCTTCTTTCTCCTATTATTCTATTATGATGGAGAATATGTTGCATGAGATATTTCAGGTGAGAGTGTATTCTGTCACATCTCATGTTGCTTGAAATCCAATCGTCACCGACACGCAATGAATCCTGGGATAAGTTCTGGCTTGAAGGATCCATCCGTTGAATCGGTTGGATCCTCTGAATCCAGGCAAAGAACAACCTTGTTGCAGCCGCTGTGACGGATTTCTCTACAAATGCAGCTTCCAAAGGTTGTGAACGCAGCTATGATGCTCACTCATTTCAGGTAAATGCTTTTATTTATGGGTTTCTACTACAACATGCTATTGGCCCCATGTGAAGGCTTTGTTCCATCACATGTTGTCTACAGTGTGTAGGTTGGCAGACGTGTATGTGCACAAGCACAGAAAAGGGGAGATATTCAGAACACGTCCTCTTTCATTTCAAGTTCTCTGTCCTCCAGATATATCTGGAGAGCTCAACATGACTTTGCATGTAAATAAAGCACAAAAGCTTCCACTCACTGAGGCGCAGAGACCCAGCCAGGCCTCTGATGACAGTAACAGGATTCTTGGGGTCTGTACAAAACTGCAGCAGCACGGGGGAGAAGGCGTCCCTCTTGCTCTCCAGCTGCAGAGAAGACAAATCAATGAGGATGTCAGGACAATAACGGCTTCATTCTTTTGTCTTCATGCACAACAAATCACAACAAGGGGGCAGCACAAGCATAGTGGGTTTAAATATCATATTTATAAATCAGACTTTTGTCTATGTGTCTGGTTTACAGATTACCATGCATGATAATAGATCAAATGTTATTTTTCCAAGGGGGTGTAGGGCCACAGTGACGTACATAGATGCTGGGTGTGGGGGGGTTGAGCTTCTCCCTGGGGATGGGTTCGTCTGAGGTCATGATGGGTTTGACGGAGAAGGCTGGGAGCAAGTACGACTCTCTGAACTTCCCCTTCACTCTCGCCCCTCTGCAACAGAAAAGGACAACCCGTTGACAGATGAAGGTGACGATACAAAACGGATCCATGGATGAATCCTGAAGATATGCTAAACAGGCCTATAGTGCACTTACTTGCAGGACCTGATGACCTCACTGGCGCTGTTCTTAATGGTGATTTCCTCCAGTGGGATCCTCTTTTCCTCCACCTCAGAGGCAATGAAGGTCTCCCTGTCCCCGCTCTCCACTTTGATCAGGCGGATCTTCAGCTCTTTGGGGGGCCCGTCCGACAGCGCTTTTAGTTTTAAGAAGTCCACTGAACCCAGAGAAGAACCGGATTCAGAGTCCTTCTTGTCCTCAGATGATCTTTCTCCAGAACTCCTGGAGGTCCATTCCGCCGGCTCCCCTTCGCTGGCCGAGCTGGCCCCGGATGCTTCCTTGCGTTTCATTTTCTCGGCGTCATAATGACTCCGGTTCTTCTCAGACCCCTCCTTGCTCTGCAGGTTGAGGTCACCGAGAATTCGCCGATCCTTCTTCTCCTTATGGCTCTTACCGTCCTTGTGTCGCTTGTGGCCAGAGCTGGAATGAGTGGAAGAAGACGATGAAGAGGAGAAGGTCATCTCCTCTCTCTTTTCTCGATGCTTCTTCTTTTCTTTCCTGTCTTCGTGCTTCTTGCTGCTACTGTGGCTGTGACCATGCTTCTTCTTCTTGTCTTTCTCCCTGTCTCTGTCTCTATCTCTGTGCCTGTCTTTCTCTCTGTGTTCCTTTGTTTTCTCAGATTTGTGTCTGTCTTTCACTTTGGCATGGCCATCGTGCTTATCAAGGGAGTTCTTGCTTGGAAGTGACTGTCGACTGAGCATGACCTCGCAGCTTTTGCCCAACTCTGCCAGAGAAGACTCGGAGATGGTCGTCAGAATCTGCTCCTCCTTGACCACCTTCATAGGACTTAGGGGAGAGAAGCTTTCCTTTTTGGAAGAATGGATTCCGTCCTCTGTGGTCTCTCCATCATCTCTCCACACATGGGCGTCCTCTATTTTCAGTTTTTTGTCTTCTAGCAGAGGAGATGGGGAAGACTTGAGCGGTGGAACAGCTGGACTGAATGGTGGATTGGTTGAATCCGATGATGGAGAACTGCCTTGCTGCTGGCGGCAGATATCAGGGCCCAGGGACAGCGAGGAGGAATATTTGACCCCAAGCAGAGCTGATGGAGGGGGTCTCCCAAAAGGCCCACCACGGTACGCATACTTCTGGCTCTCTAGGACTGTCGCTAGGGACTTGAACATGCTATTTACCCCCGTTTGGTGGAGGTGGGGTCTTTGGGGTGGTGGAGAACAAGATGGTGTCTCAGAGTCCTCGTCTTCGTCCTCCTCGTCAGCCTCACTTTTCACCTGCTCTGGGAGGCCGTAAAGTTTAGCCAGGTCACTGTGGCGGTAGTTGGTGTTCCCTACTCCCATGTCCATGGACCGCTTAGGGTTCAGAGGGACATTTGGAAAAGGTTTAAGGTAGTCCTCATCCTCCTCATTGAGAGAAGATGTCCGGCTGCAGGGGGATGCCAGAGAACCTTGGCGACTGAGCACAGGGGGGCTAGCGTGCGGATTGGAACCAAAGTCCTCCTGGCTGGGCTGATGCTTCAGTGCTGGAATGAGGTCCGGGGCACACAAGTAGTTCTTGATAGGCTGGCCACTAGGCGTCAAGTTGTCCAGAAGACCTGCAGAGCCAGTCTTCTCACTGTTATACAGCTCCTCCTCCTTTTTGATCGATTCATCCAGCATGGCCATAATGTTAGCGAGACCATCAGGGAGCAGAGTGGACAACTCAGAGGGCTCTTCCTCAAACTGGGCAGAGTCGGCGCCACAGCTGCTGGCGTTTTCCAAACCACCTCCGGTCGCCTGCGTGTTCAGGATTCTCCTCATCGAGCTGGAGGTGGAGGATAAGGGGGGCGGTGGGAGGTTTTCTCTAGGAAAGGCCTGATACAGTTTGGGAGGCTCTCTAAGTGCCAAGGTAGGGAGAGCGTGTTGGCTGTGGTCTCTCTCCCTGCTCGAGTCTTTGGATTGGTTGGGCGCGGCTTGCATTGCCGGGGGCTTGGTGGGGTATACCGACTGGTTCATCCCTGAGGTATTGTGTGTTGATGAGGGACTGAATGTCGTTCCGCCATTGTTGCTCCACATCTCCCTCTGCCTCTGCTTTTCTCTGGCGTACTCAGTCTGGGGGGTTAGAGGGGGCGGCCGCAGCCGTTCTACAGGAGTGGTGGTGGCAGTCTGGCCCGGTGGACAGGGGAGGACGCCACCGCGGCTTAGCCAGGGGTAAGGGGGGGAAGCCTGGGAGCTCAGGGGCGATGGACCTGAAGGAGGCGCAGTAACAAAAGAGAGGCGAGGTGGTGGGGGTGTTGGGGAAGAGTTACAGGAGAGCAGCCTCTCAAGATTTTCAATAGCAGTCTGCTCTTTGCCCTTTGCACTGCATAGTTCATTCTCCCTCCTCCGCTCCATTCTCCGTTTCTCATCCTCTCTCCTCTCCAACTCCCGTTTTTTCTTTTCCTCTTCCAGTCTCTCCAGTTCCCTCCTCTTTATCTCCTGCTCCTGCTTCTCTGCTTCTCTCTTCTTCCTGTCCTCCTCTTGCCTCTGCCACTCTTTCCTCCTCCTTTCCTGCTCCTTCTTCTCCCATTCTCTCTTTTTCCTCTCCTCTTCCTGCCTCTCCCATTCCCTCCTTTTCCTCTCCTCCTCCAGCCTCTCTGCTTCTCTCCTCCTCCTTTCCTCTTCTTGCCTCCTCTTTCTCTCCTGCTCCTGCCTCTCCCATTCTCTCCGTCTTCTCTCCTCCTCCTGCCTGTCCAGTTCTCTCTTCTTCCTCTCCTCCTCCTTCTTCTCCAGCTCTTTCCGTTTCCTCTCCTCGTCCCGCTTTTGTCTCAACTCCCATTCTTTTTTCCGCCTCTCCTCTTCTCGAATCTTTCTCTCTTGCTCCTCTCGGTCCCTCTTCCTCCTTTCTTCGGCTTGCATGTGACCCTCTAGCTCTGCGTCGAGCTTGTCTAGAGCTTCTTCGATGGACTGAGGGACAGAAGTGAGAGCTGGTGGACGAATCTGGGGCTGAGAGTACGCCTGTGTCAAGGCGAACGACTGATGAGCCAGCCTGGAGGAGAGGGCAGGGTTGGATGGCTGAGGTGCAACACTGATGGTGGAACGTGGAGCGGAGTGGTACGTAGTAGGAGAGCTAGGAAGAGGATTTGAAACTCTGCTAGTAATCACACTGTCCCCTGCCCTTTGGTGCCCTGAGGAGAACAAAGAAGATGAGGAGGAAAATGCAGGAGGTTGCTCCATTTCAGCCTGAGCATAACATGTCTTCCCCTTCACAGGCCGGGACTTGGTGGTTTCCTGTTGTTGTGGTCTGGGCGGTCCCTGTTGATGGAACTGGTTGGCAGTTTGGCCTCTCTGACATCCTGGCTGCAGCAGAGCATCCATCTGAGGGGTGGGGCTAATGACGCCACAGGTGGAGGTTTGGGGTATTGGCTCTCTTCCTCTCTGCCAACTGCTATTACTGCTGCCATTGTTTCCAGGGCAACCAGCAGAGGGTGACGGCGTCACCGTGGTGACACCAGCCACAGTTACGCCACTAGAGCTCCTGCTGTTGCCATAGCCACTGATGGAACAAGGGGCCTGAGTTATGGGAAGATTGGCGGTGATGACAGGTGTTCGCGTGGAGTTGGTTGGAGGCAGAGGAGGGCTGACATGATGGTGATGCTGGGAAGGACCCGGAACCCGACTATCCACAACCTGATTGTGGCTCTGCTGGCGGTGAGGTCGCAGCCCTGGAGGCCTGTAGATGCCCGACTCCTGGACAGACAGATACAGAACAGTTTAGGATTCAAAAGCTTATTGATGTAATGTCATCTCTTCACAACTGAAGCTGGGTTGAAAGATGAACTCAAAGTCTGTTTATTTCATATCAAATCACCATAGCACTCATAAATGTAGACACACAAACATATAAATATGGTACACATGATCATGATGACTTCTACTCACTAGGGAGTGACTGCTGGGCCTGCTCTGGTATCTCCAGGCCTCATGGGGCCCACTTTGCAGATGCTGAGGTACTGAGGTGCTGCTGGCAGGAGGAGGAGGAGGAGGACCCTTGTGCCCCAGTCCTGGATGAGGCTGGAAGTGGCTGTAAGGCACACTGCTGCTGCTGGTTGCAGGAGGGTTTGCTGGTGAGGATTGGGCATGCAGGTGTTGATCTCTGTCCCCCCTGGTTGGGGTAGATGCTGTGTGAGAGGTAGCCTGGCTGCCACCATGGCCCCCAACGGGAGGACCTCTCTGGCTGTGAGGACCTCGAGGCTCCATGGCCTGGCAGGGCGGAGCTAGCCGTAGTTTGGAGCTGGGGTAGGAGGAGGGAGGGGACTGCTGGATTAAAGCTGGAGGTTGGAATGCATCTTTCTGGAGCTGAGGAGCACATCCCTGGTTGTAGCTTCCCGGGGAGGAGTTTGGTAGAGGGGAGAGGTTCGAATGGGTGGAGGAGGCAGGAGAAGACTTTTGGGCGTAGCTACCCATTGCTTGTTTGTTGGTTTCCTGTGATACAATGCAGAAGAAGCAACAACAGAACAGAGGAGGATTAGAGTGATATAAAACCAACAAAGGGTCTGATTACATCTGCACTCTCCAAAAGAAAAGGAAATCAATGTTGGGGATGATGTTATTTACAGCCCAGGCAGGTCCAGACTGCTAATAGAATCAATACATCTTTATGGCACCACTCAGTCCAATAAAGGTTTCCCATTGACTCCCAGTGCCATATATCTAATGAAGGGATATATTCCTTACTGGTCGGAGCTGGAACTCTTGCAGTTGTGGGTTCTTGCGGTCGGTCTGTGGCTGCCAGGGAGTGCCGTTTTTGTGAAGGGGGTTCCAGAAGGCTGCTTTTGGAGGGAGGTGGTGCACCGATGGCTGGTGCTGAGATAGCAAAGATTGGCCTGGGCCAGAGAAATGCTGCACCTGCAAAAGAAAGGGGGCATTCAAATATTTACCACTCAAAAGTTTGACTAAAGTAACTGATTTGAGGTTGCAGCTTTGTAATCAGAGTGACTGCTGTTTGTTACCTGATCCAAACTCTTTTTCCTCTTGCTGGGGCTGGGACAGTCCTCTGCGGCCGAGCGGGCCGACGGGTGCATGGATGGTGGAGGAGTGTGCTGGATGACAGAGTGCTCTCCCAGTGGAGGGCCCGGTCTCTTCAGCTGACCCTCTACCATCTTCCCTGGGTAGCCCCTCTGCTGTGAACCAAACAAAATAAGATCAGTGTTGTGGCAGACACAGACAACTGCAGCGAGGGCAGCGTCGCTGAATGGGATTCTACCGAGGAAATATTCAGCCGAGCTTATTTCAATGGAGCACGTCCTTCATCTGTCTGGTTGCAGCAGAAATGACAGCCAGACTAGAGATTATTCTGTGTCTAGATGGATGATGAAACATAATCAGAGCCAATTAGAGAGCTCCTACCTGATGCACCTGAGTCCACATCTCATCTCCCAGGAGTGGTGGACCCCGGGGAATATGCTGCTCCTGAGGACCCCCGAACTAAAGCAGAAAGTAAAAGACATCTATAAAGACGGATCCACTCTTGTGCATAAATCTACCATAACATCACCTGGACGTTGTCACTCACCTTCAGCAGTTGGTTGGGTCGGCTGGGGGGAAGATGGGGGTTTGGGGGAGGACCACCGCCGCCTGCATAGCCTCCGTTATGGAGACGAAGCGAGTGCTCATTGGGCAGTGACACAGCAGGATGTCCTTGAGGAGGAAGGTGGGATTCATACAGCTGACCTAGTTGCTCCCAGGCTCTGTGAGGAGGTGGGGGGTGAAGGTGATGATGAGGAGGTCTCTGCTGCTCCCTCTGCAGACCTGATAACATCGGCTGTGGGAGCTCAAGCTTCTCACCTCGCATGGGCCTGGATGGACCAAAACGGTTAAAATATTTCAACATACCATCAGATCGAAAGGAAATGAAACACCACTTGCTTCATCGTGTCATTTTCTGAAAAGAAAAAGGAACTATCTGCTTTCTAATTTAGTTCATTCACTGATAACTTACCCATTACAAAAGAATTTACTGGGATGGTTCAGTCCGCCCATGGGACCAGGAGGTAGATGGGAAAGGAGCTGGTGTTGGTTCATTCCAGGTGGACACCTAATGAGTTACATGGACAGCAAAGAACAATCAGATATCTGAGCTTTTCCTCCAGCTCTGCTGGAAACGTCATTGCAGGTTAAAGCCGGTGGATTCATATTGAACAACAAGAGGTGGATAAAAAGTTTGTGTCTATGTGTTGTCATGGTAACAGACCTGGCAGATGGCTGCCAGGCGCGGCCGCCCACAGGAGCCCATGGTCCCCGGTTGAGTCCGTCCAGAGGGAAGGAATCCCGTGTGCCACGCCCGCCAAACTGCTCTACTGCGTGATGCATCCAGCCTGCAGATGTTGACAACGCTGTCATGTAGGAAACTCACAAGCTTTCATACAGAACAAGCATCATGGCAAGCTACGTCCCAAAAATCATTGAAATCATCGAAAATATAATCAATCCATGTCTTATTGTTATGAAGTGGTTTCTATATTATGGTCTCCATGGTGGATTCGTAGTCAAATGACAGACTTATGAAACAAAGACCGGGGTTTGAGGCTTTTACCTTCAAAATCTATTGCACTACAATTACTAGTTAGCTCTTCAAAATTACAGGCTGTAGCTGAGAGAGAGGAATGCAATAACTTTAACACTCATTTTAATCTCGCCTCTAACTTAAATATAACGGTTCAAAAGAGACGATCCATTTGAAATGACAGGTTTGAATTGAAACATATTTCCACATGTATTGCCACATATTTCTATAAAGTAATAGTGTAGGGCAGTATGGACCGTTTAACATATATGTTAGCACACAATGTCACTACTACTCACCAGACTAGCTGTGTCTGTGAAGCCCTCCACTGCAGCACAGAGAGGGCCTCACTCCAGCACTGAGAATCTCTGTCTGTCTGACACCTCTGTCTTTAGCACCAAGGACCCACAAGCCTACTCGCTACAGAGAGAGAGAGAGAGAGAGAGAGAGAGGGGGGCAGGAGAGCCACTATGAGAATGAGTGAGACAAGAGACACACAAGTCAATAAATGCCAGCAGGCTCTTTATTGTATAGGCTATAGGCTAACCTGATTATTTATCCACCGTTATAATTAGTTGATTCAACAGCCTGTTTGGTCATTTCCCGAGCAACATAAGAATAACTCTAATTCTCTTGAAGTCACGATGGACGTCTTTGTCTGTAGCTGGCTGCCATGAGTCAGTCGGCCTGTAGGAGGCGCCAGTCAGACAGTTGGTACAGAGCAGGATTACTAGCGAGGCCCAGATGGCTCAGTGGGGTGCTCACCTATGAGGACAGACCTGGGGTAACTGTAATCCTTAGCATGGGCCTCCCGATAACAAGAGGCGGAGGGAGCGACTGAGAGTGAGAGACCTTGGTCGCATGCCAAGTGTGTGTGCCTGAGTGTGTGTGTGTGTGTGTGTGTGGCGATGGAAGCAATGCCAAGTGTGCAAGCTGCACGGTCGCGTCGGCTTGTGCTGATTTAGTGCATGTGAGAAAGAATAGTGTGCGCTCTTAAGTGGATGAATGTGTGTGTGTGTGTGTGTGTATAAAGTGTGCATGCTTGTGCATGCCCGGTGGACACACTAAGGTTTAATCTCATTACGGCAGGCGTGATGGAGGGGGGGGGGGGCGACAGACGGTCTGAACAGGATGGAAGGATAGATTAAAGAGAAGAGATGGAGAAGAGGGAAGGATGGAGGGAGGTGGAGTGGAGAGTAGGAACGGTGCCACAAAAACGCCCACACACACCTTCACACGCGCACACACACACACTCACACACAAACAGACAGACAGCACACAAAGGAAAGCGGCTGAGGGGAAAACACATAAAAGAAGCTGAGAGATAACTCCCTCCCCTCCCTGCTTACACACACACACACACACACACACACACACACACACACACACACACACACACACACACACACACACACACACACACACACACACACACACACACACACACACACACACAATCAAGATACATAGAAGTCCATGTTTCAAAGTCGCTCCTTTCAAAAAAGACAAAAGACTAAAAACCTGAGAGGGATGTTCACACCTCCACCAAACCATAATCCTTGTCATCTCTGTTAAATTGATTGTTGGATATAGTTTAATTATACAAGAAAAGCCCGGTCATATCACCCACTATCATTTGGCTGACACGACAATTACGTTTATTGGATTTGTGAAACATAAAAGTAATAAGAAAGATGAAGCGTGGAGGAGGAGACAGTAACACACAGATTATGACTCATTTCTCTTGCTCAGCACAGCACTCTTCCACGTTTTCCTAAATTAGCTCTGGCCATACACAGTCCTTCCTCCCACCAGTTCCTCTTCTCTGCCTTTCTTCCCACCACCAGCTCTGGATCTCTCCGTCTCTATTTAAAGCCCAGTAGGGATATTTCCATCGCTGTACACTTTTAGCTCGTCAGGAGTGGTGCTGTACAGTGACACACACACTGACACACACACACATCCTCTCTATCTCTCCCCGACCGACGCGGCGATCGTCATCGCCGGACTCTGCTGCTGCGTGAAGATAGGCCAGCGCACCACACGCTCCAAAACAAACTGATACAAACACACACCGACGCCGAGCGTACCTTTAGAGCAGCACCAACGTATCGATTCACAGTCGTGTTACGTCTCGGCTGCCAGTCATCTCTCTGGGGTCTCTTCCACCCTGAAACACAGAGAGGACAAACACATTCATGTCAAGCCGTCATTCAAACAACACGAAGCTACGGCAATTACTCATGATACTCTACGATTTCATTATGGATCAACAACCTCGGCGTCTTTGTCTGATGTTCTTGAGAATCGTTACCAAACCATGACTTTTGGTTTCCCCACTTCTAAGGTGAAACCTGGTTTCAGAAAGCGGGGTGGAAACGTGAGGGTGGCTCAGCGGCGAGGGGGCAAACCAGCAGGGAGGCTGACGCCATGGGAACGAGGGGGCTCCGGTTCGTTCACCCTCTCCAACCAGACACAATGTGAGACTTAACAGGCTGATCTCGCTCGAACAGGAAGAGCTAGACTAAGTCAACTATCACACCGCCCTGGGGGAAAGGCAAATAATACAACACATGGCATGATGAAGAATGAAAGTGTGATGTCAGAATGAGAGAAAATGAATGAAAAGCCAGCCGAGCAGAGCTCCAGCGGGAGTCCTGTTGTTAGTGGGGAGTGCACACAGGGACGCCGTGGCCAGGCTGTAATCACCACTGTTACACAGGGTGTGTGTTTATGTCTGTTGTGACCAAACGCTCATCTATTCCAGTCGCTACCCGGCTATCACATCGCTCACAGCCACTCTAGCAGCTCGGTGTGAGTAACTCAGTCCTCTGAAAGCAGATAGTGCACACAGACGGCAGACAGTGTTACATACCAGCTCGGGTTCTATCAGACGATACCAGCGGGATGAAACGTGGTTATGGCAGCGCTCACTAGTGTACGTTTCATGAAGGCAACGATCAGAGTGTGAGTGAGCGTTATACATTTCATTTTTTGGGGAGCCCCTAGAGAGGACTTACCCCAAACGGCCGGCCCTAAGCTCCGCCCTCCTGGGATACCACTTACAGTCAGGTGACCGGAGGCGTGTTTCTGCACCGCGAAAGCCGTGACACCAGTGGGAATTTCTCAGATTTCATGATGTCATTTCTGCTTCCTATTCAAAGCGAAGCATGAGTTGATTATGCGTGTGTTTAGACAGACAAACAGGATGTGATGTTGGGCTGTAGGGGGGAGGTGGGCGGGGCTTCACGGCTGAGAGAGAATCAAGCTCCCAAACTGGTTTCAAGAGAAATGAGTTGATCTGCTGATTACATTAACACCAGGTCACTGTGTCATCAAAAAAGCTTGAATTTGATGAATGGCACAAATCTCACAAACGCTGTAGGTGCTCATGTCGGATCGCTTTTTTGCTTTCACTTTAACTAAAACTTAACCACAACGAGCTGTAGTGTTCTCCTGAACAGTCATTTATGGACCTTGTAGGATACTAAAACACATTTTTAAAATGTATAATCCTTCATCTATGATCATATTATTTAAGGTTATTTCATTGTTTTGCACTAATAAAAGATGTGTGCTTTATCTGTGACTCAAGAAAACATATTTGTTTCTTAATAAAATGTTAAGTCTTTCCAGTATGCTTTATAGTTTTTGATGGTTGTCAGGATGACCAGAATAATGTGACAAGAAATGTTCATATCGTCCCACGCCGAATAATCATCGGATACATTTATACATTTCTACCTAACAAATGACACATTCTATCAAACTTTCCTCCTGTCTGCAAGTGAAATCCCCTCATTGACACAAGACATCAAAGAGCTGTTCGTGTGTTAGTTGTTGTAGCAACACCAGCTCTCAGCTGGGAGGCGGGGCCAAAGGCAAGCTGTGCCGACAGCCGTCAACCAACCAGAAAGCTCAGGAGAAAATAAAGGAGCTGTGTTGAATCGTCTGTGGCGTCAAGCAAAGAAACACCAAATAAAGATCCACTGTGATCCTGTGCGACACCCAAAACAAAAGGCACGTGTTTCAGGGAAACCTGCTGAGCCACGACTTGTATGAGCTGGGGGAGCAGTGTGTATCTGTGTCCACCTTCCTGGTCTGCAGCCAGACAACTACACTGAGGCCATGAGAGGAAACATAAAACAACATCCACCGGTACAGGGGTCAATATTCCACTTCTTGAGAAACGTACATCCGGAATGATTAGTCGAGCCGGGGATGAGACTTGCAGCGTGGTCATGTTGGTCAGTATTGTCCTGGTAAAGTCGCGGTCCCGTAGAAATGAGCCGATAAGGTTGACAACACAAAGCAAGGGGAAAGCTCTGGAGCAATGAGTTTTTGGCAGAGGATGACGGAAAGGCCATGCATAGTCCTGTTACCCCCCCCGCCCCCTCTCTCTCTCTCTCTCTCTGTCTGTCTTTTCTGTCCTCCCTCGCCCTCTCTAGTCCATTTGGTCATTACATAATCAGTCCCAGATAGAGAGTGTGTTCTGAAGGAAACACCATGCATTTCTCTCTCTCTCTCTCTCTCATGCACACATCAGTCCTCCCCCCAGCAGTGTGTGTGTGTGTGTGTGTGTGTGTGTGTGTGCATGCCACTCCAAGACAACACCACACTGTGTGACTTCATCACATCCACCATTATCTCCTGCTACATCCACCTTAACAACACGACTCTTCTTCGAGGGGACAGAGCTCTGACCAAACCCTTCACCCAGTTACAGCCAAAACGTCCCCACGCAGCAGCAGCAGCTTTAGCTTTAGCATTAGCATTAGCAGCAGCACGCCATAACAGGCCAGATAAAGCTTGTTTGTCTTGTGCATTCCCTTACATCATCCCATTTTAACTGCTGAGTTGTTGATGCTTCATATTTCCTCATCCAGTAGATTTTGAACGAAGGCGATACGTTTGAGGTGAGCAGTAACCTCTTTCTTGGCTGTTGGTGGTCACCTGTGATCACCTGTGATCACGCGGTTTGACTCGTCACCTGCTCTTTTTCCACCCATTTTTATTTGAAACTTTCTGGGCCAACAGAGGAGCCTTTTGTCTCCTGCAGTCACCACACTGACATCTGGCCTGTGACTGACACAAAACTGAATAGGTTAGTTTGGTCATCTCTTTTAATCACACACACACACACACACACACACACACACACACACACACACACACACACACACACACACACACACACACACACACACACACACACACACACACACACACACACACACACACGTATGTGACGTTAAAATAAGGGGAACAGAGCACGGAGGGGAGAGGAAGCTGTCGTCACAACCACAGGAAGTAGGCCTCCCTGAGGGTGTGTGTGTGTGTGTGTGTGTGAGAAAAAGAGGCCTTCGGGAGGGCTTTGAAGGCTGAGGCTTCCTGTTGTTACGATATGTGTATGTGCTTTAGTGCAAAAGCTTTTTCATTGTAAGAAAATAGATGACTGATCTGTGATGATGTGAAACGAGGAGATCCGATTCACAATCCAAGTCGGCTTCCCTCCTAAAATACACCTCAGACACGGTCGTCTTGGCTGAACGGCACGTGCGTCCAACTCATGACTAACACGAGCCTCGTCAACAAAAGACGAGACAGTCAGTTGACTTGAAAAGACATTTACTTGCCTCTGACCCTGGTGTTCAGGGAGAAAGACTGCTCTTTTTAAGCTTCTGGTTGAAGTGAATGACAAACATATGATGGCAGAATGTGTGTGTGTGTGTACTGGATTTCTCCCAGTCACTTACAGAGGAAGCATCAGTCTGAATTTCTCAACAGACTAAACACTTTTGTGCTCGTCGTAGTCTGAATCAAGGAGAGTGTGAGAGAAATTAATAAATGACTCAACAACTGGCTTGGAACCAACGAAACGAAAACGGCGTGTACATCCCGACAAACCGGAAATCTAAAAGGACGTGGGCGACAAGTCGCAGCGGCTTGATCATCATCACTCTCGATTTCCACACTTGAGCAACCTCAAAAGCCCCCAAACTTTTCTTTCTGCTCCTCCGGCTGATCTATTTTCAATAACAAATCTATGAAAAGCTCGGGACACAGAACATCATGCTGCCTCTTTTCATAGAAAACCAGAACCACAAAATCCCCCTCCCTCATATCGCTCCGTCTCTCCAGGTGCACACACACACACACACACACTTCAACTAGCTCAGAAATGCACTAAACAAGATTAGAGACTCTGCTCTCTTGGTAACAGTTGCCAGGGCAACCAGTCGCGTCTTCACTAACAGTTATTAAACTAAGCTAGATAGGCAGAGATGGACAGGCAGGAAATCATAATAGGTTTTATGAGAGGTCTTTACTGATCAACATGTTTACTGAGGTAGGTAGGTACATGGTACACAACATTATGTCTCATCAGCCATGTGTGTGTGTGTGTGTGTGTGTGTGTGTGCACAGCAAAAAAACAACATGGCCATGTGTGTGTGTCCTATATGCATCAGAGATAATGACAGCATGCGTACAGATGGCCGGGGCAGCGCTGTTCTTCCAGTGGGTGTAATTACGCAGCGATCGCGTTGACTCCATCAGAACAAGTGTGACGCAGGCTGACCACTTTTGTTATGACGCCGCATTTAGTCCTGAGGATTCAAGGCATGTTTATAGATTCCTCAGATACCAATGTTGTAGACCTTAAAAAACAAATCTCCCATGATCCACACAGGCTGACTCACTGGCTGAGCTATCATGTATTTGGTCGAGGTGGCTAAAAGTAGTCACAGGAGGTAAGGGGAGGTAATAATAAAAATAGAGGAAGGAATACGATTCTTTCCAAGGTGTGTAACTTTGTGCATGAGTCACCCCCCTTTCCCTTTCCACTGTGGCATCATCATCAGTGGCAACGAGCCAGAGATAACAGTGAGGAACTGAAGTCAGAGGGAAAACTTTCCCTTTTTCTCCCACACAGCTATGAAGGCAAACAGCCTGTTACTCTCCAACACGGCGATCTCAAGATCTTCTCTAATATCATCGTTGATCCTCTGTTCAGCATGCTGCCATGTTTTACATCAGCCTGTTTGTTGGCCGGGGGCTGCATTCGAATCACCGCCTGCTCTCAACCAGTCCACTCCGAACCTTCTGGACTGAATTATCCTGATCGCTTTTTCCCAACGGTTCTCAGGTTTAAAACACAGCAAGACCATAACTGCATGTATAACCAATATTTATAGTTATGGTTGGTGGGCGGCATAGCAGGGTCCTGCTGGTCCATAAACTACAGAGAAATGTGTAGTAAGGACCATGACTTCATCCACGCATGTTGGTGATTAAAGTAAACTACTTTTCCACATTGAAACCTACTTAAATGTGCAAACGTATATATAACCCTTCATCCACGACTGAATCAAAAATCCCTTAATGATCAATAAACTTTATCACATAAGCATGGGACATATTTCACATCATGATTGTCCTATCCAAAATAATGGTGACGTATGATATTATACTGATAATCATACTGGCATCACTCACAGATACGGTACACATCCTTTTTTCCTGAAAATCACATCATTTTAGATAAGATGACTATGAATCATAAGGTCTCCCCAAATTAATAAAGGATACATTAATTAAAAAAAAACTATTTTTGTATCCTGTATTTTTTCCAATGAGACTATTTTTAACTTGTAATACCTGATAGCTACAAATAAGCCTTTACAAATGAAGAATCCTAGCTGACGTATATAAGTCGCCAGCTCCCTCTTTGTTGGGGTCTGTGCCCCACTTTGAGAAACCAGGCAGACTCACACTGCATGGTGGAATTCCTCACATGGCTGACGGTGTTTTCTTGCCACGACCAAACTCCAACACCTTCGTCCTGCTGCCTGGATGAGCTCGGAGTGTTCACAACTCAATCCATCATGTAAATAGGGGGATTCAAAATACTCTGTGTTGCTGCTGACACGGTCGGGAAATTCCTCCACTGGTTTCCAACCAATGTGCCAGCTGACACGTAGAAGAACTTGTGTTTTCACGCCTGACCTGTTGGGGAGTGTTAGAAATCATCATCAGCAGGGCAGATGTTGTCCTGCACCTCCTGTGTGTCCCTCGCTCTCGTTTTGAGCTGCTCTCTGGAGAAGAAACGACACGCTTTACTGGAAAGACAGCCGGTCGTCACAACAGCAGACGTTTCATCACGACACCCAATCACTTCCCACACCCGCTTCCCTTTGAAACACACTCACTTGGATTTGTTTTTTTGTAACAGGCGACAAAACAGCCGACACACACATAGCTATTGTTTCATCACTGTCAAAGTGGTGTTAGATGAGAAGGCACTTTAACCAGCCCACTGACCCATTTCTCATGGGGACAAATCTTAATTAGATCAAAGTAATCCTTAGTTTACTTAGGACCCTCACACCCTTATCACACACACACACACACACACACACACACACACACGTTCTGCTTACTCAAGTTTTGCGACTCACTATTGCCGACTTAGCAGCCTTACCCCCCCCCCCCCCCCCCCCCTTGCGGCGCGTGTGTGGCACTTTAACGTTCCCCCGTGTTCGTCATCACTCATAGTAAAATGGGCGGTGATTGTTCATTCAACCACTCACTCCAACGCGCACACTCCTATTGACATCACGGGACGAGCGGAGGCGGGGGCGCGCTGAGGCAGCAGCACGCAGAGCCGGCCAACGCTGAGCGATGTGGCCCTTTAACTTTTTACAGCCTCCGACATCAAACGCGGAGACAAAGCTGCTTTCCGCGCTGCTCGATCTCACTGATAGGAAGTTAACCATCAAAGGCTTTCTTTTCGCCTTTTTGTTTTCTTCGCGACCCCATGCCAGCACACTCCGCTCGTCCTGATCTGGCTCCTTTATTATAGGCAATAAAGTGACAAATAAGCCCCCCTCCCCCCAACCGGCCACATATCCTCAGCAAAGACCAGTAAAACGAGCGTTAAGCATCTGTGGGCGTTGCGGTCACAACAACCACCAATATCTACAACTGTTGACTCTATTCCAAACAGCCATTACCACACCCTGAACTTTATCCTCGGATAACTTCTATTGTTTGGGATGTGTTGCACTCGTCCCCGCGTGGAGCGGCGGCCGCGCGCCAGCCGCGCGTGTTCAGGTGTTTTGATTTGCTGTAAGTAAAGGCAGCGGACTGTTAGCGCCACAGAGGATCAGCATCAGAGCCTGTCGCTGTATTTGGACTCGGTTCCCTGGTGATAATTAGATAACACATCACGTTGACCAAACAATACCGGTCTGACTTTGGTGCACCGGCGAGCCCTGAAACCCAGACCTCAAGACAGCCCAAAACACCGCCCCTCCCCCCCAAAACGAGAGGTGATGCAAATCACTTCCTTTCAATGCGGCTCTTTGTGTGCCTAAGGATTGTATGGGGGTGGCAGCTATCCATTCACTTTATATGGCTGCCGACCTCAGTGATCCTGCCCACCCCCCACCCCGACTCCAGCAAGAAGACACACACACACACACACACACACACACACACACACACACACACACACACACACACACACACACACACACACACACACACACACACACACACACACACACACACACACACACACACACACACACACTGGCGTGAGATCTCCTTACACAGGCACTTTTCTCTCCATGTCCTCTACTTCTCCTTCCCTCCTCCAGCCAAGGGACGACCAGGAGTCTAAAGGGTAACAATGACCGGACTAGGTCCCGGGATTAGGTCATATTCACTATTTCATGAATACACGTATCCTGTGTGGACTCAGGCCGGTGTCACTATCACCAGAGTGTATGTACACAGGACGACTCTCACCCAGCTTTTCCCGGGACATAATCTTTAAACATGGGGGTTATTCAGGGGCATGTGACACAAACACGTGTACGGCATGATTAAAGCTGTCCGGTAAAGATGAGCAATCGTGAATATGAGGGAAAAATCCGCGTGGGGTTTAAAGTCTCCTGTGGTTGAGAGAGAAAAAAACACGGCGAGATTCCCCCACCTCTTCGATTACGAACGATCAAAGGTTCCGCTTTTATCAATTCCAATAATTCACTGAATCACAACAGAGCCTCTGGGAAACAACGTAACACAGACTCTAATGACCCGGCACACTGAACACACAACTTACTTCTCCACACTAACTCTGCACACAATCAAAACAAAGTGGACTTTTAAATGTTCCCGGTTCAAACAGCGACAGGACTCACCGTTCTTACAAGTTCCACAAATATAGCACTTTCCAAAGAGAAATACGGCTCCGGCTCCTCCGCGGTATCCTTTGTAGTCTTTGTATCCGCAAGTTTGGAGATCCGAGTCTGCAGATAAATTCCCAACGAGCCGGCTGAGCGCAGAGCAGCTCCAGCCCCGTAATCCCTGTTAGTCTCCGCCGCTTCCTCTCGAAACAACCATGAAATTGGAGCCGCCTGACGGCTGTGGAGCCCCTCTGATATCCGGGACAAACTCGTTCTCCTCTCTAGTCCGGTTAATATCCCGTCCCGAGCCGTACGGTGACAGCCCGGCTCGCTCGTGTCTCTCCGCGTCGAGCTCTTTCCCCTCCGCTTCACGCTCACGAGCGACCAGGCAGGGATCGTATTGCGCTGAGCTCTGTTTTAAAGGGACAGAGCCACGCACACTCAGAGGACACGCACACGGAGACAGAGGCGCGCACTGGCGTGACGTCACCGCACGTCCCCGGAATTCCCTGACAACGCAAACTGAGTCCGGCTCCCGGTACCGGAGCTGCTCCTCCGCTCCCCCTCCCCCTCCTCCTCGCAGGTTTCTTCATGTGGACCGTTTCCTTTTAGGTTATTTTAGGAAGGCTCGTGACGGACTCGAACAGCACCACGGTTTTCTTCCGTCTGTGTGACCGTCTATTACTAGTGTTAGTGGACTCTAAACAGGTCCATGTATGGGCTCAACAGGCCACATGTTACACATACTCACTATAACCTTCACTGTAGCGGGTTAATAAAGCATACACACTGTAAGATACACATTCATCATAAATAGACTTTTCTATGCAAATCTGTCTTTACAGCTTTACTGGATAACATATTTATGTGAAATTGTCCCTGATATATTTTACAACTGCATATTAACCATTATTAACACTTTTTAAACAGGCACCTCTTACAAAGGGTTTATGGGCTGTAACTAATGGCTTTATAAAGAGCAACAAACAATTTACTAATCATTTATGGAGCAGTTTAAGAACACCATCTGGTGTTTATCACTTACTTTTTTTTAATAAGACATTTTTACATGTTGGTAATGCATCAAAAATTATAATATATAGAATTTGACCATCTGGAACCTGAACAATCAGTCAAAGGGATTCTTTACAACCTGCCTGGCCTCCCAATATGTGCTTTCATAAACAACTAACTGGCCAAAATATTTTATGTTATTAGTTATTAGACAACAATAAAGCAATTAGTTGCAAAACTGTTTGCATGCTACTTCTGCTAACACGCTAATGTTGCTAAGGTTGATCAGTGGTGTTATAACATTAGCTAACTAAACTGTTTACATGCTACTTCTGCAAACATGCTAATGTTGCTAAGGTTGATCAGTGGTGTTATAACATTAGCTAACTAAACTGTTTACATGCTACTTCTGCTAACATGCTAATGTTGCTAAGGTTGATCAGTGGTGTTATAACATTAGCTAACTAAACTGTTTACATGCTACTTCTGCAAACATGCTAATGTTGCTAAGGTTTATCAGTGGTGTTATAACATTAGCTAACTAAACTGTTTACATGCTACTTCTGCAAACATGCTAATGTTGCTAAGGTTTATCAGTGGTGTTATATATAATAGCCTGATAATGGCAGCTTTGTGGTTGCTGCTGTTATTCATTTGTCTTTATTCACTCATCATTGATGTATCAGTGTGTGGGGAACACATGGATATGAAATGAGTTGCAGAGACCAGAATTCAGGAGGATTAACACCCATTAAAGAGACTGACTGGACGTCAATAGTAATTTCTATTCTAACATCGGCACAAAAACGCTTTATATTTCTGAAGAAATACTCTGTTTCAACTTGTTTTTGCTGTTTTTCTGCCACCACAATGTGCATGCAACTACAGTGACATAAATCTGACGTCCACTCCATTGGTCTATTTTATGCAGCGTGCTCCATAACTCCCGTTTTACAATGTTCAGTAAAGTTGTTGATAAATAAAGTTAGCCTATGGCTGTTGAAGACACAACACCATTTGAGTTTGTTTTATAATACAATCCACTGTTTGCTTATAGATTATACATAATATGTCTACCAGAATATACACTGTAGCATATATATATATATATATATATATATATATAATGGTAACACAGTACACAGGGCTAGGACTGTAAAGGTAAACAAGGTTTAGAAAAAACACAAATAGGCCTGTCCAAAGCCGGAAACATTTGTCCCAGCTTTTCCATGCCAAAGTAACCATCCTGTACTCTGTAATAACGAACCAAAGAGCCACACTGGTACAACCAACAGTATGTGTCATACACACACACACACACACACACAGACAGACACACGTGTAGAGGTTATATTTAGAAAGCACTGCCTCAGCAGGACAACAGGAGGCAAAATTAGCCACTGCAGAGAGGATGGGAACGTGTCACAGATGATGCTGAGATGATGACATAAGGAAACACAGTTTATTTACGGCCATAATAATAATTCTAATAAAAACAACAAACAATACAGCCAGAACATAATGAAACCTCTCTGCCTCGGTACGAATCAGTGAGACCATCAGTCTATTTTGAGATAACTGAAGGCATCTCGACTTCTATTAGTATGCAGCCAGATGGACAGGAGATGTGTGTGTATGTGTGTGTGTGTGTGTGTGCGTGTGTGTGTGCTTGTTCCAACCCCTTAATGAAGTAAGTCCATGGCATGTGAGGTATGTACCACCAGGGTGGATCTGGAGTCTATTATCAAGTGACAATGAATGTTCAATAGTGTGTGTTGTACTGAGAAAGAGGAGGGCTGCAGCACAGTGGGGTCTTCATGACTCTGGGAGGCAGCGTGTGTGTATGGACGTTTTGTTTGTTTGCGGCTGTATGGAGAACTCAACAAACTCCTGGTACAGACACAGTTCATACAGTACTGTACAGTAGGCTTAAATGTAACACGTGTTTGCCGAAATGGAAGCATTAAAGTGATGATCATTTCTAAGAGACTCTCAACAAAAGCTTGTTGCAGGTGAGATGAGTCAATACGTGCAACAAACTGTTGTTCTCATTCAATTCCAGATGATGAAAAGGCAATCTCAGAAAACATGCACCCTTAGTGTTATAATCAGTATGCACATTATTATCAACATCATCGGGAAGATATTACACCCTGAATTGCTGCAGTCCTTAATTCCCCATCATACAGTTATAAACTAGTGCATTCGGTGCATAAGCTATACAGCATGTGCTTCTCACTGTTGTGTAAGTTGGTGATATTTCTGCACCGGTCTCCCCCGCACAAATATAGACCGAAAACACTATTTATGCAAATGCAGCTTGTATTTTTTTTTTTTTTTTTGCTGTTCTGTTTTGTATTTTAGTTCTGTTTTCATCTGGAGTTGTATTGTGCTGTCATATTGCCCCCAGTGCCTGAGATTATTACTGTTATTATTATTGGTGGATTGTCTCAAGTGTGTGACTTTGCTCAGCATGTGTCAATGTATATGTGTGTGTGTGTGTGTGTGTGTGAGAGAGAGAGAGAGAGAGAGAGAGAGAGAGAGAGAGAGAGAAAGAGAGAGAGTGTGATTGCACTGTAAAGAGTGTGGTGGGAGACCATTAGCTCTCAAAACTGAGCAGGAAGAGGATTTCTGATTGATGTGGGCATGGGTGGGACTCTGGTATACCACACACACACACACATACACAGCTTCCTCCAGCCCTTTTCTCACAGATGTATACTATATATAATAAGAGTCTGCGAATATTAAATATATGTTTGAGCTGCCCTCCTTCCTCTCCCACAACAAGAGAAGCCGGGGCATTACAGTCCCGGAGGTCCCACATGTGTGTGAGCGACAGGAAGACACAATAAAGGGAAAGCATGGTTTGTGAAGCACTGTGTTTAAGTTCCTACAGCTCTTATGCATGACTAGCACTCCTGTTTTCATGTGTGTGGTGGAGACTTTGTGTAAAGTAAGCCTGTGTGTGTGATTCCGTGTGTGTGTGTGTGTGCTCTGCAGGCGACAGAGACCGTGTCCCTGGTACAGATGGTACTTCTCAGCCTCCGATGTGTAGGATTGTGTGGGTCTGCCTGTGTGTAAGTGGCATACCGTGAGTCAGCCTTTTGGGTACACTGAGAGGCCGACAGACATGATGATAATCACCTCCACGCACAACTCACACTACGAGGGGACAGTGAGCCACACAGACAGCCAGACAGACAGTCAGACAGACAGACAGACAGACAGCCAGACAGACAGACAGCCTGTCTTAGCACACCCATAGCAGCGATGTAGCCAGCTGAACGGAGCGCTACAGCCTGATAATGAGTGCCCTTATTGAAGGGGAGAGGAGCCGATGGGGAGCCGGCTCTCTCTCTAACTCCCCAAACAACCGGCTAATCCTGACTGTAGCTCCAAGATAAGCTAAGCACTCGTTTAATACACTAACTATACCAAATGTACACATAGTGAAAAGTAAACTTTGCTAAGAGTAGCTTTAAAAGCTCAGCTGGTTCATAAAGGAATACATGACATTTTTAGGACATTGTCGAACATAAACAACCAGAGAACCTTTAGAAAATGAGCTTGTAACGATCACAGTGACGGTGAACTCAGCCTGATGCTCATGTGACCATTGGCAGAACTCACATGAAGTAAAGTGTTAAACAACTATGTACTACATACTAGCTAGTAGTAGTAGTAGTAGTAGTATTAGTAGTAGTAGTAGTAGTAGCTAGTAGTTATAGTAGCTAGTAGGTAAAGCAGCTAGTAGTAGTTGTAGCTAATAGTAGTAGTAGTGGTAGCTAGCAGTAGTAATAGTAGTACTAGTAGCTAGTAGTTATAGTAGCTAGTAGGTGTAGTATATATTAGTAGTTGTAGCTTATATTAGTAGCAGTAGTAGCTAGTAGTAGTAGTTGTAGTAGTAGTAGTAGTAATGGTAGCAGTAGCTAGTAGTAGTAGTGGTTTGTAGTAATAGTAGTAGTAGTTGTAATAGTAGCTAGTAGGTGTAGTAGTCCAGTAGTTGTAGCTAATAGTAGTAAGAGTAGTAGTAGCTAGTAGTAGTAGTAGCTAGTAGGTGTAATTGTAGTAGTAGTACCAGTAGCTAGTAGTAGTAGTAGCGAGTAGGTAGCTAGGAATTGTTGTAGCTAATAGTAGTAGTAATAGTAGCAGTAGCTAGTAGTTGTAGCTAGTAGTAATAGTAGTAGCTAGTAGTAGTAGTAATAATAGTAGTAAGGGCAGCAATAGAAATAGTAGTAATAGTAGTAATAGCAGTAATAGAAATAGCAGCAATAGTAGTAGTAGTGATAGTAGCAGTAGCTAGTAGTTGTAGCTAGTAGTAATAGTAGTAGTAGTAGTAATAGTAGTAGTAGTAGTAGTAGTAGTAGTAGAAATCTCCAGGTCATGTTTTTTTTTACTATGAAACAGCCTGATGATCATTACCCTGGATGGATGAAATCCAAAGCCTCCACTGATGTCACCATGATTCTGGTACAGAACAAAGACATACAAGTCTGACTCAAAGGTCTCCAAGTACACAACTCCCTGAGGACTTAGACAACAACACACACACATGAATCATGTGCGTGTGTGTGTGTGAGACATTGTTGCCCACTCACACCCATGATTTCCCAACACACCACTTTCTTGAATGAATGTGTGTGTGTGTTTAACTCCTACTCCTCTTACTCATTCTCTTTTGACACGTCTCACCATGTTGAAAAAAACACATGAAAATGTCACTAAATCATCATTATAAAAGCACAACATTAGCACTACAGTATGCATAATGTAGGTAGTGTAGGGGAGAGGGAAATGTGTAAGCTAAAAGAGCATCTTACCTGGTGATCATGGGTAATGTAGTCTGTCTCTCTCAGCAGGCCACCATGACACCTTCCACCTCCTGAAACCACAACATGGAGGAACGAAGGTCAGTCTAGAGCGCCAACACTGTAAACCACAGTGGCTAAACATGACTTCATTGTTTCGTTTTTGGTCAACATTTACAGAACCCCCCCCCCCCACACACACACACACACACACAAAACCTTTTGATATCTGTTTTGTATTCAGCCATTGATAGTGACTTTTTCTGCAAACCTGTGGTGTTACATTGGTTGCAGTGATGCATGTTGGGGATGACGGAGCGTTTCTATTTTCACCTTTTGTCAAAACTCGGTCAAACATGAAATTCCAGTGTGAGTTGAAGCAGTGGTCAGGAGTTCATCAGCACTTTAGTCAGGCATTAAAAAAAGATCAACACCGTGTCAATATATGCTTAAATGGTAATAAAACATACTGTCAATATTTGATCAATTGTTAAGAAAATGGTAAATGGCCTCATTTATATAGCGCTTTTCTCCAAAGCGCTATATAAAGTGTACACATTCATACACTGACGGCAGAGTCAACCACGCAGGGCAACAGCCAGCTCGTCAGGAGCAATTGGGGTGAGGTGTCTTGCTCATGGACACCAGGCACTCAGCTAGGAGGAGCCGGGGATCGAACCAGCAATCTTACGGTTGCCAGCCATCTGCTCTACCTCCTGAGCTAAACAAGTGAAAACTAATGAAATAATATTAAATAATATCTCCCTAAATCATAAGGTCTCCCTACATACATGAAGTATAAATACATTTAAAATGTATTTTTGTATCCTGTATTCAGGATCAGGCCCAATAAAAAATGCAATAAAACAATTTCTCTAAAGTGATTCCAGTATGTTTTAGATAATCAGGATAATCATGACATGACAATTTGATATTGTCCCATGTCAATGCTGGCTGTGCTGGTCATGATGTTGTCGAAATGTCGTTCTGAGTGACTTATGAAATGTGTTTGTGTGTGTGTGCGTGTCAGTCAACATACACAGCAGGGCCTGGACCAGCGCTGTGGCCATCTGTGTGTGTGTGTGTGTTCCTTATGCACCTGTTCAGTGACTCACAGTGTCAGTGCCGGGCCACATGACTGAGAACAGGTGGCACTTTGGTGTTCCTCCCCACCCCCAAACACACACATACACACACCTACACGCACACACACTCCTACACACACACGCACACTTACACCTACACACACAATTGACATACACGCCTCCGCTTGGACCCTGAGAACACAAGGCACCTGCGATTGGTGCCCAAACATGAAAGCTGACACACACACACACACACACACACATACACACACACATACATACACACACATATACACACACACACACACACACATTATTTTTTATCTCTCTAAACCTAAGAATGTGCCCTTTTAACAAATGGCTGTGGTTGACACTTGGCACAACCTAAATGTCACCACCTCTCACTTCACATCACCTCTTCTATAACCTCCATCTGACCTTAGACCTACAGAGCAATGACACTTTGTCCATTTTGCTTTGAATATGCAAATTTGTTTTGGTGACTATACTATTGGTCACTACATTCGGTGTCTGTGTTCACAATAGGATCGAGGATAGAGGATGTTATCACAATAATCTCACAATAAGTTGATCGTTGTGACCTTCCAGTGACTTGAAACCTTTAGGATCATCTTCTTTAAGATTATTAGATTGTTCTTCACTAATAACATTTTTAACTAAATCTAAAGTGATCCAAGTTTGTTTAAATGTCATTTTAAGAGTTTTAAGCATATTGTGATGATAATTTAGATAATATCGTGAATCGCAATTATTTTGGCAGGATAATCCTTAAGTGACATTTTCATATCGTCCCATGTCTAGTCCACAAACAAGTTGAAAGTCTTCCTCTCCTGCCCTTCTTTCTCTCACTCTGATGTTTTACCTACAGGGCTGCAACATAAAACACACCCACGCATTCACTCTATTGAGCTTGTACACACAGAACCGACGCATTAGACGTAGCCGAAGGCAGCTTGTGTGCATGGGAGTGTGTGTGTGTGTGTGTGTGTAAGACAGTTGTGTCAATATGAGGCAGATATAGCTGGCTCAGCCCTCACTGATCTTGCAGCCTGGTGGTTGAGGCCCCAAACCTTTGAACTCAAGGTCAAAGGTTACACCCCCTACAGGGCCACAGCTGGCCACACTGTAAAGGTGGACCGGCTGTATGTGTGTGTGTGTAGGGGATGGAGAATGCGGAGCAGGGCCACCTTAAAGAAGGCATGCCAGAGAGAGCAAGTGTACTTGTGTGTTGAAGGGTAGAATATTTTCTTTCATGACTCATCAAATAAATGTCACAAGCCTTGACATAATCATTTGACCTTGATCACTATCAGGACTGTGTGGAGCGAAAGAGGGGGGAGGGTTGAGAGGAACATGAAGAGACAGTTTAAGAGAGAGGGAGACTAACTTAGGAAACAAAAAAAAGGAAAAAGAGTTTTTAATTCAAATTGTATGAAAAAAGAAGCAAATGAAAGTGATAATGGAAGGATGAGCGATCAACCGAGAGCAATATATAGAAAGTGGTGTTTATGGTTTGTCTGTAAAGGTTAAGCAGTGGGAGCATCTCCCTTTGACATTAACCAGCACAGAGAGAGGCAGATGGGTGGAGCAACACAGACTCAGAGCTGAAGAGATGTAGAGGGATGGGGGAGGAGGGGGGAGGATGGAGTAAAGGCCTTGAGCCAGACAAAAGATGAAAAAAGGAGGAGCAAGCAAGATAGGTTGAGAGAGATAAGGAGAGGAGAGAGAAAGCAGAGCAGGGCTGGTTTGACAGAGACGAATGGGGGAAAGAGAGAATACATGTAGTACAGCAGAATGGGAAGAATGTCGTGAGAGGATGAAATATAACAACAGTCACAGAGCAGAAATATGCTGCTCATGTTAGAGGAATCACAAATGGACACTCGCACTCATTTGATTGGCCGATGCAGCGAGTAGCTGGATGTCGTGGCAAACGTTCATGCCTTCGTTTCTGCTGTGCTTGCGTTTGTTGAAATAAAGCCACTCTTACTTAAATAAACACTTACTGTGTTTAAGTACTGCTGCCTAATGATTTCAGTGTTGAATATGTAAAACTCCTGCAGATGTATTGTGGATCCATTCATTCAAGGGTTCAGTCAAATCAGCCCAATTCTTAAAACAAAAACCTATTTTTAAGGTTGTTTTTTTCCAGGAAACAAGTGTGTACGCGTCAAAGGACTCCGGCTGGAAACAAATCAGAAAGATGGAGATCATGTGGAGCATTACGGACATTGGCCAATCCAAGAACCACAACAATTAGAACACCTTGAGTACACACACACACACACACACACACACACACACACACACGCCATCTTTTCTGAGAAAATCTACAAAACATGAACCTCTAAGAAACAACAGACCCAAAGGCTACACACACAAACACATGCAAACATGCTCAACAAATATCTACGTGCTGTTTTCTCCAATAAAGTACACAGACTAGTGTACATTTAAGTCAGCTCACAACATTCACCTAATGGCAAAACCGCACACACACACACACACACAAACACACACCTCAGCATGTGTGAGCCTGCATGGCGTGAGTAGAGTAGCCATGCTTGGGCTGCTCCAGCCTTTAGTCACTAGTGATTCAGTGGGTCTCTTCAAGTTAGGGCAAAAAGCTTCATACCTACACACACACACACACACACACACACACACACACAAATTGAAGAAATAGCAGGCTGCTGCAGGAGTTGTGATAAATGAGTCTCAGAACAGGTTCAATCCTTGAATAATGCTTGTGTGTGTGTGTGTGTGTGTGTGTGTGTGTGGGGTGCCGTGGAATGCCGTCACACTGCATGCTGAACTTGTCTGAGATCAGGCTGCGGGTCGGCGAGGACATCTGTGGGAGGCTGCTGTAGTTCAAGTTGTTTCACTGACGCTGACACTGTCAGATCTGTTGCTATTTAAAAAGCTATATGAAATGTCACGCCACTCAAGCCCAATAAAGTGGATTGAAAGCAAACATTTGGCGCGTGCGTGCATGAGAGAGGTTTTCTGCTGTAAACAAGCACGCGTGTGCGCGGCGGCCGGGCTTGGCCGGGCTACAGACAGCGAGGAGGACTGTCAGCTTGACTGAGGTCGGGCCGCTCGGGCTCCGTCAACTTCTGCCACATGGCTTCGGTAAAAGGTCATGTGAGAACCGAGCCCGGCGCACAAACCGTCACACCCACTCGGACTCCCACACACACACACACACACACGAACGCATAGACAAGACAGACTTCCTGTTTGGGGACGAGCAGGAAAATGACACCCACTTAAAGAGGAAGAGGGTGACAGACAGACTAGAGTCACACCACACACACACCAAAAGTGTCTGAAACGCCTGCACACAAGCAGGGAGACAGACACAGAGGAGGAGACGAGAGAGAACAGTTGGTAATAAATCGTGTCTAGACAGACGCTAATGAAAGCAGTCCGGCTGTGACTGCTGCCAAAACCACGACCTGTGAACAGGACCATTATGTGTGTGTGTGTGTGTGAAAGAAGCATGTAGAAATGAGCGTTTGATGAACCTTTCAACAGTGGTCATGTGTTGTTTTTACCCTCTCACATACCGACACACAACCACAGCACAGCCGCTGCAGGGCAGCGTCCCGCACAGCTGGAGGAGCCGGCCCGTGACGACAATCCTTCAAAATAAAACGCGGCTTTGCCATCAAACCCTGAAACTACAAAACAGCATCCAACACACCTGAGAGCAGAAACAGCAGTGGGTTACTTGTCTTTCTCTAGCGGCAGCATCAGCCTGGTTTCTACACGTGTCCAGACAAAAGTATATGTAATACACAGCAGATTCCATGAAATATGTCGACCACGCTCCAAAGTGATCCAGATGCGGTGCGGGTGCCGCTCTACCGCTCCTCTGCACTCCAACGACCCTCAGGCGGCCAAAACGCCAAAACCAAGGCTAGGCCGTAGTTTACAAACCAAAGGGTGGTGTCGCCATGACGACTTCTTAAGTACACAAACGCTTTGGAAAACTTTGCTTTATTTGACTGCCACCAAAAACGCACCCCTGATTAGATCCTCTGACAGACAGTGTTGTGGAGTGACACAATGGTGGGGGCTGATCACTAAACACACATGAAGACACGTTACTACGCAGTGACTCAACTCAGCTCTGGACACTGCAGACTGTGTGCTGACACGGCTGCTTGCTGCAAAACAACAACAGCAAGTATGAAGAGGAGCTGGCAGCCGGCGTGCCTCGACTCGCTCCACACACACACACACACACGCACACACACACACACACACACACACACACACACAGTCTGAAAAAGGAGGCCGGAGGCATCCCCTTCATACTAAACCAGAAAAACACACTGAAAACAAAGAAAAGAAAGTGATCTTTTTGTTGAGGGTGGTAAGTGGTGGGACTAACAATGAGTCATAATAACAGCACTTTCCTCGCCCTTTATGAACCTGTGTGTGTGTGTGTGTGTGTGTGTGTGTAATGAGTGTGCAATATGAAGAGGGAATTAGAGGAGTTTATGGGGAAGGTGTGTTTAAGGGTGTAGGCATTAGCCCAGGATGCACTCTTACTATATCTGGCACTGAATAGTGTGTGTGTGTGTGTGAGAGAGAGAGAGAGAGAGAGAGAGAGAGAGAGAGCAGAGAGGTCAGACAAGCCCTGCCAAGCCTACATACCAGTGCAGAGGTGCTAAACTGTACTATCCAGTTACACAATGCCATTTAAGTTAACCGTCACATACCAAAAAGACTGACTCAGGTCTTTACAGTCACACAGCTTTGTGTTTTCCCACCAAACCATCAGGATTTCTTACTCATATATGAAATATATGAGTAAGAAATATAGGCATTTCAGATTTGCAACCAGCCACACACAATGACCTGTTTGACAACACGTGAAAGTGCAACAGAGTATGTTTGTATAGGCTGAAAAATAGTGTGTATGTGTGTGTGTGTGTGTGTGTCCTTAAGTAGACGTGTGGAGCTTGAGTTGCATCTTCTGCATCTGCTCACAAAGACTTCTTTATCTGCTGTGGCACACGTGATCCCCACATGGTGGCTCACACCGTCTTCACAGGACCACACAGACACACACACACACACACACACACATGCACACACACACACACATGCACACACACACACACACGGAATATGACAAGCACTCAATCACTTTCACCAGCAGGTAAGCATACAAGCCCATGATGTATACATACCAAGCCCACCCTCTTCTTCCTCTGTCTGCTAAATCTCTTCCTATAGGCTGCCTTCTTAAAGGCAACACATCAGGCATTTAAAGGGGAGGGAGACCGTCTGGCTGCCCTCCAGACACTGTGAACCCACACTTCCTGTACTAGGTAGGAGCCAGACACACACACACACACACACACACACCTATAATCACACAACAGGCCTCAACACATGTATAGAATGCACAGACATTACAGCCAACGGTGTGTGTGTGTGTGTGTGTGTGTGTGTGTGGTGTATAGAGATGGGGCAATAGTGGATTTTGAAGTGGATTTCCATTACCAAGATAATTGTAAATATCGTCACAAGGGATTTGAAGAAGTAGTTTGGCTCGATATCATGATATTTATGCAGGGAGACTTTTTTTAAGATTATTTGAAAGATTTTCACTAAAAAGGATGTAAAAAAAAATTTGTGTCTCATCTGTGACTCAGTAAAACACATTATATCATAACAGTGATGCATCCGCATTGGAAAGAAATGTAGCATAATGCTTTTTAAATGTTGCAGCCCTTTTTTCACGTTCTAATACTAGACATCTCAGAGGAAACAATGCATTCAATGATTGTAATATCGCTCTACTGTTTTACTGGGAACCCATCCGCTAAACGTCTTCAATAACAATGAAGAATTCAAGTGCAGAAAAACATGTGGAGCGGTGGAATCTTTTCTGTCTAAATGGTGCCTTGACAACACAAGAAGTATTGTTGTTGTTTTGTGTGTGTGTTCATGAGTGTGTGTGTGTGCCATAATCATAATCCTCCACTGATACATGTCATACCAGCATGAAAAAGAACGGCAATATGAGCGCTGTCAAGCCAAATATAAATAACCAAAGACATATGAATATACAAGTGTAGTGTGTGTGTGTGTGTGTGTGTGTGCGTGCGTGTGTGTGTGTGTGTGTGTTGGATACAGACTAGTATGAATTCAGCATGTGGTGGGAGGGGTTTCAGTGACTTCATACTGGGGGCAAATCTGTCAGCGCCGCCATGGAACTCCTCAGCCAATCGTGTTGTAATCATTCCTATAATCTCCTTCCATAGCAATACAAGTACACGCACACACACACACACACACACACACATACTGTATAGTTGCTGTTCATGCTGCATTTCATCCCACTACATCTTCCATGGTGTCTTTGTTTGAAGTGTGTAGTATACATGTATACTACACATTGTTTTTGAAGTGTGTGTGCATGAGTGCATAACCATGTGTCCAAGACATTCCTGTGTGTGTGTGTGTGTGTGTGTGTGTGTGTGTGTCCTTGACCAGCTGCACAGGGCAGAGGAAATGAGGCGGAACTCAATCTGGCCTACACCTGTCTATCTCTCCCTGGAGGGAGGAGCCTCACACACACACACACACACACACCCACACAGCTTCATAAGTGCACTGTTCATACTCCGTATAAGCAGATAGATTATGCATGCAGCAGCCGGCTTGGATCTATTAATGTATGCACCAAGACAGTTTTATTTCTGTGTACGCCTCATGAGAGACAGGAAGGACGGAGAGACAGCAATGATGTGTATTTGTGATGCATGATGGGGTGAGAGAGAGAGAGAGAGACGGGGGGGAAGATATTAAATGAGTGACACACAGTAAGTATAGAGGAGAGAGGATGACAGAGACAGGTAAGAAAGAGAGACTTTCAGAGAAAGCAGACAGGAGCGAGGTGGAGGAGGGAAGATGAAGAGCTCGGGGTGACAGCGTGAGCCACACAAGGACAGAGAGAGAGAGAGAGAGAGAGAGAGAGAGAGAGAGAGAGAGAGAGAGAGAGATTGCACTGGTATGGGAGGGTGGTGGGTTACTCCAGGACGCCAGAACCCAGTGACATGACACAGATGCACTGTGCTACTGTGCAGGGAGGGAGGGGGAGGGGAGGGGGAGGGTGTAGAGAGACGGAGGAGAGGAGGGAGAGGGGGATGGGTGGCTGTGTGAGAGACTCTCTGGAGAAGACGATGGTAGGCTCACTGTGGAGATTAAAAACAAATGTATTTTCATGTGGAAGGGCTGTATGTAACACCAATGCATCATTATAGAACATACGTATTATAATTACTGTCAACCTGCTCCAAACCCAGCTGCTCGACTTTTAACAGATCCAAGCAGATGAGATCCTGTTATTCCTGCCTTGGTCCCTTTTGGAGTTGATCTCCAAAAGGGACTCGGACTCGGTGGGTATCACCAAGCTGCCAATATGAAGTCCAAATGACATCTACTCACGTCTTTGCATTGACGTTTGGTGTGAACATACGTGGGCAGATCCTCAGCAAAGGTTCTAAATTCCAGTTAAAGACTGAAGCCAAAATGACATTTGGACATGTTGAAAGATGTTCCAGGTGCTTCTGCTTTATGGGATCTGCTGGCAGCTCAGACTCGTGCATGTTGAATGTGTTACGGAAACGTTACGTCTGACCTCACAAGAGCAACGGGGAGCATACCAGAAAAGAGCCCTATTTTGACCTTTTCAGGGTGAGTTTGGTCAAACACACACAGCACAGCTGCTTTTACTCATGCACTGCTTTATTCCTGAAACTAGCAAGCACTCCAGTATCCATTCAGCAGTGTTTCAGGACAAGGGAGAGAGATTCCCTCTGTTGGACAACATTAAAAGCAGAGTTCGACTGTGCCGAGAGGGCGAGCTGCGGGAGAGAGACAATGTTCATGTTGGTTTCGTTCAATAAGGCAAATGAATAATCATCAGATGATTTACTGCGGTGACAAACGTCCTTCCTTTCATTTTCATCAGTCAATACAATGCAGAAATACATGTCATTGCAATGAAACAAAACCTATTTGTTTTGTATCATCGACATGATTGGATGTAACTAGACTGCACACTAGACTGCAGGCTGTGTTTACCCATGCAGCCTCCACCAGCCCTCAGTCTCCAGGTCTCCAGGCCGCCATGGAAACGCAGACAATAATAGGCTCAAGGATTCTTTTAATTCTTCAAAAAGTAGTCCCGGGACTAAAATGACGAGGGGTTTCTTGGTGAAAATGGCCTCCAACATGTGTATCCTCTTCTGTAAAGCGTCAGTAAACAGAGGAACAGGGAGACAGTAGGAGCAGCATTGATCAACATCTCTCTGGCAGGAAGCAACAGGGTGGTCTGGACTGGAGAGGCTGCCAATCGCCTCCACCTCCGCTCCGCTGGGACGCCATCGAACCTTTACCAACATACACACACCTCACAGTGATGTAGAAAACTGCTACACGCCACAGTTTTAATGTGGAAACGATTCAGATGCACACATGTAGCATATAGAAAATGATGTATGCCGTCTGGTCTGCTCGATAACACACACACACACACACACACACACACACACACACACACACACAATCTCATTTCCAAGCTGCATGCAGACCGTACAGCAGGAGAATGTGCTTCCACCCACACAGCATTGGTTGTATTTCTGTTCACAGCAGAATGCCAAACATTAGCATACATATATATGCATGGAGGCGGGCTATCAGTCTGCCAACATATAACAGCAGAGCTCCATCCATCCATCCATCCTTCCCCTCACCCTCCCATTCATCTCATCCCCTGCTTCCCTCCATCCCTCCCTTCACACCTGCCAGGCCTACAGCAAGGTCACACACCTCAATTACCCCGCACACACACACACACACACAGAGAGAGAGAGAGAGAGAGAGAGAGAGAGAGAGAGAGAGAGAGAGAGAGAGAGAGAGAGAGAGAGAGTGTAATAGGGAGGGAAGATAAGAGAGGAGGGGGGAGAGCAGATTTCACGCTACCCTGAGCACTGGCTAGCATGCACCAGTGTTTCTGACATTTTATTTATGATGTGCAATGTTCAGCGGCCGCCCTCTCCTCTCGGCTTTATCTCCTCTTTGTGTGTCTGGTTCACCAGAAGCGTTGATAAATATCTTTTTCAGCCAGCCATGAACAGGTATCCGCACACATTAGCACGGGACGAGATGAACATTTGCTGTCATGATTATCTATAAAAATAAAATATGTGTATATATGTGTGTCCCCCGATAATCATCAAAATATGTCTGAAACTCTTAATCATACTGGGATTTATTCGGAAACACATGGTTTTATTGTGTCGCAGATATACACATCTTGTTTGTGTAAAAAAAAAAGAAATAATCTCAATTAAGATGATAATTAATCATAAAAAGGTTGTATCCGGTATTTTGTCATCAGGCTGGTTTTTTCACTTTTCACCATGATAGCGAGCTAGACAGCTTTTTCAAGTCACACACAAGATATTATCCAATATGAATTTAATGTGATCAATTTATAGTGAGTTTTTTTAATCCACAATAATAATCTTCTATCGTCCCATGGCGAGCTTGTATTCTGTTTTAAAACGACACACACACACACACACACACACACACACACAGGCTGCTTCACCCTCACTGATACAACAGTGAATTGTAAGAATGAACTGTTTGAGGGAATCATTTTTACGTTTCATGTTCAGAATGCAATAATGACGACTTAAAAAAAAAAAAAATAGAAATCACAACTGCCTGAAGCAATGTAATGCGAACAGCTGCTAAGAGACGTAATCATCTGTGTGGATATCAGGGTGCAACATCGACACTAATGTGCCTCACAAATAACACATCAGGAGTCCCGACGTGCCTAATAGCCATATTAATGTACCAGCGCTGAATGTGATCCTTCTATTAGGGCGGTTTGTGTCTGCAGGCAGGCTGCTGTTCACCCATGCAGCCACCGGAGGCAGCCAGCTGTGTTTACACTGTGGGCTTATACAGCCTCCGTATGCCAACAGAGTGCAGGACACACACACACACACACACACACACTGCCCCTGGAAACTGCAAACACAGAGCATGTCCACGCCGTGGTGGAGCTCCAGTTCAATTGGAAACTTTGAATCAAAGACTTTGAGTCTAAAACACATAAGTGGAAGATTGAAGGTGGAGGAGTCCAGTTTGGGCTGCAACACTCATTAGAACGCTCCTCCAATATATTAAAACCGCCTACACATGGCGGCCTGTGGCCTCAGCTGATGCATGTAGGAGTTTTTCTAATGTCTTAGCAGTTTCTTATTAAAGGATTCTCAGCTCCCAAGCAGACTTTTTTTATGCCTCGGAAACAGATTTAGGGTCACAGTGTTCATGTTTCTGCCAAATGAAGAGAGAAGGAAGGAGATCATCTGACAGAAGACACTGAACACAGTGTCAATCTTGTAATTCTACACACCAGTGATAGTAATCCTGTGGGAGAGAGTCAGCCTGTCTCATGACCTTCTCCATCAGCCTGCCCCCACCCCAACCCAACCCCCACCCATCTACATCTACATGCACCATACATGTCAAACATGCCAAATAAGAAAAAGAGTGACAATAAATTACAACATTACAACTGACCCCCTCCCCTCCAACACACACACACACACACACACACACACACACACACACTCCTTTCTCTGATCATTGCAATCAAAGCCATCTGATCCCAGCAGTATGTGTGTGTCTGTGAGACAGAAATATGCAGAGTTGAGGGTTTGAACAGATGTATTTCTGAGTTTTGACTGACACTGATTTACATATGTATGATAAGGAGGAAGACAGTGGGACGGGAAAAGAGGGAGACAGAGAAGAGAAGGCTGTGAGCGGATTGGGGGGGGGGGGGGGGGCAGGGTGCAGACGGACAGAGCAGAGATGGAGGGCTCAGCTCCTCGAGACAGATCATGTTACTGGTCTGGGGGCAAGCAAACACACACACACACACACACACACACACACACAAAACACACACACACACACACACACACACACACACACACAGACCCAGAAAGGTCACGGTGCACCCGCTGCCCTCCAGACACACTCATGCAGTCACAGATATCCTCGTAAACGCTTCAAGACAGACGCAGCTTCGATTTCTCCGTTTTACACGAGCATGCTGATGAACGAACGCACACCTGCCGTTCCTACGAACGCACGACCACACTCATGAAACCATGTCTACACACACACACACGCACACAAAGGAATCTGCTCCAACTTCGACTGGATCTTACCCAATAAACGGACTCCCGCGTGGCTCAGCTGTGACTCGTGACTCGCTTATTGAGAGGAAGCGGAGCGAGGCACATCATAGGGTTATCATAGGAGTTACACAAGTGAGAGGGGTCATGGTTCAGTGTGAAAGTGGGTCAAAGTGACAGGCGACGTAACACACAGGAGAGAGCGGGAGGGAGAGGGAGGAAGAAGCGAGCAGAGAGAGGGCAGCAGGTTGGGAAGAAAAACAATAGACAAGAGTGGACGAGGGTCGGAGTGTGTGTGTGTGTGTGTGTGTGTGTGGGGGGGGGTGTATTGTTAGGATTGTATTCATACTCTTATTGTAACTACACTCTATAATTTGCTTCAAAAGAAAATGATAGAGAGCAGTTTACTGTTGGTACATGAAACATCGTAACCCCAACCCCGTATCATCACCTCCCCTCGGAGGGTGGGCTGCTCTCTGGTGTCTGAAACCCATCCACATCCACTTCCTGTGGGATTATTCAATGTTACGGTTAGAAATGAAAACCGATGCAGAGACACGAGTGCTACCTGGCTGAGTGCGAGCCGGCCAGGAGGCTGCTAACGTCATTAGGCAAACACGCTGCACTGCTTTAGATTTAGGTTTTTTGTGTGATTTTGTTGTTATTTTTGACGTTACCGCCTTTGACTACAGTTTTACACTCGTAAATACCCTTCCATTTGTCCTGAAGCGTATCTTATTGGTACTCCGGTCCTGACCAATCAGGTACGGGTATCAAACATGGCCGGTTCGGTGCCGCTCCGTGAGAATCTGGGCCGTGTTACATGTGTTCTTCACACTAAAAACAGAGGGCATGTGTGTGTGTGTGTGTGTGTTGAAGGGAGCAGGAGAAGTTTCAAAGCCAATATCAGTAACATCTCATTTACTATAATGAATTCAAGCATCGGACATTATTGCTTGGAAATACAGACGTGTTTGGTGCAGAAACACGAGCATCTTCATTACAGAGCAGCTACACACACACACAACCTGACACACACACATTATGCAAGAGACCCTATAAACACACACACAGCTCCATTGACCTTTGTCAAGGTGTGATAAAAATCAGCCATGCAGTTAGGACGCACGCACGCACACACACACACACACAGTCACAAGCTCCTTGTTACAGAGCCATACTCAGGAAACCCATATAACACAATCTCTGTGTGTTCAGGTGCATGCGTGTGTGTGTGTGTGTGTGTGTTATGGATTTTGTATTCACTCAGTCTGCCAATCGGCGGTCATAGTCACACGGCCGTCTCCCGACTCAGACAACTGGAAGCCATTACCTTAAATCAACAAACCGCAGCTCGTCTCCATCTCACAAAGACGTCATATGCACACTCAGCATACTATCTTTGCCAATGGCCCTGTGTGTGTGTGTGTGTGTGTGTGTGTGTGTGTGTGCGTACGCGCATTCAAAATGTCTCAGCATGGATGTTTCTCTCTCACTCTTCCAGATATCTCTTCATCTTTCTCTGACTCCCGCTCAGATCCAGATCACATGGATCTGGGGTCTGTGATGTGCAGGCATGTGCACACGTAGATCAAATCAGGCCTCGAGGCCCTGCTCTCTGCCCTTGTAGAGACAAAGTGCCCTTTTTCTGTATAGGATTTAAACAATAAATAAATACATTCCTGTTTGCACACACAGCCTGCCCTGTCCACAGAAGTATGGATTGGATCCAAATATCAGGTGCTCCTGGGTGATGGGAGAACCTCCCTCCCTCCTGCAGCACTGTGTGTGGACACCAGGAGCCTTTGAAAGGTCGCAGGGTTGCAACATTCAATGCTTACGCAGTCAAAGAGTGTAGCCAATAAATACAATATACAATATCATTTAGAACATTTGTAATAGTGTTGGAATATATTTTGCAAATGTTTTATTTGAGCCCTGCCCCTCTAACATCCTCAAAGAGATCATGAGTATCAGCTACAGTGCTCATTGTATCTAAGCAGTTTGACGGCTCCAGTATTCTCCTGCATACATGATGAGCTGCTGCAGAAAAATACTCCAAACGGGAGTCAGGGATGAGCGAGGATCATATCAGACGGGCCCGTTTAGGCTCTCCACACAGCAGAGGAGACCGGTGGAGGACTGGTGCAATCAGACTTCTTTTTTTGCAACCGGAGGAGTCGCCCCCTGATGGCCATTAGAGAGAATGCTACATGCTGAGCTTGACCAGAGAATATTCCATTAAAACTGATGTGTTGCCCTTATTGTTCTCTGGGAGAGGTGAGCCCCGGTGTGTTTTATGTGAGTGGGGACTCCACCAGACTCAATAACAAAATACCCTTTTAAATGCTACATCGTTAGTCATTATTTGTTTCGCCTCCCAGGATTTGCTCCTGTTGTTCTTCAGTACTGTTGTGGAAGGAAGACGTAAAGGGAGTAACAGGAGAACCAGCTCTTTTAAAAATAAGTACTTGCTCATATGGTTTATGAAGAAATAGCTTCTAGATACATAAATACTGAAACTAAGTTTAAAATGTTGTATTGTGTTGGATGTAACCTCCAGCAGAACGCCTCGCCTTGTGTCTGTGTTTCATCATGTCTTTGTCTTAGCCTAATTACATGCAGCTACCTACACAGCCTTGTTTCTATGGTGGATATGAGCTCCAAGGCCAACGCTAATCTGCTTGAGCCCTTTGACCCTGCATAATAGAATTAACCACGTAAGCCTTATCCCTCTGTGCCGTAACAAACTGTGGTTGTGGATATGAAACTACTGTAGTCAGAGATAAAGCCTCGGACCAGAACATTTAGCCACAGGATGATATGCAACTACTGTACTGTCTCTGTGTGTGTGTGTGTGTGTGTGTGTGTGTGTGTGTGTGCAGATACACATGCTTAGCAACAGAGGCTGTATCTTTGAAGAATTGGCAAAAAATCTGCCTGGAGCTGAGCCAATGTAGACGCAGTATTTAATACAGCGCATTACCACTACCTTGGACATCCTTTGGAGACAATATAAGGCCAGTTGGTCCCACCCACAACCTATAAACAATCCCCAATATTCGTTTCAAACACACTCTGTTTAAATTAGTAATTTGCAAATCTGAATGAACATACATGTCTGCATTTTAGACGTTTATTTTTAGAGTTTATTTTTGCTTAAACATTTCCTGATCAACACCTATTTGCAACAAGAGGCAGCAAAGGTGGAAGAAAGGAATAAGTATGTAGTGGGATTTGTCTAAACCACAGTATATAGGAGGTGGATGTCGTCATGGTGACATCACCCATTGGTTTGTGGACTATGATTTTGAAGCTTTGAGTTTGGCACTTTGGAGTTTGGCCGTTGCCATTATTGCAACGAGTGAAGCAAGTGACCATATTTGGACTGTGGAGGAGTGACGGGTGGATCTGATGAACACAAGCAGCACCCTGAGCAGGACATGGATCCATCTAGATTCTGGTGTGAAGCTGCTAACACAGTTAGCTTCATAATTCAAGATCAACTTTACAGTTAAGTGTTAAAGTCATCTTAGTAGCTAGCTGCATTGGTAGCATGGCAGCCCCGCCCTTAAAGCATCCCCTGCTTTAGGGTCTGTTTGACTCTAAATGGGAGCACCATTGACTGAATGAACAATGACAATCATGTTGTGCTCTTTGTTTGAGATCATAAACTCATGTTTACAATGTTTACCGAGATAATAAATCAAGAGAGAAGTCGGACCATTTTCTCACAGACTTCTATACAAATCAGACTTCTTTTTTTGAATCCAGAGGAGTCGGCCCCTGATGGCCAGAAGAGGGAATGCAAGTTTAAGGCACTTCAGCGTTGGCTTCACATTTCACAACTGGAGGTTGCCTCCTGGTCTAAACTAGCAGGGACATAAAGATTGCCTTCAACAAATTAGAGACACTTCCGAGATGAAAAAAAGGAAAACATCAGTGAGCACATAAAGAAAGGTTGTCGCCAAAGTTAAGTATGTTTGTATGTATGTATTTATACATTTACACAGACTATGAAACATACATTTCTTTACATGTATGTGTCTCACATTAGGAGTTGAGCTCCAGCCCCTCTGTCCACAGACACAACCCCACCACGGCGCCAGCCAGCCTCCCCTCACCTCCACCCCTGAGCCTCCTCTCCTGCCTGTCTGCTTCTCTCTCTCATCCCCCTTTCCCCCCGGTTTTAAACACAAGGCAGCCCACCCCTCCCCCTCTTCTCTCTCTCTTCTTTCTGTTTCCCTTTTTCTTCTCCAGGCAGAACACTCAATCACCCTCACCTTCCTCCTCCCCCTGCCATCTCAGCCTCCATTCCAATGAATGCACAATCTCCCCCCTTCAGCCGTGGGGGTCTGCCTCGGGCATGAGGAGGGGTAGAGAGGAGAACAGCACACAAATTCAATCCCCCCCCCCTCCTCTGTGTGTGTGTGTTTGTGTGTATGTGCACATCTGCAGAGGAACACAGGAGCATGGTGGGTGACAGACGGGGGAGGGAGGTTTGGGTGGCGTCCTAATGGCTCTCAGTGCAGGAAGTGGCTTGTTGCTACACAGACAGCTCCAGAATCAACTGTTATATCGGGCCAAATCCCCATATTTTATCTGCATCTGCAAAACACACACGTTCACTCACAGCTGGGCCAGGTCGCCCCTCCCCCAACTAATGACTATGCAAAACTGTCGCCTACAGAGCAAAAACAAACCACATTATAGATGCTATTATTCCATATGGCTTTGTGTCGAACCATAGCTCTTTAAGTTGGACACATGCATCTTCATATTCTTCATTTTTTTCTGTTTTGTTTTCTACTGAGAAGAAAGGAATATTTTGTTTAGAAAGTTAAGCATTAGGTTACATTGGAAAGCCTTTGAGATGCGAACAAAAGACTTTCAGGGATTTGTTTTCATGAGATGCACTTAGCACATAGAAATATATGTCATGATTATCCAGGTCATCAATATGACTTGATATAATTTTAGATTTCTTGAAGAGGAAGAGGAAACCAGTATCTTTATTGCCTCACAGATAAGACAAACATCTGTCTCAGTCCCTCCATTTGATCAAATACACAAATACACAAAACTCCATCAAGAAGTCATCCATCCCAGCAAAATCAATTCTGCCATACCACAATAAGTAATACATCATGCGATATCATATTCTCATGTAATTCTGTGTTCAGTATAGGAACCAGCAGCACGGTGTAAACAGATTAGCGCAGCATTAGCGCTGGCTGCGTCCTGTGTACAGTATATCCTAATCGGGCAAGGTTGTGTCTGGAAGTGAGCGAGCAGCTACGATGATGTATTCCAGCCCACAGCAGGCGACCCTGGCTGAACCGCGCCTGGCACGCCATTGGATATTGGATAATCGCAGTAGAGCAGGAAGTGGGGGATGAATAAAAAAAAAGAAAGGCAAGAAAAAAAGGAAAGAGAAATGTCAGAGAGGAGAGAGGGTGCTCTACTTCCGCTGGTAATGAACTTATGAAAAGAGAGAAAGGAGGAAACTCCCCGGGGGGGAGGATGTGTGGGGGGAGGCAAATGGAGTCGCAAGAGTGATTTTTGCCTTGTGTGTGTGTGTGTGTGTGTGTGTGTGTGTGCGCATGTGCAGGCCGGGTGCTCACGTGTGTGTGTGGAGGAGTACTGTAGAGATCAGCTTACAGTAGTACGCCTGAGATGTCTTTCTAGTGAGGCTTTTATTCTAGGAATATTTGTATTGGTTTAAAAAGGCAGGGGGTGGGGGGGGGGGGGGGCACGGATTTAATCAGGACAGGGACCCACACACACACACACACACACACACACACACAGTAATATTAGCTCCAGGCAGACGCCGGCACAAGTGTTGTGTTTCTCACACCCTTACACAGGGAGGAGCATGCACACAGACGAGCACACATAAGGTCGACTCCTATTAGCTCTTTAAATATCAGTCACACACACACACACACACACACACACACACTTACTAAACATGGGCTGACCGCAGACCAGACTACTGCCAAGAACAAGGTGAAAGCCCCCTGACCACAACACACACTTTGTAGTACTGAGCTGTGTGCATTTGTGTGTTTAACTATGCGAAGAAACTAATGGGAGGCGGCATCTGTCCGTGTGTGTGTGTGTGTGTGTGTGTGTGTGTGTGTGTCTGCAGTAGAGATAGGCATTCACTGATTAATGCTTAGGCAGCAAAGTCACAAGACCAATATACGGTCACCTGTCTGTTTCACAATGGAGAGATAATGAAAAGGGGAGAGAGAGAGAGAGAGAGAGAGAGAGAGAGAGAGAGAGAGAGGAGGAGAGAGAGACCTTTTGTGCAAACTGTGAATGAGTGAAGATGAAAGAGCAGAGATGGAAGGTGAATGAGTGAGAAGGGATGGAGAGAAGCAGACAAAGAGAAGTAGAACTGAACTAGTTGTGTTTTGTTTTCGGCCGGCGAGCCAGCTGGCTGCAGAGGCGTCGGGGGATTTAAACGGGCCGGCTCTGACATGAGCACTGGTTTGTAAACTCACACACGGGGATCTTTCCTTTGGTTTGACCTTGATTTCTGGATATGAGCTTTCGTGTAACGACACTATATGAGCCTCTGATAAGAGCTTTCACAGCCGGCCGGGACACATCTTCTCCCAAAAAGGGGCTCTGTGCTCCGGTGCTCATCTATTTTGGGGCATCCTTCACATGCAAAAGTTTGGGAAGCCCCGTGACATAAACATTCAAGCCCGTCCACAAAGACACACACACACACACACACACACACACACAGCCCCAGCTGGAGCACACAAGCTCCCTTTGTGCTACATTCCTCACGCCTTTTAGCCTTAGCTCCGGCATTTAGCTTAGCTCCTCTCCATCTGCACACACACACGGCAACTTTCTGCTGCTTTTGTCTGCAGAGCGGTCGCGGTGAAAGCAGCTGCGAGGTTGTGGATAGGAAGCTTGTCTTACCGTGGCCGGGGCGAGAGGGAGACGCGGGGTCGGCTCACTGGAGTAAAATCCCAAAGAGGTTTGTTAAAGCGGCAGCCAGCTCAGCAGATTCCCACCAACCTTCCCTTTCCTGCTGCCTTCCCTTTCCTGCCTGCACTCCCAGCTTTGTGTGTGCCTTGTATTTTCCCTTTAAATTGCACAGGCTGCCTCCCCCCACCTCCTCAGCACACACACACACACACACACACACACACTCTCACACACGCACACTGAGCCAGCACAGAAAACACACACTTCTCCTGAATATGACACTGTTGTCAAACGCATGCAGCACTGTTGTTGTTGTGATACATTTTTTGGTTCTTATCCTACAGTCTTCAAGGGGAGAAGAAAGAAAGAAAAAAACTGACGGAAATAGAAATCCTTTGTCTTCTCTGCCTCTCTAAAAAATAAAAGTCACTCTCATTTTAGATCCTCTCCTTCTTCTCCTCCTGCCTGCTTCCCTTCCTCACCCTCTCTCTATCTCTATATTCTGTCTCGCTTTCCCCCCACTCAGTAGTCAAACAAAGAAAGGAAAGGAACAGAGCAAGCACACACACGCGCACAAACACACACACGTACACAACACACACTCGCTCGCTGCTTTCTCTCTCACACACACATGCACAGGCTTGGAGCCCAACCCCCCAGCCTGCCTCCCTCTGATTTTTTTCACTCCCTGCCTTTCTCTAAACAGCACCTCCCCCCTTTACACCCCCCCCCCCCCAGCCTGATCTGGCCTCGTTCTCATTCGTCTACCACCCCTCCCTCTCGCCTCCCTCCCTCTTTCTCTCCATCCTTCCCCTCCCTCCCTACCTCTGTGTGTCAAACAGATGGGATTGGAGAGCAGAAGGAGCCTCTGTGTTTGCGCTCCACCTCGGTTTCTCCTCTTCATTAGTGTGATGTAAGCCCGATGGAGAGGACCTACAGTACAAACGCTGATGATTGGAAAAAACTCAAACCAATCAATGCAGATGCAGATGACCTTCGATCGGGTTCTGAAACTCGGCAGCGCGTGTTGCCGTGCAGATGTGAATTTATTGCAACCAACATCTTCGTACCAGCAGATGTGTGAAGCCATGCAGCGACAAGGCTTTTTGCAAAACAATGACTTCCAGGCTCAGAATCCAGTCCTGCTACAACATTTCCTGCATTTACTGACTTTTAACACGTGTTTATCTGATTCACTTCTTCTAATGTCTCTTTTTTAATAGAGGGAATTGATTAGATGATTGGTTTGCTGCCTCTTCCTCTTTGGAATCTCAGTTATGTGTACTTTTTTTTCAATTTTGAAGGATCATTAAGGTTCATTACAACTTGTGTCTTACTTGCAAACTAAAACTGACTGTCATTTATACCAATTAGACTGCTGATGGGATGGACTGGGTGAGAAAAACCTGAGCAGTCAGATCACGTCATAATCACGCAAAGTAGATCCTCAATACGCCGCAATGTGCCAGCATTGTGGAACCAGAGAGAGGGCGACGTGTAACACGACAGGCTTGGAGGTGGTGGGATGTGGTAAATAAGCGCTGTAAATAAAATTACCTCTGTGCACATTTACAAGACTCTTCAAGCACAAGTGGAGCTGCTGTCTACAAGATCCTGTCTACGCAGCGTTGTCGTTTTTGTAAAAGGTACTTTGTGAATGGAGGGAACCGGGGAGCCGGAGCAGAAGGTGGCGCTCTGAAGATGTGTTATGTGCGTGATGTGCCACCAGGGATTTAACAAGCTCAGAGCGTTGCCCCGAAGAAGATAGAAAGCCAGTAGTTGCCATGGTATCGTACATTTACATTTACATTTAGGTCATTAAGCAGATGCTTTTGTCCAAAGCGACTTACAATAAGTACATTTGTCAAAAGAAGGAAACAAAGAAACCATAACGTATCATTGCCGATAAAGTAAGAGCTAAAAATAGAACAAGTGTTAGGTCCTCATCTGAGTAAAGTAGTACGTTAAGAGCAACAGTGCTATGATCAGAGTGCTATAGGTAAGGTTTTTTTGTGGGGGGGGGGGGGGGGGGGTGGGGGTTAGTGGGTCATGCTATGTAGAGTCAAGGTGAAGTCTGAACAGGTGAGTCTTGAGCCTTTTTTTAGAAGATGGCAAATGACTCTGCTGTCCTGACATTGGTCGGGAGTTCGTTCCACCACTGAGGCGCCAGAACAGAGTCTGGACTTTGCTGAGCGACATTTGTTTGATTTCAGCGATGGTGGTACCAGCCGGCTAGCTGAAGTAGAGGAGCGAAGTGCTCGCTTCGGGGCATGAGGTTTGACCAGTGTTTGAAGGTAGATGGGTGCCGTTCTATTGATGGCCCTGAAGGCCAGTGCCAGCGTCTTGAACTGGATGTGTGCTGCAACAGGGAGCCAGTGGAGGTCACGGAGGAGGGGGGTCACATGGGAGAATTTGGGTAGATTGAAGACAAGGCGTGCTGCAGCGTTCTGCAATGGTTTAATCGCAGAGGCCGGGAGTCCGGCCAGGAGAGAGTTGCAGTAGTCAAGGTGGGAGATGACCAGTGCTTGGACCAGGAGTTCCATGTTGTATCGTCAACATGATAAATAGCGATTTCGCTTGCGCTTGAAGGGTCGTGTAAATGTGCTGGGGTCGCAAACCAACGTTCTTTATCAACGAGCAACGACTGGCTTCTATCTTTCTCTTCTACTTCGGATAAAACCGTCTGTTCCGGTGTCCCGGCCCTCCCTGTTCACACTGAGGTCGTCTCCCCTCGTTCTCCTCGTTTCAGCTCTGAGACGACCTTTGTTGCCGACTGAGAGGTGGAACCACTCTAACACCTCATTCCATCTCTGGACCTTTTATACTAACATCGATGTGGGAAGAAGAGCGATACTCCTGCAATGAAGAGGCAGCATAAAAGGGGTGAGTGAGTCAGGTTGTTACCATTCAAACGGTTTAGGCCCCGTCCATCTTTTTTCTCTGTTTTTACTTGGCGTCGTTTCAAGAAAATCTGCGTCCACAGGAATCCACTGAAAACGACTCAGCGCGCTGTGGTACATATTCCAGGCCATTATGTGGCGCTGTTTCTGCTACAAAAATAAACCAAAAACGGAGAAGAAGAGATGGAGCATGGGGAAGTAAACACGTTGATTGACCGGATGTTTGCCGTTGCTATGGCAACAAGCGAAAGCTACGGCTACTATCCACCCGACCACCCGATCAATAAACACCCATAAGATGACAGTTTGGTCACGTTGTGATGGATTCTTTAGAAAACTAAATGCCTACATTCATGGGACGTTAGCTAGCAGTTGTTTGTTAGCATCGTAAAATAAGTAGCAAATCTGCAACTTTTTTTCTCTGCATATTGCCCCCCTCTCTCGGCTCCGGTTTTTTACCTCTGCGGGGGAAGAAGTCAGGCTAGAGGGTCGAGGCGATGACATCATCGTATGTGTTTTTGCCATCTACGCGGATACGAACACGTAACAAAGGGGCGGCGTTTTTCGAAAACGCCGGATCCGTATGGACGGACATGCAAGACTTCTGCATTTACACAGAAAAAACGTTTCCGTGTGGACGGCCCCTTAGTCAGATTATCTAAAGCACCCACATGACCAGTAATAACTCCTTATTGCACAGAAACACATTTATGGCAGGTCTGCTTGAGCCTGGATGTTTAGTTTACAACACTCTTTGTTTACTATTTGGCCTAGTTTTCTCTTCTATATATTTGGCTACTTCTTTTTGCATTGCATTGAGGATGTCTTTTCCTTCATCAAAGGGTTCATCAATGTGTGATTTCTTGTTGAAATTGACAATAAACAAGCTTTCCCCGATCCATATGACTAAATGTGAGTTTGAGGTGTCTGAGAAATGAACAAGAAGGTTTAATATAATGTGTCCTAAAAATTCATCTTTGGCTCGCCCTTTCCTAAATATGCAGATGCAGAATGTTCCACAGTTCCAGAGCAGGATCTGTGTTTGAGTTCCAGCCTGCAGCCGGCCAGTGGAACAAGTGGCTCGTTCCACTCACACACAAAAATGCACGCTCGGTGTTTCCTTCTCTTCAACAGGAGATGTTTCCTATAGCTCACGTTCACACACACACACACACACACACACACACACACACACAAACATGCCCTCTTGAGTGCCGGCCACGTGCAGGAAGATGGAATTCCTGAGCGTGCGGAGAGAGAAAGTACAGTTGGGAAGCAGAGCGAGGGAGAGATGGGGGGGAGGCAGAGGAGACGGGGAAGTAGGGGGGGGGGGGGGGTGACGGTATGGAAAATATAGCATGGAGCCACTGCACTCTCTGACCAGGGCACAGGCTGGAGGAAATATAGGAACTATTACTGCACTCACTGACTCCTATAGAGGGCCCTCCCCTCTCCTCCCGTCTCCCTCCCCCTCTCTCCACAGAGAAGCCAGGGCACAGGAGCCACAGCTCCAGACTGCAGAATGGAAAGGTAACAGAGTATTGAGACATTGACAGCAGAACAGGAGTTTCCATAAAACAAGGAGGTGAGTCTGAGGAGCAGCTCCAGCTGAACAGCCTGCTCCAAGTGGAAAGCTTTCATTCAGGGAAAGCTGCAATAAGAAGTCATCACAGCTGATAACCACTTGATTTTTCATCTTGTACGGTTGAGTTAGAAGATCCTTTCACTCTGATATGAAACATTTCATAACACTATTATCCTGATAGTCATCAGAATAGGATTAAAAAATACTGGTTTTGTTAAGCAACTAATATTTTGATTACATCACAGAGAAGATCTTGAATAAGGTCTCCCTGCATTAATAAATAAATACATTTTAAAATCAGGCGATTTTTCCCCTTCTCTGCCATGATAGAGAGCTAGACAGCTTTTTCTCATGACGACATTTAGGATTATCTCAATAATGGAATTTAACCACAACTATCTCATAGCTATCCGTGTTTAAATCCTTTATCTCTACTCTGTACAGTTTGAATGAACACAAGTGTATGAAAGGTTCTTATAACCTGTTGTTGAAGCTTTCCTAAAGCTGTGTGTCATTAGTTGAATACGTTAAAACATATTGTCCCCCACGGCTTCATTGTCCAGCTCCACCGGTTTATATTCAATCCACATTCTCAAGTCAAATAAAGACTTCTCCGTGAAATATGAATCTGACCTGCTTGTGGTTTACTTGTGTAGTTCATTAGGATTGTCTCTCGTCCACATTTAACTGACAAGCGTTTCCAGCTTCATGAGTGTTTCACATTCAGAGTAGGAGAGGTGGATTCATGATTGGGGGAAACGTTCTGTGGTTAATGTGTAGGAATGTACAGAGACGCCTTAATGCACGGGCTTACCTGGGCTTCAGCCAGGGGCCTCGACCAATCAGGGGCCTCTTAGTAATGATGTCATTTTTAGCTGTGCAACCTGCAAGCAGGGTACCGTAAACCAAGCTACCTCTTCTCGAGCGGACCAGTGAACTCTCAACCCAGTGGGAAGCCAAAGAAGGAGAACCTGCTAACATGTTGCTCAAAGCCAAACATCCTACCTAGAAAACGCCTTCTTGGGGTGTCGGATAGAGTTGGCGCCCCTTTGATGCAAAAAGGCCACAAAAAAATTTAAAAAAAGGCAAAAAGTTTTCTCCACTGAATGGGGTATCATCGACTTTTCTCCAGGTGAGGCTTAAACTTCCAGCCTATGCTTTCAGATGACCAGTTCTCCTCACAGACCGACAGCACCAGTAGAGCACACCAGCCGATAGTGTGTGTTGTATTTCTAGTGACTAAAAATCAAACCTTAGCTTTACCCTGAGGTGTTCTCATGATCAGACTATCAGTCTCCTATCACGTCCAACTGGCTGCACTCTGTCTGAACTTAACTCAAAGTCCAAGAGAGTAAATAAGACGTATTCATCTGGTTAAATGAGGGCAAGTAAAACTAGGTGAGTCAATGACGGAGAGCAGGAGTGGAGGAGGAAACCACCCAGGAATGGAGGAGGAGGAGGCCAGTCAATATGATGGCACGTTACATAATTCTCTGGCTGTATTGATTTATCGCCTTGCTGATTTGGCCTGGAGCCAGCATGCAATAGCATTTGTAATATTTGAGCAGGAGCCCAGACGGCGAGGGAGGGAGACGCGGAGAGACTTAGATGGCGAGGGCAGATAGATGGCGACTGATAGGGAGGAAAGTGAAAAACAGGGGGGGAGAGGTGGAAGAGGGGAGCGATAGCTGGGGATTTTTGGGATGCAGCCAAAGTGACATAGATAAAGAGAGCGAGGAGAGCGGAAGCGGTGCTGGATAATGAGAAGAGACGGAAGGAAACAAAGCGTTTAAGGGAGCGTTTCATTGAGCGAGATGGAAATAGCTGAGATTTGGGGGAGAGGATGACAGATCGAGGGGAGGCGGCAGACAAAGAATGTGTGTCAGTGGGTGCAGGTCAGCCTTTCTGCTGTAATCAGTACTGTTATATAAGAACCAGCAGCACTGGGAACAGCTCGTCACACTGGATCTGCAGGATAGACTGGGTTTACTACATACACAGTACACACACACACACACACAGTATGTCTTCAAACACAAGAACAGAAAGGGCCCGTGGCTACGTATGCTGGATATAAACTTCAGCAGCGTTCAGGTCAGTCTGAGAGAACATCCACACTTCAACTATAGGACAACGTGGGATCTGACGCTGGATCAGGATAAAAAGCACTCAGAAGTTGATCCTGGTGAAATTTCATTATCAGGATAATCGTAAAAGTCGTCACAGGTGACTTGAAAAAGCTGTTCACTATCATGGTAGAGCCTCCTTTAATACAATATATCTTCTATCTAACAGCATGGAAAATAGTTCTAACATGATTTAGTGCCACTTTAAGAGTTTCAACCGTATTTTGATGATCATCAGGATAATATCAAGAAATGAAACGTTCATATCATCCCATGTCTATGAATGTCTTAACGATAACACACATCAGTTATGGACGTGTTGACAAACACACTCATATTCCTGCTCTAGATGATTCCCTTCATGGAGGAACATCAGGGCTTCTCCTTCCTCCATCCTCTCTCCCCCCTCTGGCACTTCCTCCTCATGGTGACATCTCTCTTTCCCTCCCTCTCTCCCTCTCTCTCTCTCTCTCCATCTCTCTCCCTCTCTGGGTGAACTACAGGCGGACGAGGGGAAGGAAGCGGAGATAAAGGCAGAAAACTAGATTAATGGGCTGAATGGAGCACAGAGGGAGAGAAAGAGAGAAAGAGTGAGAAGATGGCGGAGAGAAAAAGTAGAGGGAGCCTGAGCGAGAACAGGCTTTCCTTGTGCTACTGTGAATAATTTACTTTACCCCCCCTCTCTCTTTCTCTCTCTCTAAAAGATATATTCAAGATATATTCAACTGGGGAAGGGGGAAGCTGATTAATTGCCAATTAATGTTTAACGAGGTACAGCTGTGTTCAATTAACACTGCTTTAGGTACCGTCTCTCCCATCACCCCCCCCCCCCCTCCCTGCATCCCGCAGCATACACCCCCCCCCCCCCCCCCCCCCCTTCTGCTGTTGATTCTTCACAACAGCAAGTGTTTCTTGGAAGAAAGACGCTGACTGGAGCATATTTGATTGGTGATGAACAGGAATGGGACGATATGAAAATGCACGATTATCACAATATGTTCAAACTCTTAAACGTTAAAACATACCTGAATCACTTTAATTTAATTTTTTAAAGACTAAAACAGCGTATTAGGGCCACTGTAGGAAAAAAAAAAAAAAATGAGAGAGGGGGTAAATATTCCGAGAAACAAGTGACAAATTTGCGAGTTTATAAAGATGCAGATTTGCTACTTTATTACGATGCTAACAAGCAACCGACAAGGTCAAATTGTCATCTTGTGGGTGTTTATTGATCGACGGTTGCCAGCGGTAGCTTTCACTTGTTGTCATAGTAACGGCAAACATCAGGTGTTAGTGGAACCAAGCAACTTGTTTATTAGCTATTTATAAATTGGCAAATTACATTGCCATGGAGGAGTGGAGGACGAAACCACCCAGGAATGAGGAGGAGGCCAGTCAATAAGATGGCACGTTACATAACTCTCTGGCTGTATTGATTTATCGCCTTGCTGATTTGGCATTTGCCATTTTATAAACTCACAAATTTGCCACTCTTCCTCTGAATATCCCCCCCCCCCCCCCTCTCGGCTCCGTTTCCCCCCCCTACAGTGGTCCTAATACGTATTATTTATTTTTTTTGTGAAAAACAATCAAATCATCTTAAATAAGATGTTTATAAATCACACAGTCTCCTCCCGTTAGTGATGAATCTAGTGTGTCGGACCATGTAACGTTATGTGTTGATGATGTCTGCATAGTCTTTTCTGTTATATTCCATACTGTGATACATATTTTCATTGTACTGCTGTGTTTCTGCTGTCGCTCTGATTTGGAAGGTGTCCATCACATCCTTCATGTAGAAGAAGATACTGTAAATAATGTATCTCTATGAAAAACACAGAGAGAATTCCAGCCTTAAAATTATACTTTAACAACAAATATACTTGCTTCCTTGCTCAAAGTTAGACAAGGAGAAGTTTTTACGGGGGGTTCTGTGCCACGTTATGTCCTTCCGGAAGTTTCCGCTGGCTATAGCCTTAATTTGAACTTGGTCTTCTTATGTAACTCTCAGCAAGACAGTGTGTCCGTGCAATTCCCAAAATGCCAAATGATTGCTTTAGTATGGAGTGTTTTTGACATGACTAGTCGTGTAGTAAAGTTACGGGTTGGAGGTTCTCATGCAGGAAAACTCACTGAAAGGCTGCTGTAGTCAGTCTTGATGTTCAAGGAGCCCATTTTAACCACGTCAAACTGAGTGATGGAAAAACACCTCGTTTGCATAATTGTAAAAGTCTGCATGAAATTCACTTGACAGCTGGATGTAAATATAGCTCCATCTGAGAGACAGGCTCCTCGGGCCGGCAGGACTTCAAACTCTGCTTGTTGGACCGGGAACACAGAGTCCGGCCTGGCAGAACGTTTGACCACCATGACCGGCAGGAAGTAGACGACATATAGACGAGAAGCACACACAAGCTGTGCTCACTGTGCACGTTTCACACTCCATGTGTCCACCAACACTTTGGGAGACACATTTACAAAATGCAATATTACTTTGTTGCTTTCTGCAATTTTTATTTGCCCTCAAGAAACTCTGTAGGTAATCACAGTGCACAAGAACCAATGAATTAGATTGGTAGAGTGTACCGTGCCCAAGCACGTTTGCCAATCAAAGACTCTGAAAAGGCGCTTGGAAACTACGTAAAGCCATGTGTGTGTCGTATTTTGACGTGATGACGTACAGGAAGTAACCGTGCGGGGGACGGGGGAAAATCGTGGTTCGGCACGGTGCAGATCATCTGGCCCTGGTGTGAGTGGGTCCTGCTGAGGGCAGCATCCAACTGTACACTCTGTGATTCATGCTCACATACATATATATTGATAAACATTTGAAGCTTAACAATTTCTAAACCACGCAACAATTTTTGATGACCCTTTTTTTTTGGCAAATATTTCTTTGGTCCAACAAACGACCATGTTGCTGACACAGAAACGTCGCTGGTCTCATTTCATCAGGTCCAACCACAGGCGGGTGTGGAGGTTGTAATGTGCTGATCGCCAGTGAACGCACCGGCACCGAGACATTTGGATTCTCCATCATGCCTCCTCGGTTTGCCTTCATCCTCCTGCGAGTGGAGACCCACAGGGCTCACGAGTCTGATGCCTTCTTTTATCTCTCCGTCTCATCCTCCTTTTTTATTCATCCCGCCTTATCACTTTCTTCCCACTGTTCATCTCATTCATCATCTTGGAAGCCCTCCCGCCCTCTCTCCTCCTCCCTCCCTCTCTCCCTCCCCCCTCCCTCCCTCCCTCCCTCCCTCTGTCCAGGAACATCACTGAATATCAATACAGATTTTGTGTACTGTGTGTGTACAGTACCTTCACTGTGGGAACAAGATTGTTGAACACAGCTGACCTGACTAGTTCATGATCACTATACACAAAACACACATACACACTCATACACGCACACACACACACACACACACACACACACAAGGCGTGTTGTAAATAAGACCGTGTGGGAGAATGAGGAGACGGAGAGCAACCAGGGATGCAACATATTGCCTCTGCCTGGTGAAGTGAGTGTGTGCGTTGTGTGTGACTGCCGGTGTGTACGTACTGCATGTGTGTGTCGGACCCGTTTCATCACGATCTGATACCTCCGCCCATCTGTTCACAAAGGGGAAGGGAAGGAGAAGATGTGCAGAGTTGGCTTTCAGTCTTCCTCCCTGCTCCTCCTCTTCCTCTTGATCCACTCTCTCTCTTTGTCCTCTACCTCTCTGCCCATCTCCCTCTTCCTCCTCTCCTCTAATCCCTCCTCCTCTCCCTCCTGGCCGTCTCTCCACTCCTCTCCTCCTCCTTTCATCTTCAGATTCGGAGCTCCGCTCCCTCTGAAGGCCCAGCAGGTGTGTGCTGTGTCTAATTGCACGTAAGTGTGTGTGTGAGTGTGTGTGTGAGTGTGTGTGTGAGTGTGCAAAATGTGCTTTAAAGGCCTGCGCATGAGAGTTTTTATTTCTGTGAAGTCACATTGTGCCTGTGTTTCTATCTATTGCATGTGTGTGTGTTATCGCTTTCTGTGTTTGTGTGTGTGTGTGTGTGTGTGTGTGTGTGTGTGTATTGGAGATATCTTGTTTCCTCAGGGGAGTCCAGGCCCATTTCCACTGTCTGCTGCAGCCAACCAACCCAGCAGTGCATCGATAATCTATTACGGTGGAAACACACACACACACACACACACACACACACACACACACAGGGACAAGCTTGTCCTCTTACCTGCCACTGGGCTCCTCTGGGTGTGTACTGACTGTAACTGGAGGGGCCAGATGTTGCCTGCACCTGAAAAGCATACCACAGATATAAGAATGAATACACACATTTATCAGAGGCTAATATAAACTCAGACAGTAGTATAATGCTTTAGTCAAACAGCCAGCAACATCTACTTTACAACATTTCCATTGTACAAACTCAACACAGTGAACATCACACCCATGTGACATTGTTGAAATCTCATTACAAAACACAAGACAACAGTATAACAACCATGTATGTGCATTTCAACTATACAGGATCTGATGTAATCCACCTCGCAGATATGAAAACACAAACACACTCATACACACAGATACCAAATGTACAGAAGAACCCAAAATACTGACCAACCACAGCGTGTATAGTGATAAGAGGCACCAGACAAGACAAACACCCACTGCCCCCCCCCCCCCCCCCCCCCCACACACACACACACACACACACACAGGGAAATTGTGACACGCACAAATGCACACAAACAACACACGGCCAGACAAAACACATAAACAAGATACCAGGATGATGTAAGGAGGCGCAATATCACAAATCACTACAATTAACGTTAAGCCTGTTTATGGAGCAGTAATGTAGGACACGAGGAGCTAAGCCCCAAAGCTGCCGCTAGTTTACAATAACAGAAATACAGCATCTTAAACACCATGCTGCTGCTGTAGTCACAGAACCAACACATACTGGAGGCAAATCAAGTCCAGACAGATGACAGACTTTGTGTTCACATCTATGAACCATGTGTAGAAATAAATGTGTATAATACATAACCTGTCTGTGGTTTAAACAACAAGGTCTCTCCCATATTTATGTCTAGATGACCTTATATGGAGCAGCTACAATGTCCAGAAAACAAGCATTTTAAAGGTAGTTATCTTGTGGTTTTGCAGACAGACCTAACAAAGCATGACTTCAGACGTTTTACTGATCACCATCATGATGGAGTTATTTCAGCATCCTTTTCATCTGGTTAGTGATATTAAATCACAGATAAATAGTTTATTCTGGGTTCTCCAGCTGTAGTAAACCAGCCCACGTGGTCTTGCTAGATCCAGTGAATCCAGCTTGGTGAGAGCCACTGAGCACCTCTGGATGATGTCTTGCAGCATAATTATAAATAGAGGGCAGTCCTGTTTTAAGAAGTTGCCAGTGTGTGAATCCTGCCAGGCTTGCAGTTCCCCCTGTGGACCCGTTTGGTGCATGTCGAGGAATGCGCTTGCACCATCATTGTGTTGTAACCCCCCCCTTCCTTTCCTTCACTTCCTTTCTTACTATCTCTTAAGGGAACAGAGGCATAGGAAGACAGACAGCCGTGGTAACTCACAACAGCTCCCGTGATCTGTCTGACAACAGCCTGAGGGCCCACACATGGGCACGCATGCAGACACACAGGTACACATTCACAACAGTGACGGGAAAAAAAGAGACCAAAGAGGGGCCCCAGGATTGAGCCTTGAGGCTCCAACCTGGTGACACAGCATCAGCAGCTTGCATCCAGGCCCCCAGCCTACCCAACCGGTTGCTCCACTCCCGTTTGCTAACTGCCTTTGTTTGGTAGGAAACAATAACGAGCCCCCGACTCTCTAATTTACAGGGGAGTCGGCTCATTCCTGTGAGTGGAATGTACAGTGGGAGCAGCTTGCATTTCATGGTGTGGTGGAGAGATCCGTGATGGGGGGGTGTGATCCGGCCACAGTGGGGCTGCGTCGAGGGCCGGGTGAGGGAGTTTGGCCTCTATTTTTAGATGATATGTAATTTTAAACTGGTGGTGTGTTCCCGTACTGTGGTCAAAGAATGAAACACTTGAAGGTATTCATAGAATCAAATCAGAACGGGAGAACTTCAATAAGACCTCCAGCAGCCACACCTGCTGGAAAAGCTTCAGTCTTATGCAATGCACACAGGAGCGATAAGCAACGTCAATACAGAACAATCAAAGGGATAGAAACTGAAGGTGGAAAACAAATACAGAAATTCATATCTACAGAGGGAAAAGCAAAAAGAAGCCGAATAATCATCACAGAGCCTTTCTGAAACGCAAAGAAAAACATTGGCACACAATCACTCCGTCTCCAAACCACTGGTCATGCCCACTCAGGCCACCGTCACCTTACTTAACCTGCTGTACATGGCAACAGCCGACAGAGCGCTGAGGAAGGGAAAGCGATCCACGCTCAGCTTGAACCGGCGAGCGAGTGCAAAGCCCGAAATGAAAGAGAGAGAAAAAAGAAAGATAGAGAACATATGGTGTATGGGGGGCTCGTTTTCTTCGTTTCCCCTCATCTCACACACCTGGGACCATTACTCCTCACGGAATCAACACCCAACTAAAACTCTCTTTCTTTAATTAGTTCTGGCTTTCCTCCCCCCATCCATATGCTCCCATCTCTCCATCGTCTTTTCTCTCTTTGTCTCTTCTCCATGCTCTTCAGTCACCATGTCTCACTGACGTGGATTTCTTTTCCTCCTTGGCTTCGTTCTTTGCACCTTTTCCTGCTCAATTTCTCATCTAGAATGACTGTATTGTGTATATGTATAGTGTGAGAATGTGGAGTACAACATTCCCCATTGCCTCTATCACTATGTATGTACAATATGTACAGTATGTACAATATGTACAGTATGTATGTATGTTTGTGTGGGTGTGGTATAGAGAAAGTGTAACTATTCTGCCAATCTACCACTTAATTAATCAATGACAAAAAGATGGGAGACACCAAATACTGTTGGTCCGTGTATATGATATAGATATAAGAGATATAACAGGTCTAGCTGCCTACCTAAACAACATCCTATATGACTTAAAACGGGCTCATTTGGGATATGGTTTTGTTTATTTAACACATTTTAAGTTTTTTTTCTGGTGGAACATGTGCATGCAATCTGTCTCTCTCTCTCTCTCTCTTGCTATACAGTACATATATATATATATATATATATATATATATATATATATATATATATTAGAGTTCTCAACGGGCCTGAAAATTATAGCCCGACCCGACCAGGCCCGCGGGTTTTTAAACCCGAACCCGACGCAGCCCGACACACCAGCATAAATTGTCGGCCCGAACCCGACCCCCCGCGCGCCTGCATTGTTTTCCTCATACACTTGTTATCACGATCAGACAGACAGCAGACGTGAATTCAAATGAAACTTTATTTAAAATTAAAAGATTTAACACAAACAACCGAAACTTTAAATAGCCTATATAAATAAATATGCCGTAAATAAATATTAAATTAAATCTTTCGCCTGTGGCAAGTTTACTTTTGACCAGCTGCATCTTCTCCAGCCAGGCTATAGGCGTGAGTGCGTCACGCAGCGTCGTCAGGTGTGCGTCTGCCCCATGAAGCAGGCAGCCAGATTGACCAAACGTGAACAGCGATGATTCACAGCAAACAATATATAATTTACAACCTACAGTTTTTTTATTTTTTAATGAAATGTGTTTTATAAAAAAAAGGAAGCCCGAGGCCCGACCCGACCCGGCTCATTTGCGTATTTTTTCGGCCCGGACCCGGCCCGAAACTTCGGGTCCCGTCGGGTTTGTCGGGCTGGGCCGACCCGTTGAGAACTCTAATATATATATAACCTTTATGTATATAACCTTATTTTTGTAATTGCATTCAATGATTGAGTCCTGTAGCATCGTCATGGAAACGCTCTGTGAGGTTTGTTTGTGTGACGTTTGCATTAATGGATGAATGAATGTCGTGGACACAAGGAATGGGATGATATGGGCCTTAGATGGAGCGCGAAGAAAAAACTCAGTTCATGTGGTGAATTTCTATTATCAGGATGATGAATATTAGGGATGTCCCCATCCGATATTTGGATCGGATTGGGTCCGCGTTTTCCAGCACACCTAGCGCACACCTCGCGACCTGTCCAGCATCCCCTAAACAACAACAAGACGGACTTGTCTGTGCATGTCCCACTAAGAATTTAAAGTTATCGATAAAAAAGTCAGCTGCGTGGGATTATTTTACCCTAAAAGACGAAAAAGACGAAGAGGAGGAGTGCAATACTTGCCACAATAAAGTCAAGCTTTGAGACATTTAGGGGGAGCTCTAAAACACTGTTCATAAACGCTCTGACAGCTTCTGACGCTCACGTTTTGAAGTAAACCCACTGTTTTAAACATGCACCAAAAGCGTTATGACGCGGACATAGAAGCGGAGCCTCCGGCTCTCCGCCGCCACTACTCAGCTGTTGATCCTCGGTGACTGCCGGGGTTGGCTGCGCTCTGACCGACCGGGAGCTGCTCCGTGAGTCGGTGTCCAGCTCATGGAGCCTGCTAACAACAGCGATTCATTAAAGGGATAGTTCAGAATTTTGGACATAAGACCTATTTTCCAAGTGAGCCGGTGTGTTCGAGACGTAAGGAGACGTTTTCAAGAAATTTCATTCAGTTCTTCTAGTTGCCGAGTTCGCTTATGCTATGGCTAACGCAAATCAACGGTTCTTAGCTAGACAGGCATTAAAAACAGTCTTGCCCACTCCACAGTGCACCCGGGGCAAATCCATTGTAACGGCAGACTATCGATGTACATATGTGTTGATAGAATGTTTTAAATAAAACCAACCTTGCATTTTTAAGGATTTATGACTTAGCAGCAGCAGCAGCAGCGTGTCATACTTCCAAGTAGGCTATGGCAGCGGCGGAGTGATATCACCTAGCGCTTATAAGTTACCGGTTCTATAATAGTTTGTTTACCTGCTGTCATTGCTACAGACGCAGAGTAGCCTGCAGTGCTAGTTTCTTCAATCTCACAGAAATGGACACTTTTGGAGAATATACTGAAACTTTTGAAGACTCTGATGAGTAGCGTCTGTGGAGACCGAGATAGCTGGAGCTGAGAACCGGGACCGAACAAACAGAGACTGGTGGTGCCAGGAGGGAATCCCCCGCAACGCGTCTGAGGGTTCACGGGTCTACGGACAGAGCAGAGGTCTGGGTTTGCGGTGCGTAATTGTGGGTTCGCGTGGCCGTGGGCTGCCCGGTGTTTGCGTGAGGTCCAAGCGCTTTTCACCCAGGTCTGAGGGCACGAGGCCCAACTATTCGGTGGTGTTTATGTGTCTATTTACCGGAGGGAATACCCGCGACGAGTCCAAGGGTTTACAGTTCTCCGGACGGAGCAGAGGTCTGGGTTCGCGGTGCGTAATTGTGGGTTTGCATGGCCATGGGCTGCCCGGTGTTTGCGTGAGGTCCAAGCGCTTTTCACCCAGGTCTGAGAGCATGAGTCCCAACAATTCGTCCCGGGTCAATTGGCTATTTACGGCCAGTATTTCGGGCGGCGCGTCTTAGAGTTTTGAGTCCGACGGAGAGTCCGCATGTGTGGGTTCGCGGAGCCGCCCGCTGCCCGGTGTTAGTCTGCGGTCCAAGGGCTTTTCACCCAGCTGTGAGGGCACGAGGCCCGACAATTCGGCGGTGTTCATGTGTCTATTTACAGGAGGGAATCCCCGCAACGCGTCCAAGGGTTTACGGTTCTCCGGACGGAGCAGTGGTCTGGGTTCGCGGTGCGTAATTGTGGCTTTGCGTAGCCGTGGGCTGCCCGGTGTTTGAGTGGGCTCCGAGGGCTTTTCAGACAGCCTTTGGGGTATAAGTGCCGACAGTTTGGCCCGGTTCGATTGCCTATTTACGGGCAGTATTTTGGGCGGCGCGTCTTAGAGTTTTGAGTCTGACGGAGCAAAGTAAAGTTCCGCTGCTGCTGAAAAACTAGTTCCTCAAAAAATGGATGATTCATGCGATGCGAGGTTAGTTTTATTTCAAATATTATTCTATCAGGCCCTGTGATAGACTGGCGTCCTGTCCAGGGTGTACCCTGCCTTCGCCCAATGACAGCTGGGATCGGCTCCAGCCCCCCCGTGACCCTAAATACAGGATAAGCGGTAGAAAATGGATGGATGGATGGATATTATTCTATCAACACAGATATGTACATCGACAGTCTAGTGTTTTAATTGATTTGCCTCAGGTGCACTGTAGAGTGGGCAAGACTGTTTTTTATGCCTGTCTAGCTAGAACCATTGACTTGTGTTAGCCATAGAATAAGCAAACTCGGCAACTAGAAGAACTGAATGAAATTTTTTGAAAACGTCTCCTTACGTCTCGAACACACCGGCTCACTTGGAAAATAGGTCTTATGTCCAAAATTCCGAACTATCCCTTTAACATAGTGTAGAGTTATGATTAGCGTAATGCGTAAGTCTTTTCTGCTTCCTAGTGTTGCGCAGCCAGGTTTTCAACCTGCGCAAGGCTGGGAAAGAGCGCTCGGATGCCGCGGGGAGGCTGATGGGACGGCCGCACCCCCTGCACCCCTAGTTCCGACGTCTTTGCTGCTAACGTCTGTTTCTATGATCGAAATGAATAACGTTGTGACTCGACAGTTACAAGTATTCGAAATGGTAAAGCGGTAAGATTGACGATTTATTATTAAGTCTATTTTGTGTTTATTTAACCCTGTTAAGAATAAACAGGTCAGCTTCTCATTACTAACCATTGTGGATTATTCAAACTAACCTAATTAAGTTGGCTAGTTGTTCTTAAGAGTAAAACCCTTTTCAACATGAGTCTGACAACAAAATAAGTAAATATATTTAATCTTCAATACATGCTTGGATCGGCCGGTATCGGTATCGGCCGATACTAAAAGCTACAATATCGGTATCGGATCGGAAGTGCAAAAAGCTGCATTGGGACATCCCTAATGAATATTGTCATGGGTTAAATGTCAAGCTCACTATCAAGGTGGAGAACAAACCTCCAGGAATGATCAGAAAGACTCTGCTATTTTTGTACATTTTATTTATAGATTGTGTTTATCAATATCGCTCGATAAGTGTCAAAATGTGAGTTTTAACCATATCTGTATGACTACTGGGATAATCATAAATATGAAAGTAGCTACTGATGTGGCTGTCAGCTTGGCTTTGATGTCTGCAAGCAAGTCATTATGTGTGTGTGTGAGAGAGAGAGAGAGAGAGAGACATCAACAGAGAATGAAGGAATACCTGCAACCCCACTTCAAAGTTATCCACTTGCTGCGTACAACATGTGGTAACTTTCTTTTTAAATTAGACATTAAACACGCCTTTATGAATAAGTCCCTCCTCCTTCCAAAAAAAAGTGTCAGAAATGCTCACTTAAAGCAGAGCTGTATAAACCTAACCCACATATTAACAACTTAAACACTCCGTATGACTGTCAAGAGTAATTACAAGACGCCGTCGGATGAAAGTGGTGTAATCCATGTTACACAAACACTGTGGATAAAAGCCAAAACTGGAAGAAGTATAACTAAAAAAGTAGATGTCTTTTTGGGATGTATGTTTTTTAATATAGGATGGAAACACATGGTTTAATAAACTGGAGTCATGAGCATCTCAACACCTTGTGATTTATGCTTCCTAATAAGGCCTCGGCTCACCGGGGTTCATGACAGCCATTATTATGAGTTATAGTGGTCTTAATGAGAGCTGTGGCACTTTTCTTATTCATAGGTTTTCGTCTTGAGGGTGAAATAATGCGGAGACAAATGAAGAGACACAAAGAACCTAAACACAGCCAGTCAGTGACCAGACTTCCCATCACACACACGAAGGTACACCGATGACCCGATGTCGAGGGAGACACGATGGAAGCACAGAGAGGTTTGGTACTGAGTCGAGGACCACCCTTCACACAAGGTGTCACTTTACAACAGGTCTTACTGCTGCTATGTGAATATACAGCGGGTGAGGTTTTTGTTCTAATAATCAGAGGATGCAAAATCTATTGGTGCAAACGACTAAATAACACAAATGCACTAAATAAGGCGGAGAGGGAAATCCCAACATGCTGGAGCATGTGTTGCATTGGAGGGAACGTGGGTGTTTGCCTCATTTATTTCCTCCCCACCCTCGGCCTGGCCAGGTTGCTAGGACACCTGCTTTGGGCACGTGCAGAGGCCTGACTCTCTGGCCTGACCTTTGACCCCTAAGAGCTCTGACCCACATGACCTCGGCAGTGGTCTGGCAGTTCATCTTACTGACCACTCCCACCACACTGCTCTGTGTGTGTGTGTGTGTGTGTGTGTGTGTGTGTGTGTGAGACTAGGTTGAGACTGCAGACAAATCAGATTTGTTCTCAGTGTCTGCAAAGTATTTTTAAGTGATCAGATCGGAATTCTGTATTGAGACAAAGCTGGAAACTCCATGAAGTGAAGCCAAGCTGAAGTGCCTTAAACGTGCATCCTCTCTGCTGGCCATGAGGGAACTAAAAGGTTGGCTGCATAGAAGTCTATGGGAAAAATGGTCCTACTTCTCTCTTGATGTATTTTCTCAGTAAACATTGTAAATATGAGTTTATGGTCTCAATCTCTAGTTTCAAGTCTTCTTCAATCCAGCATGATGTTCATTTAGTACATTATGGTCCATTTAGAGTCCAACAGACCAGAAAGCAGGGGATGCTTTAGGGGGCGGGGCTACCTGCTGATTGACAGGTCACTAACACACCATCGATACTGCAGCCTTGCTACTGTTGGAATAAGATGACTTTAACACTGAAATGTAAAGTTGACCTTGAATTATGAAGTTAACTTTGTTAGCAGCTACACACCAGATAGATCCAGATCCAGTAAGGATGCTGCTCAGGGAGTCAGAGTCTCCAGACTGAGACGCTGTACAAATTCAATTGGAATCACATTTCAAACCAACTCTAAATGTGGTTTGGATGTGATTTTAAAAACAAGCATTTCATGTGATTTCTATTGTCTGGACTTTCCAAAATCAATCTGGATCTCATCTTGATATGCCAAAAAATGGATGTGGGTTGAACAAACCTTTGGACCGACTGACTGTGTGTGTGAAATACGTTATTTCTAGAGAACAAATGCCTGATTTAGCTGAATGGTGGATCAGGTAACAGCGAGTCTTTGCACCAACCTGATATCATGTTATCATTTCATTTATCTCACTTCATTTAGCTCATGTGCAGGAACAACACCACCTGTCACTCGCTTCCTGATCCCTACATCCTGTCCCATCTCAACTGCACAAATGTGGTTCAACATGCCTGTACCCTATTTTTGATGATGCAACATTGTGAACCACAAATCAACAGGAGGAGAGCTATCATTAGCAGCTAGCATCCGGTGGGCACCACATTCATGTGGAGCTAAATAACAGCTAAAGTGTGCTGGAGGCTTCAGGTTTCCACATCAACAACTTTTTAAAATGCTTGTTTTCTGAATGGAGTCTGCTTGATGGGTGCTAGGCTATGCTAACATTTTAGCTGCTCCATCAACACTCCAAATAAGGTCATCTAGACATAAATACGACAGAGACCTTGTCGTAGGGACCAGACAGGTTATGTATTGTACACATTCATTTCCAAACATGGTTCATAAATGTGGTGTGAACACAAAGACATATTCTAGAGAATATTGTATCTGTCTGTCTGGACTTTATTTGCCCCCAGTATGTGTTTGGGATGTGACTACACTACACTACTAGGTTTCTTCATCATCTGGTCTGGTCTCTGGACTAATATGAGCTACTATCGTAGCTATAGGGGACCACAGACACAGGAGACAACCTCTGGTTCCTACATTTCTGATTCAGTGTCGTCAGGACGACAGGAGGAGAATCTCAACAGTGACACACTCCTAGATGGAAAAAAAACATGACCAGTGTTCAGATGTTGAGTTCTGTCTGTTTCTCTGCACATATGTGGAGTGACATGGTAGCTCCTTTTAGACTACCTATTCTGCCGTTATTCCGCCCCGTCGTCAGGGGGAAAAGCGTAACAGAATATTACACCTCTGAGACGCCAACGGCGGATTTAAAAAGCTCAAAGCGTAGATCCGAAGCAGATCAAACGCCGGTAGTTGCTCTTCGAGGTCACCGTTATACACATCAACATGATTATGATGCAGCAACTTCACTTGTTGAAGAGTCGTGTAAATATGCGAGACGAGAAAAATATCACCTTTCGTAGTTGTTTTGATGCATCAAGTTAATCAGATTTCTGACGCTCATTGAATACGTCAAGCGACCGGCGAGTCCATAGGCGAGACCACAACGCCTATCTAAACACACAAAGTTCTAAACGCAGACAGACAAAGTTCTATCTCGACGCAAACGTTTGTGGCATATTTTGACTCGCCTTTCCGCCATTACAGCTGAATGGTCTGTCTAAAAGGTGCTAATGTTCAACTCTGAACACAACACAAGCTGGAGCACAGCGGCAGTTTGCCACACACCAAATAACCAGAGACTTGAATGCAGAGGCACAGGAAAGGTGGACTCGTGGGTCCGAGCTTCGCAGAGAACCAACATGATTCCACCGTGTGAGCAGAGCAGCCGACAGCTTTGTGTGTGTGTGTTCGGTGTCATTGTGTCTAGCAGCACACACACACACACACACACACACACTGGGGAAGCGTCACGCCTTTATTTATTCATCAACCTTCTGGGAACTGGCAATAAGAGACAAGGTCAATACCCCCCCCCCCCCCCCCCAGCCTCCAGTCCACCTATAGAGAGAGCACATATACAGTAAATACTTATCTAGGATACCTCGGCCAACACATATTCTGTAATGACTTGTGTTCAAATGGTATCACAGCACACACACACACACACACACACACACACACACACACACAGACTTGGCTGACTGGGCCATGAACGTGAGCCCAGAAAGCACACAGACCCTATTAAACACTGCCGGATCTGCAACACACACACAGGCCTATTAAATGCTCCAGTTTAGCTGAGTCAGCACGCCAAAAGAGAAAAGACTCGAGGTTTAGACAAAACAACGAGCGCCGTAACCAGGAGACACACTGTACGACGCACACACACACAACACAAAAGTGAACTCCTGAGCACGCACGGCGTCCTGACGCACCACCACAAGTACAGAAACGTGTGTACAGTTACAGAAACACCCAGCAACAAAGGAAACGCACAAACACAAAGGAACACACACACTCATATAAAATGCAAACAGACGCACACACACACATACACACACACACACACACACACCAGAAACACAAGCATGTGCTACTTCGCATCTGGCTCCTCTTAGACACAAAAGAAGTAGTATGTGTGGAGATACTGGAGAGTGTGGCATTGTGTGTGTGTGTGTGTGTGTGTTCGTCATTTGGTCAGTGCTTTGATAGCTGGAGAACGAGGAGGAGGAGGAGGAGGAGGAGGAGGAGGGCTCGCCATGAGTCCAGACAGGAGAGAGAGAGGCCAGCCGCTGTCAGATACACAAACACAAACCACATGCAGCTGTTCAGCATCTGCCTGAGAGGCACGACGGACACACACACACACACACACACACACACACACACAGGCAGTCGCATATCTTCGTTACTCTGGCGGTGAACGAGTGTGTGAGACCCGTTCACGCCGGGTGCATCTCGGTGGAAATCCTCAGGTTGTGTGTATTTGGCTCCTACTGACTTGTGAGTCATCGAGCGGGTTACGGGTCTGACTGTGGGGTAAAAATAGCCCTGTGTGTCAAACATGGTTACAGAGTGATGATGAAACAACTGGCTGCACCAACTGCTCACACACACACACACACACACACACACACTGGGTGCATACAGCTCCATAAAGCCACTGTCTCAACTCATTGCACAGACACTGTTACTTGGCGGTGCCCCCTCTCATCCCGGTGGTGTGTAGAGGCGTCAGGATGTCTAATCTTTCTTGCCCCCATTTTATCTGCAGGACACTCCGGTGCTACTCTCACCAGATCACAGAGAGGGAGAGACGGGGGGGATGGGGGAGGACGCAGAGATAAAGGGAGGGTGGGTGACCTGAGCGTTTGATGTTAAAGTTCGGAGCCGACTGAGGGAAAACTTCAAACACTGCATAGAATTAAAGAGATTACCTCCCCCCATATACACACACACACACATACCAACTATCAGTCAAAAACAGGTCAGCGTGCCCTTCAATGAGATGAGCAAAGAGAAAAAAAAGACATAGATAGATAGAAAGAGACCATCTGCCCTGCAGTCAAACCCTCTTTTGACTGGAAAGCAACTTCCACACTGAACGGTCTCAGCCAGAGTGACCCGAAGGGACAACGACAGAAGCCTTCAGTACAGAACCATGTCATTCAATTCATTTGGACTACAGCGTCATTTCACAGAAGTACACAGAAGATGAGGTAACACACAACATCATCTTTAGGTCTTGCACGTTTGGGCCAACCGTCCAAATGGATTCGGAGTTTTTGATGCCTGTTAACTCACTTTTTTGAAACCAGGTCCCAGGGGGAAAAAGTCAAAAACGCTGCCCTTGTTTAGCTGAGATTAGCCATGTACCAATAAAGGCTTTTTATCATTTACCTTCCTGAGTGCCTCAGATATTTCTTTCTTCTAAGTTCTACTTGGATCCCCAAACTGAAGAGCACCAGAGGGACACCTTTTTCCACACCCAAGTAGCACTCCATGCATTCTGTTTTTTTTTTATTAAACGCTGCCCTTGTGTTTATGTCTACAGCAAATACACATACGATGATGTCATCGCCCCACCCCCGACCCTCTAGCCTTTGACCTCTTAACCTTGCGACGTCTCATAACAACACAAGCGATTCAGGTTCCGACATTTCACTCGCCATCGTGGTGTTGTTCTTGTTGTGTTCGGTTTCTTCTTCTACTGTCTGTGTTTGTATACAGCATGCAAGCTTTATGCACATGTTCCTTCTTCTCTGTTTTTGGTGTATTTTTGTAGCAGAAACAGCACCACATATAGGCCTGGAATACAGCGTTACTACAGCGTTACTACAGCCTTACTAAAGCGTTACAACAGCATTACTACAGAGTTACTACAGCCTTACAACACCCTTACTACAGCCTTACTACAGCGTTACGACAGTGTTACGACAGCCTTACTACAGCCTTACTACAGCCTTACTACAGCGTTACTACAGCCTTACTACAGCCTTACAACACCCTTACTACAGCATTACTAAAGTGTTACTACAGCCTTACTACAGCCTCACTACAGCGTTACTACAGCCTCACTACAGCGCTACTACAGCCTTACTACAGTGTTACTACACATTACTACAGCGTAACTACAGCGTCACTACAGCCTCACTACAGCCTTACTACAGTGTTACTACAGCCTCACTACAGCGTTACTACAGCGTTACAACAGCGTCGTTTATAGTGGATTCATTAGGACACAGATTTTCTTGACACGAGGCCAAGGAAAACCGGGAAAAACAAGATGTTGACGTGTGGACATTCAGACAGCTTTTGAATGTCAAAACAGACACATGTTTATGATCCTGCTATGTTGCATGCTAGGTTGTAAAAGCACACAATCATGCGCCGCAGACTTTATCTGGTTTTAAGCAACAACGCAAATTAGACTAGCAAAGAAACAGAGTTAGATGATCACTTTTCATATAACTTTCTTGTCTTTGCTGTTTCTGCTACCATCGCCATCAGCAATGAGCGCAACGTCCAACTGGGAACTCTGGTGTGAGGGTTAGAAGGTGTTAATGCTGGTTCACACCAAAAGCAAAATCTAATTTTGCGCTGCGCTACTTCATACAAAGTCAGTGCAAAAATGCGAATAGAAGCAAATGACGCAACTTGAATCAGGCAAATGTGCAAAATTTGCTCAAATTGAAATATTTCAAAGACATTTGCATGATGCCGTTTCCCCAATGTTAGCATAGCCTAGCACCCATCAATCTAGACTCCATTCAGAAAGTATTTTTAAAGTAGCTTGTGACTTTTCACTGATCACCATCATTATGGAGTTATTTCCGCCGTTATTTGTCGGGACTTCAGTACGAATGATGCAAATATATGAATGACTTTGCGCTCAAACGCAAGGTGATAAAAACAGAGGAACACTTTAATTTAACAATGAGGATCGCAGGCTTATCAATATGTAACCATAAATTACCAAATATTACACCAACATATTTGGACTCTTGGTCCTTCGTACAAAAAGTGAAGTGAACATTACTTGTTACAAATATGAACATGTGATACATGTATATTACTGAACTTTTTAAGAAGTTACTCCTGTGAAAATAAACAAGCATGATGCATACAACTGAAACCCTAAAATCAGTGTCAGCAGATAGGTGGGTGTTAAAGGGTGAGAGTGAAAAACACACATCTAAAGTAAAGCAGTGGGAGTTATAATCATCAGAGCAGAGAAGATCAATCATGAATAGAAAACTATGATATATAACATGTATTTAGATATGAAAAAATGTAAATCTTGTAAATTAGAGTGATTAAGTTGACCAAAAAATATCCCAGTCGAATACCACTCACACAATCTATTTGATTGAATTGAGACAGATGTGTTAAACTCCACAAACAATCACATGAGACCTTAAATCTTGTATTTACCAGAGAAATGATGGAAATATGTAAGTAAAAAACGAATCGATCGACTTAAGAAACTGGTCGACTCACCGACTGGAGCAGTTAATCTAGTGTGGGTGTACGCTCATATATACCAGACCTTTTTACACCCTGGCAGGTATGTGTATGTGTGTGTGTGTGTGTGTGTGTGTGTGTGTGTGTGGTGTGTGTGTGCGTATTGTACTTTCATGTGAGGTGTGAAGTTTGTGACTGGACGTCATTACGAGACATACCAGAAAGTGTTAATTGGAATGATGTGGGAGAGAAGAAAGAGAGTGAGGGAAATAAAAGAGTAAAGAAATGGAAAATGAAAAAGGTTGGGTGTTGAAGAGAGAGAGAGAAAGTTGAACATGAGAGATGTGATATGAAGAGAGAGAAACACTCATCTCTCCATAAAGTATCCAAGTCAGCCAGAGTTGTTAGCAGCAGCACCGTGGGTGGTAGTGGAGGACGGAGAACACACACACACACACACACACACACACTGTTAGTGAGTGATGCATGCTAGCCGGTCTGAGCCTGGTGGCTACAGCTATCATATATGGGTTCGACAGCTGGTTTGATGTGGAGCCCACACACAGCGACAGGATGACAGACGCACTGTAACACACACACACCGCGGAGGAGGGAGGGGGGGAGGGGTGTGTGCGTGGGTGTGGGAAGGGGATGTGTTGAGTTGTTGGTGTATGTGTGTTTATATGGGAAAACTGTGTGTGGAGACTTGCAGAAACGCTGAGAGTGTGTGAATGTAAAGTGGGTTGCCAGTTGTGTGTGTGTCTGATACCTGTAAACCTGTGTGTGCGTGTGTGCGTGTGTGTGTGTGCATGTGTGTGTGTGCATGTGTGTGTGTGTGTGAGTGTGGAGGGGGGGTAGATAATGAAAAGAAACAATGACTTTGTGTGTGAGGGACTGTGGATGGTGGTGGTAGAGCAGCAGCAGTGCAGATGAGATGGTGAGATCGACCAGATGAAGAGGTGAAAGGCAGACAGAACATGGATTTGAAGACGGGAACAAAAATGGAAGGATGTGTATACAGGGGAAGAGATGTTGTAGTGATATAGAAAACAACAATCCAAAAGAAAAATAGACGTGATTGTTGGCCCCTGATGATTGAGAAGAATCAGAACGAGTGCAGAGAGCGGAGGAGGGGGAGGATGGAGATGAACAGAGAGCGTGAAGTGTCTGGCCGTGTCCCAGCTTTGTCTTTGGTCTCGGGGGAGGGAGGCTGGCAGAGGCAGGCGGCTGGCTGCCCTGGCCCAGAGCCAGGCCACACACTGTGCCACGCTGCCCAGGAAAAGCCCGCTCCGAGAGGGACGGGGGGGTTGGTGAAGAGACCCAAAGTCCAGACACCCCCCACAAGGCACTTCAACGGGCCCTAGGGGGCCATTGTGCCCCCCGCTCAACCACTTGACACATCTGGTCCCTCAGCCTGCTGAGGACTCATTCACCTTGGCACAACGCTGTGGCTGTGCAGCTACAGACCTCATCGTGACTGGACACGGGATCATACCAACATTTCATACCACGATTATCCTGACCCAAATCGTTGAGATTTACAATATTATCCCGACAATCATCAAAATATGCTTAAAATTCTTAAAAAGACACTAACACACATTTTGTTAGGAAAACACTTACACTGACACCTTTTATAGTGAACATCCTCTTAAGTGAAAAACAACCAGATAATCTGAAATAAGATGATCCAATCATAAGGTAAGGCATACAGAAAGGATACATGAATACATGTATTTTTGTCTCCTGTATTTTTTAAATCAGGCTGGGTTTTACTACTACTCTAATATAATGAAAATTCACCACGATCAACTTATTGTGAGGGTTTTTTTTATCCACGATAAAATCCTATATGGAATCTTAACCGTGATGTCAACCATTCATTTGTTTGAAGCCTTGAGTTCAGCATCTGAATGGACCATCATGTAGGCTCATTTTCTCATAGACTTCTATACAATCAGATTTATTTTGCAGCCAGAGGAGTCGCCCCCTGATGGTCAGTGGAGAGAATGGACGTTTAAGGCATTTTAGCTTGGCTTCATGTTCGGGAACTCCTGGTCTGTGATCTAACCTGAGCTCCTGTGCCCTGGAGCTGATTATACAGACTGGTTTTCTGAATGGAGTCTGGTTGATGGGTGCTAGGCTACGCTAACATTGTAGCTGCTCCATCAACACTCCAAATAAGGTCATCATGAATACGGCAGCGACCTTGTTGTTTGGACCACAGAGAGTCTCTGGTTTCTCCACATTGATTCGTCTGGTCTCTGGACTAATGCGAGGTACAGAGACCAGATCTATCCTAGATCTCTGGGGGATCACAGACTGCTACAAGATTTTTTGCCTCTATTTCTGATTCAGTGACGAAAGGAAGAGAATGACGAAAGCTTGACATCTCTCCCATACTGGCCTCATTGACCCGACGGCGCCCAGCATGAATTCCCATCTATTTGAAAGCTTGCATTGATTTTGTATGCATAACGCCACGTAGATACGTCCCTTTGTGTTCGGTGTGATGTTTCCAAGCTGCATGTTTTCCCCTTTTTGCTTCATTTGTTTGTGTGATTTGTGTTTATTTGCTTCCGTCCTCCAGTTCATCTTCCTGCGCTGACAGCAGGTACTGTGTGTACATCTGTGTGTTTGTGACGGCACAGAGCTGATTAAAGATGAGCCAATCAGCCACCAGCCTCAGAGCCTGTTTGTGAAGGATGGGAGGACAATTGCCACGGCGACGTTGCATTGGGATTTCATCACTGATAACGGGAAGAAAACCTGTTTTTCAAACGCGTGCCTGTAAGATGTATACACACATTGGGTGGAGTCTGAGTGTATATCCACTCATATCCTGTGTCTACAAAATGACCTCTGTGTTGAACGTATAATCACTAAAGCTCAAGTTACTACCAAGCCTTCCTCTCTCTGTCTTTCGCTGGTGAGATATAAGGTTACCACTGGCTCCAGACAGGGAGGCTGATACTCCTCCTCCTCCTCCTCCTCCCTCGCACCTGATGGGAGGAAGGGAGGAAGGGAGGGAGGGTGGGACAGAATAAAAGGATGAGGGAGCAGCATAGGCAGGAGCAGGGAGGAGGAGGAGGATGAAGAAAGGCGATGGGGGTGGAGGGATAGTAGACGCACACAGACAGGCAGAGATGGAGACAGAGGAAGGGAGAGATGAGAATGAGCGATTGTCTTGTCCACCTGCATGAGGACAATGAGACGCTGCAGACACACATGAGGAGACATGAGATCCGGGACGGCCACAGCAGTCAATAGACGGAAACCTAAGATGGCGGAAGATGGGAGGCCCATACGATCCCTCCCTTCTTGCCCCCCACCCCTTAATCAAACTAAGCTAGGGGCCCCATCGGGGTCATGCACACACACACACACACACACACACACCCCTGACCCCGCCCTTCCCCCAAACGAGCCCCTTACTGATGAGGTCACGGGCCGAGAGGTCAGATCCCAGTGACAGACAGAGAGGTGGAGAGATTGAAAAGTGGAGGAGTGAGAGAAAAAAGGAGAGAAGTTGGTTCTGTTGAACTTCTTGGTAAATTTGACACTAAACATGTGTTACTGGTTCATCAGCTAGGAGGGTCTAATACATGTTAACAAAAAAATAGGATGCATGGAAAGTCTTTCACAAACAGAGTGGTGTTGAGTAGAAGTGGACAAACCCTGGCTGCTTCCTGCTGGATTCCTCAGACATATTAACCCTGCTTTAAGTGGTTGAAGACTACGACGCCCACTTCCTTTAACTAGAGCACACTGTTGTCTATGTGTGTGTGTGTGTGTGTGGAAGTCCGAGTGTTGTCTATGTGTGTGGGTGTGGAAGTCCGTCAGGCCCAGTGTCTCCATCCACATGTCGCAGTATTTCAGTGTGACAAGTGAGGTTTTACAAGAAACAGCAGAGGAAGCTTAGATGTGACGAGAAACACGTTTCTTCTTCCTGTCTCACATTATATTGTTACACACACACACACACACACACACACACTCATTTCACGATTAACTTTTTAAAAGACATTTCATTGACCCCAGAGAGAGAGAGAGAGAGAGAGAGAGAGAGAGAGAGAGAGAGAGAGAGAGAGACTGCACTGTTATTTGTGTGCACACGTGAGTCTGTGATAAACCGGTATTGATAAGTGGACCCTTGCTGAAATATCTTAAACTTGCATTCTCTTTGGCCATCAGGGGGCGACTCCCCTCCAATTTTCTAGAAATCTATGAGAAAATGGTCCTACTTCTCTCTTGATGTATTATCTCAGTAAACATTGTAAACATGAGTTTATGGTCTCAATCTCTAGTTTCAAGTCTTCTTCAATCCAGCATGATGTTCATTTAGAACATTATGGTCCATTTAGAGTCAAGTAGACCAGAAAGCAGGGGATGCTTTAGGGGGCGGGGCTACCTGCTGATTGACAGGTCACTACCACAGCATCTACCACGCTACCAATGCAATAAGCTATCTTAACAGTTAGCTGTAAAGTTAGCTGGAATTGCAGCTCTGCTGCTTGTGTACATCAGATCCAAAATGGCGACGGCCAAAATCCAAGATGGAGAGTGCCAAAATGCAGAAACCGAAGCTTCAAAACCTTAGTCCACAAACCCATGGGTGACATCACAAAGTCCACTTCTTATTTGAAGTGAAAATGAAACTTAACTTAAGTTTTATGTAGTGTAGTTCTGTGTCGTATCGTTTAAGAGTGGGTGGAGCTACACTGCACGTCCTGAGAAGAACTATACTCCCCTTATGTTGGCTTGTGCATCAACTCGAATCAGCGAGTCATCATTTCATTATGAATTTACTGTTCATCCAAGTAGCGATGTTGCAGGTAGCCCTCCCCTAATGCATACCCTGCTTCATGGTCTATTCGAGTCGTTCTCTCATAGACTTCATGCAACCAGAGGAGTCGCCCCCTGATGGCCAGTAGAGAAACAAAACATTTTTGCTCACCTCTTGCCTGAAGGACAGACTTGAAAGAGTCACTGAGCTTCCTCCTGTTTGCATCAGTGCAGCGTGTGAACCGGCTATGAGGACGAGGTGAATCATTGACCTTGAGTGAAATAAAGTTTGCTTGCCTGCTGCTCTGCCCTTAACATCACATCTCAACAGGTCAGAGGTCACAGAAACAAGTCCACCTCCACAGTCCTATTTTACTTCTCTGGTCTTCTCATCCAAGGAGTTCAACTTAGTGGAAGAGAAAAATAGAGGAAGGCAGAGATCGAGTGCAGGTGATGGAAAGAAAATGAATCTGTGTTGCTCTCTCTTCCTTGAACTCCCCTTATAGCTCCCTCGCTCCCTCTTCAAAGCTCACATTATCTTAAACTGCATAATCACCTCCTCTCTCTCCTTCGCTTTCATCTTCCTTCCTCCATGAGGCACTCTCTCATCGTCTCTAACATCAAATTTCTATTTCTTCATCTCTCTCTCTCCGACAGAGGAGATGAAGTGCTGTGCAGCCTGGCCAAGTGAACTTTTCTGTGTAAACAGGCAAATATTGGCGTTCGCGGTGTGTTCTGTTATTCACCACACCATGACACCTGCTCCTCTTTCATCCCGCCTCCGTCGGAATCTTAATGTGATCCCATCAAGCTAAGCCCCACCGTCACCACCAGCACAGACACTTCACAACGTGCACACGCGTGGTGCAAACTTGGCCTGTGGGATTCCCACGGCTGCTCGCCTTCATTTCAACGTCCTTCTTGCTCCTCTCACCTCCTCCCTGCTCCTCCTTCTTGCTCCTCTCACCTCCTCCCTGCTCCTCCTTCTTGCTCCTCTCACCTCCTCCCTGCTCCTCCTTCTCTGTCTGTTTCCTGACACAGAATGTACAGCAGCGGAGAGAGAGAAGCAAAAAGGAAAAAACTATAAAGAGGGGAAAGTGACTGTGCTCGGCTACTCAAACGCTTTTTGTCTCTTCTATTTCTGAGCTTCAAGCCGAGTGTGTGTGTGTGTGTGTTTCTGTTACTTCTATTTTTAAACCACTGCACAGAGGATGGCTGCTTGATTCCATTCCAATAATTCTCACTGTCTGCAAAAGTGCACACTGGGAAACTTTGGGAGTGTGTGTGTGTGTGTGTGTGTATAATGTTTTCCATTGTTACGAGGTGGAAAACACGTGCACGTGCAAGTGGGTTCTTGAAAGCACAGAAACATTTATCCTGCTTGTGTTTCCATTTTCTTTTTGTTAATGCCATGTGAATACTTTTTTGCACACACACACACACACACACACACACACACACACACCAGCTAATGCCTGTAATTGCTTTGTTTTCACATGAAGTGAGTGAGTTGTTGTGATGTTTCACTCATCCTGTTTCTCCCTCCATCACTGATTCTGAATAACTTATTGTGAATATTATTATGAATGAATGATTGGGGGCTATGAGATGTCCATGATGTGTGTGTGTGTGTGTGTGTGTGTGTGTGTTATGTCATCTAAAAGGCAGCCTTGCTCTATTAGTGGAGTTTGATTCATAAGTAGGAAGCCTCACTTCAGTGATTCCCCTAGCAGCCATCAACACAATAGATCCATTACACACACACACACACACACACACACACACACACAGGAAAAAAGGCAAGGAATGACAGCGGAAGAAGAAAAATGTACCCGTGAGAGAGAGAGCTGAACAAAGAGGGGATGAGAGGCCAGGAAACAGGAAGTGTGGAAAGAGGAAATGAGAGGAGGAAGGGAGCAGGAGGGGGAGAGACAGAGAAACGTGGAGAGAGAGAGAGAGAGAGAGAGAGAGAGAGAGAGAGCAGATGCTTTGTTTCTACTTCTGTCCACTTGTGGGTTGACAAACAATATTCCTGCCTTTCCAAAAGCGGACAAAGAGGTCATTCTCTGCTCCCGGCCGGAAACATGACTCAGTCAGTACGACACTCACATCTCCTCTTCATCATCGAGATGAAGAGGTTCGACTGTGCTCATGCCCGGAGACCAACGTGCACAAATCCAATAGTGTACAAATAAAGGCTCATCCAGCAACTCTGTCATAGATACAGCATTGATGCTGAGGCTACGTGACTGATGCTAACCCACATTCTTGTGAGCGGATGTCATTAACACACACCGTGGCACCGGGGGCAAACAAAGTGACGTCAATACAGTCAGGGGGTTCTTTGGAGGCGTTGTTTGGTTTCATGTTCAATAGTTGGGAAGTTGAACAGTGTAAACCTCATTTCAATATAAGTCATTGTCTTCTCCTTCAACCCTTGATTACAGGAAGATCTCCATCATCACTAATAACAAAACCACATCAAAGTCGTGGCTTATGATCAACTTGTGTGTGTCAGGAAATCTGTTGTCCAGGTTTCAAGAGAAAGGAAGAGTAAAAATCTACGGTGTACAAGAGTTGGCATGGCAACCACTGAAGCACAGACAGCCATGCATTATGGGAATCATCAGTGGCGAGTTGAAACATGTCATTGACCTGTCAGCAGATTGCTTGAGACTTCACATTTATTTCTCTCTATATTTTCCATTGTGTTTTTTTTCTTATTCCATGTGATTTGCTTATATTTTTGTAATACAATTTACCCCCTTTTTAATATTTAATTACTTATGTATTTATGGCATTTCTAATTGGAGAGAAGTGGTGATGACCCAGCAGTCGGGTGTGTAGCAGTGTGTGTGTGTGTGTCTGTGGGGGGGGTTCAGCCCTACGTGACGCCAGGCGCATACCTAATGCTACCTGGCTCGCGTTCAAACACTCACACCACTTCAGTGAGAGAGCCCCCAAGTCCCTGGAGACCCCCCCCCCAACATGAACCCACAGACATTAAACACTAAAAGTCCCCGTTCACACTCCTGAAAGAACAGACGGACACAAACGCACACAAAGAAATAACCAAGCGTGAAGAAAAACTCACAAAGGCGAGGACAGGCCCACACACACAACCGACGCACAAACACACACAGGAAATAAGGAGACGCAAATACGTAAACTTCCGTGCATGCCGGCCCCGGCCACACACAACAAGCTGCATGAAATATTCAGTGAATTTTTCAACATGTGCTCTTTCCCCTTTCGCACGTGTAGAAGTGAAAAAAAAAAAAAGTAGGGGGGAGAGCGATGGGGAGACAGGAAGGAGGGGGAGAAGGAGTCAATGAGGGCAAAGGCAGAGTGAGCAGCAGGAGAGAACGGACGTGCAAGCCAGAAACTGACTTAGAGATGCAGAGAGAGAGAGAGAGAGGGAGAGAGAAAACCCAGCTGACTCTGTTCCAAGCTACTCCCCTTAGCAACAGCCCTGGCTCAGCCTGCGTCCCATTGGCCGGCTGACAGCATGCATCACAATCCCATGCATGGCTCCACAACCAATCAGGGGTTTCCTTGCAACTCTGCATTTTGGATTTCATTTTCACCATGGCAACACAACCCTGCTCGTGGCCCTGGGATGTGGCCTGAGTAGTGTATGCACACGCGCACATGCACATGCCACGCTGTATATACATTACAAAGCTGATCAGCTCTTGATGAGCTCAGGCCGAAGCAGCGACGGCAGAGACATCAGCCAGATAAACAAACGTCACATGGCAGACAAACGACCTGGGCCAACCTGTGAATGTGTGGCTGCATGTGTCCGAGTGTTACAAACACTGGAGCGCTGGAGTTCAACCCAGGAAATGCTTTGATCCGTACCCACTGACACTCATAATGAGGAGAAACAGATTGTCACACACTGGGTTGGCCCATCTGTCAGCCTGCATCCTCATATTAAAGTAAACCATCCCCACACTCCTCCCTTACATTTACTCTCCAGGCTGAAGGGGAGGGTCGATCTGAATTTCCTTTCACACGTGTAGTTTTTCTATAAAAGTCGTGTTGCGTTCCCAGCAAACTAATTCTATCTCCATATTCAAACACACCACGGATCAAGTGTCAACTAGACATGTGCACTTAGACGAGTACAGATCTCCAGTCAGTCTCCCTCAACCCTTACACTGAAGATGGTGACCAGGAGGCAACCTCCAAACCAATGCTGAAGTTTCTTAAACAAGCATTCTCTCTCCTGGCCATCAGGGGGTTACTCCTCTGGTATGTTGGCATGTAAGTGTGTCTGTGTTTAGATATCACCTCGGCGTTGCAGAACGAGTGAGACGTCCACAGCGTGGCCACGGTCTCCTCTATGGACTCGTCGGCCGTGTGACGTATTCAATGAGTGTCAGAAATCTGATTAGCTCGATGCATCAAAACAACCACAAAACTACCGGCGTTTGATCTTCTACCGATCTACGCTTTGAGCTCGTTAAATCAACCTTGGGTGCTCGGAGCATGTAGATAGACGATGCGGCTCTGTGACGACCTCCGTTGGGTCTCAGAGGCGGAATATTCTGTTATGCCTTTGTGCCTCGGCGAGCGTTGAGACTGATGACGGGGGGAATAACGGCGGAATACACCCCCTTAAAGTTGAAAGCTGAAAGTTGCTAGTAATTTCACCTTTCTTTGTTACTTTGTGCAAGATGACTATTATTTAACAATGTGTAAAGAGTACGGCCAATATTCAGTACAACTGGTAATCTCATGTTTGTGTGTAAGTATATGTAATTCCCTTCGTTTTCCTACTGTATAGTGTCATTATAGCAGCTGGTTATAAAGTGCAGGGCTACAGTCGTCTACATAGCAGGATTTTTAGCCCTCTAAAATACTAATAACCGTTCGAGAGATTTCTGTATCACTGGTGAATCTAGTCCTTGATATCGCACTTCATACATTCCCAACAGGCAGACGCAGACAAGGTAACTAGCTATGTCCTCTTTGTTCCTCAGTGAGTCAAGATATGTAAATAAAGGGTGTGAGAGAGGGAGGGAGAGTATCAAAGATATAGAGACAAGAGGAGAGAGAGAGAGGGGGGGGCAGGAAGACAAAGAGCGACGTACTGAGAGGTACGAGACGAGGACAGACAATGAATAGAAGCTCCTCTACACAACGACACATGATGAATCGCTCTGCTGCCTTAAAGTCAGCATGGCTGTTCACCCCACAGTGTGTGTGTGTGTGTGTGTGTGTGTGTGTGTGTGTGTGTGTGTGTAACTACAGAAGCCATCCATCTGGGCCAACGTGGCAATGACCTAACTCCAGGTTGGTATCCCGTCCCCCCTTCCACTCCCACAAGACCCAACGCAACCAAAAGCTCCAAAACCAGCTCTCGGGGGTCAGCTGTCAAACTTAACAGCAGGTGATTAAAACTAATAGCTGAGCTTCCCCTCGGGTTTGACCATAGGCAACGTATGTATCCCACCAACAGCAATTAGTCAGCGAATTACCCCGGGGCCTAATTATAACTGCCGTCCATTGGAAGGCTTTGGGAGGGCCAATAATTGGCTCTTATTGTAGCCTGTGTTTATTTAAGAGATCAATGATTAGCATGATCTCTGGGAAAGGTCAGCACCTCCCATGAAAGGCTGGCTGTGTAATTGACATTTCTCCTTTGCTGTGGTTAATTGGTACAACAGTAGCAAAGTGCTGTTTTCTATTAACAGTTTGTAAAAGTGCATATTAGGATGTCACATTTGGGGCAATGAATTTAAAGACCGACATGCTCGACATTCCTGGAGACGTAAATCACATTCCTCATGCTGGAATGCTTCTGGAACATTGACCCTGAATGGATTTGTGTGGCCACGTTGGTAATGTGGGGTTACTGCACTTTATTCACATGGATGAAAGGGAATTGAGATTTCCGAGTTGTAGGCAGGCAGCTTTTGAATTATTAGTAGGCATGGACGATATGAAAATCTTGCCACAATTATCCTGCCAAAATAAATATGATTCACAATATAATCCTGATAATCCCCAAATTATGTTTCAGTGCTAAAACAATATTTTTATTTTGTGACACTGACAATCAGACAATCTTAAATAAGGAAATCATGAGGCATAAATTAAGGATAAATAAATAAAAACTTTATTTTTGTATCCTGTATTTTTCAAAGTCACTCGTTACGATATTTCCGATCAGAAATCAAGTTATTGTGAGTAGTTTTATTGCGATATGTGATCAAATCCTGCACCGTTCATCACTAGTTATCAGTATGCAATACATACTTATGGAGCTTGTGTGATGGTTACCACATCCAGCAGTTGGAAAAACAATGTACTTTATTTTGTCTGATTCTATTAAGTCTTGGGGGGGGGGGGGGGGGGGGGGGGGGTCCTGTGTGTGCCGGTCCTGTGTGTGCCGGTGGATGTGCATGTTGCAGCAGCTCTCAGAGCAGCAGAAGCTCCTCTAATCGTGTTAGCTGTGATAACAGGAGTGGCAGCTGGCTTTCCAGGAATATACTCTCCTACTGAGCACGCACACACACACACGCACACACACACACACACACACACACACACACACAGAGCAGCATGCACAAACACACCAGCGTGACCTACCTCTGTTTCCTGTGGCTGTTTGGACAGTAAAGGTAAACTGTACACATTCTACTGAACACATTCATCTATACATCAACACATCAGCTTCTACCGCTGTCTAGTTCTGTTAAACTAACTTACACGCATGTTTGTGTGTGTGGGTGTGTGTGTGTGTGTGTTGTTTATAGACATCTAGGTGGGTCAATAGGTGAGCGAGTGTCAGGCCACCTTGTGGACACACAAACCTTTAAGCCTTCTTAGCCTCATCATGGCCCCGTTCCTCTCTCTGAACTCAATGACCTGAAGTCGGGTTCATCGGTTCTGTTTCTGTGAGAGTGACATCATTTTTTCCCCGAGGCATAAAAAAACATTTAAGACAATTATCTTTTTATTAGGCTCCGCGATCAAATCCTTCATGGTCCCCTCCCTCCTCGAGTGTTTTGGAACAGCTGATACCTCCGGTTTGACCTCTAGGCCTGATGATCTCCTTAGACATACCACATACACAGACATATACTAGCTATATAGTTCCTTTACAACAGGGCACAACTAGAACCTTTTGGTGCATATCTAAGCATGCGTTCAAGTGAATGCATGGCATGGCACCGCTATGTACAAACCGTCTGCCAATGTGGGGAATGCGAGTGTATCATACATGCAACTCAAGCAGGTAGGTGTCTGTGGTCGTCACTGACATCCTGTTTTTAGAATTCCATGTGTGTGTGTGTGTGTGTGTGTGTGTGTGTGTGTGTGTGTGTGAACAGGACTCGGTAACATTACACTGAGGGAGCACTATGCATTCCCCCCAGAAAGCTGTATTCAAAGATACCTCTAACCAGCTGCACACTGATGAAGATACACACTGATCCTTTCTGTGGCGTGCGTAGTGCAGCTGATACAATGCATGAAACAGAATATTCTGTGTAAGTTCAAGAAAAAGTTAACTTCATATCAACAATCTTTGCAAAATTGTGTCAGGCATTTCCATTCGTCTCTGGTTTTGTAATCCATGTTCGGCATCATCAGCCTTGACTTGACAAGACAAACACCTCCGACTGACAAATAGCTGGAAAAAAACGATGCATGAGGAAAACTAAATACCACTGCTTGATTCATATTAGTATAAGCATTCATCATTGTCAGGCCAATCAAACGTTTCCATGCAAATGAGTGAAAACTCATAAAGCAAAGATTAGGACTAGACACCTCAGGAAGGTAAAGCCTTCACACCATGTGTAGTAAGACCATGTAGAGACAAAAAGGGCTTCAAGGTTTAGTTTCACATCTGATCTACAGGATCCCTCTCTTCCAGCTCCTGTCTCTCCTCCTCTGCAGCCTCCTTCTCCTCCCTCCCTTTGCTGGCCTCTCGCACACAAAGGCAGGGAGAGGCAGAGGTGGAGGGGGAGGGAGGGGGAGGAAGGCACAAAAGGCTGGGAGCTGTGGGATCGCCCTGGGGAAAGGGAGGGTGGGGGTAACAGGGGGTCAAAGGGGGGCCAGGGGGGGTGGGGAGAAACCTGAGAGTCAGAAAGCCAGAACAGGAGCTGGTCTAGAAAGAAGGGGAGCCGTGGTGGGGAGGGAGGGGGGGTCTGAGGGTGAGAGAGCACAACGTAAGACTGCCTATGGCTGCAGATTGGTTTTGTTTCCACGTTGAAGGGGGGTTGGAGGTGGATTTGTTCAAGACAGGGATTTGGTTTGGGAAGTGCACATCCACTCTCCAAACTAGCCAAAGCTGAGGAAGTGTTTCAGCCACGTCTCCTTTGTTAGGCAGATAGTGTTCACGTCTTTGTGACAGCACCGTGTCTTGCAGCAACAGCAACACGGCTTATGGGTGGATAGTGGTGAAACACTTCCAGTGGGGGAAACAGCACGACTCCAGTGGGAACACTGGTAGAAGTGATCTGGTGGTATTTCAGACCAAACAAAGACGATCACGGTGGGTGCTGATTCTCTGCCGTACAAACTACCAAAACATGTTCATGCTGCGATGCATCTGATGAACCAGTTTCCTCCTACTGTACGTCAGAATATTAGCACTAGTTAGAGTAGGTAGAGTTAGTAAGAGGATTTCTCTTGGTGTTTCACTTGTCAACACTAGCATCAGGTGATAGCCCTGATGACTTCAGGCTGTGTACAGATACATAAAGGTATGACCTCTTGACCAGCATGTACACAGCACCGACTCTTGTTTTCTTTCCAAAGGTCTGTTTTCGTGTTATGGTTCTTGTATCACATTCAGCAGCAGCATCACTGCCGACCCTCTAGAGCAGACATGGGACCATGTGGACATTTCACTTCACTGAAATAACCACAAGCGTGCACTAATCTCGCACCATCTAACCTCCCTAACTGCCTCCCAACCACTGTGAGGCCTTGAGACGCAGGTGCACGCGTCAACGCCATATCTCTCTATCGTAACACACGTCTACGTATCGTAGCTGCACTATTAAAGCACTGTGAGAACACAAACACACACACACAGTGTTACGTAAGTAGATAGGAAGAGGCGCTGTCTTTCTTTCACCACATCTTTCCACTCCTCTTCCAGTGAGCTCTATCTCTTCTTCTGTCCCTGCCTTCCTCTTCTCTTATTCATTCAGTCACTTTTTGTTATGTGGACTCGGCTGTTGTTTAAACACACTATAAGCCAGCGTTGGATGGGATGAATAGGACTGTTAGAATAGTAATAGACCCTCACAGACCTCCAGGAGGTGGATGATGTCAGCTCCACCTCTTCTCCTTCCCTCCCCACGCCCCTCCTCCCTCAATTACATCGCTGATGATGACAAGAGATGATGAGGAGGAGGATGATAAGGAGGAGTCTCTTCTCCTCCCTCTCTTTCCTGTCCTCCTCCTCCTCACCCACTGCTTCCTGCCTACCACCCCCTGGTCATCCTGAGTCAGCTCTCAGCACCTCGCTTCCTGAATCTCTCCCTAGATCGGCCTTTAAATCAGAACGGAAAGCCTGTTTCTTTCTTTTTATCTCATGGCCTTCATTCTCAGGGTCTCTTTGGTGTGATTCACCATCAGCAGAGAGAGGGAGACTGAGACAGCAAAGACAGGACGGTATTGACTGTTATGATCACTGATTTATTACTGCCATATTACTACTGTGACTGATTGAAATGAACACTGAATATATATAAAAAAAAGTGTTAAAACGGCACTGAATGTTCGGAAATTAAAATGATTTCCAATACTGCTTCCACAGGGTGTGTGGCACATGTGGATGGCACATGGATCGGAGCATTCAGAGGAAAGAACAGAAGGAGGAGGAGGAGGATGGAGTTGAAGCAGATGGGAAAAACAGATGCCAAACCCTAATATCGTGTCCGACATCCTGCACTGAACACTGTCACCCGTTCGTATGGAAGGATGCAGAATGCAAACTGGACACTATTGCTTCTGTACTACTACTGTTAATACTCCTACTACTATACTACTACCAACACCAAATGCAGATGGAACCCAAGCGCCTGGGCTGCTCCAGATTTCTGCCTAAAAGCCTATTAAGGCCGTTTTTTCTCGACCACTGCCACTAGAACGCTTGCTCCTGGTGACGTTGGGACTTTAAAATGTATTAAATGTGATAATCATGAGCATATTTTAGTCCTGCTCAATGTGTTTAGTGTCCTGAGATGATTTGGGACAGTGGGAGACATTTAATGTTGCCTGTGGTACCGACAGTGTTCCAAAACGTATTTCTGACCTGGAAGGTTCACTATTAACTTCAATTCAGCAGCAAATGTAATGTTTCATCAAATGAGATTTTTTTTTTTAACAGCATTTGTTTTACCTATATGAAGCTTTTCTTGAGGGTTCAAACCCCTAGTCCACAATCCAAGGGGTGACGTCTATGGTTACTCCCCGTATCCACATCTGCATGACAGTATACGTACTGTAGTCTATGGGCTCCGACTGCTACACAAAGCAACGCTTTGCAGCTGAACACATGTCACTCATCTACTACATCGTAAATGACTTCCCTGTCCAAATAATCCCTCCAACAAAACGGGCCCCAGGTGCAGCATATGGAATTATTTCACTTACAAGGAGCCAACATCAAAACCCTGGTGTAAAGGCTGCTGCCAAGTCCAGTACGGTGACATCATCATGGCTGTAGATTTATTAGCAGTATTAAAGTCCACATTGGTGAAGTGTAACAACACTAGAGGGAACGCCACACAAAAAGACTTGTATTTAAGCTGCGCGAGAAGGATGCAGCGCACCAGGCTGTGAGCCTGCTGGCATTTATCTGTGGAACAAAGGCACCGTGTCTGAATGGTGGGAGCGTGCACACCTGTGTGTCTCGGAGACAGATGCAAGCTGTTTGACGCGCTGATTGATGCCAGCGCTCGCACTCTGGTTTTATTATTTATTATAGTGTCATTCAACATGATAGTCATCTGTAACAGAGAACGTATGACATCCACGAAATGAATGACCACATGCTAATGGACCAAGGGACGCGGAGGCACCACAAATCATGAGCACGTTTAATGACCCCACAGGGAAAAAACAATTACCAGTGGATTGAATATGAATATGTACCAACTGTCATACAAGCAGGGCTCCTTGATTTATTATGCTTAAACTGTAGCGGCTTTTTAAAACTATAAACACAACAGATTATAGAAGTGAAGACTAACGTAACAATAAATAAAAAGGAGACAAGATATAATACTTTCACCCCCCCTTCTTTTTCTGCTCAGTGACACTTTCATACAGACAGGCTTCTACACAGACTGTCCTTTATGTGTGTGTGTGTGTGTGTGTGTGTGTGTGTATCCATCTCCAAGCATAATGGAGGGTGTCTTCTTGGTCTTAAGCAGGCTTGTGTGTATTATATGCATGTGCATTTATGTGTGTAATGGATCTGATTCATGGCCAGCTCTAAATGCATGTAATAAAGCTGAGCAGGCTAAGTGATGGAAAACCCCAGGTGTGTGAGGCTCAGCAGGGGTCCTGGGAGATGGCGGTATTAGAGTGTTTGCATGCATGCGTGTGTGTGTGTGTGTGTGTGTGTGTGTGTGTGTGTGTCTTGGTCCCTATGGGAGAGATCAAAACAGAGTGAGAAAGGTGTTGGGGTGTTTGAGATGTGTGTCAGTGAGTGTTTGAGGACTGTGTGTGAAAATGAAACAGAGCTTGTTAGGTTGGGTGCACAAACACCGATATAAGGGTGTTTAATGTGTACAGCACCCTCTCTCCCTCTGTGTGTGTGTGTGTGTGTGTGTGTGTGTGTGTGTGTCTGGCCCCAGTCCAAATCAATTTATTAGCTGTGGTGAAACTGGCAACTCCTCTACTGAAAAAGGCTCATATCTACAAAGAACTGAGAGACACTTTCAACATTTCAAACTTGAAATTTATAATGATGGAGCAGGGCAGCACAAAGAGAACAGAAGAAACATGTTAGTGTGGCTGTCAGTAACATCATCGTCTCAATGAGCGACGGGTGGATCTGATGAACACAAGCAGCAGACCGGCACCCGTACTGGATCTGGATCCATGTGGATTCTGGTGTGAATATTAAGTCATTCAAGGTCAACTTTACATCTAAGTGTTAAAGTCATCTTAGCAGCTAACTGCATTGGTAGCTACCTGTCAATCACAAGGTAGCCCCTCCCTTAATGTATCATGCTCTGTGGTGACTCTAAGGGTCCACCAACACTTGAACTAGTCATCATTTCAAGAAGAAATGATGAAGAACAAAGCAGGAACGGCGGACACCCCAACATGACTAAAGGGGAGACATGGACATGTGTCACTACAGGCAGCTCATAGTCTTACCTGGGCAGGTTGGTGCTGAGGGCAAAACGGACATGGCTCCTCCCCTAGAGAAAAACAATAGTCAGTCCAATTAGTTTGCTGGTGTTTACCATCAGTTATCAGCTCAGCTGCAAGTCAGTTAAAAGTCATGAATTGTGACATCGACTATTTGATAGAATATATTGCAATTTCTTAAAAAAATAAATTGTATTCCTGAAATATGATGAATACTCTAAATACTATGTTTTTAATACTGGGTCTAATTGACTGTGGCAGGGAGAACACATGATGTGGACGGATCATTTGGGGACATGTAAATAGCACCTTATAAAAAAGGATCCCATCTTACCATCAGTAAGGAACAGCATAGATCTGTGCCATTCCTACACTGAGCTATCCAGCTGGACAGGCTGAACCAGCCATCGAATGGCCGTTCTTGCCGCCTGTTGGTCAGACATTTCACCGGTGGCTTCAGTCAAGTGCTGGTGGTTCTTCAAACGAAGCACAACACTGCTCGGCCATGGTCTTCACTCCTGCTGAATGAGAAGGAAAACAAAGCTGAGTAATCAAGTAGAGGATAAATATCTGATCGCACTGATCAATATGTTAAAGCTGTCCGAGAGAAGGTCCGGTAGACGAAGCTTGGACCACAACTCCACTGGTTTCATCTCCTGGTCAAACAACAACATATAGTCAGAGATCACAGTCTGCACTGTGAGAAACCAGCAGCTGTTCAACAAGGTCACAAACAGACCTGGGCTGCAAATGTGGCGCCATCTAGGGGAAGATACACACTCTTGCACTTCTACAATTTGTCCAGTTAATCCTCTTTGTACACTAGTGGCAGAACATCAGAGGTGCTTGATACACTGCTGCAGCATTGGCATGCAATTACTGCCATCATGAAGCATGTCGATGATAATGTGAATCATTTTAATCCTCAGATAAATGTCTGTCATGGAGTTTAAGATAAAGAGCAGCAGGCAAGAAACAGATGGCATTTAAGATAAAATGAACGTTCCCGAAGGAAATATGTCATGGACTAAAAGTTCCAAGTCCGGCTGCACATTACCAACTACATAGTGGCAACACCAACAATGCAGCCAAGGACACAGAACCCATTGAAAGGATGATAAAAGAAGGAAGAATTAAAAAGGCCAGTGTTGGTGGAAGAAAAGAGGCAGTGACATATATTTGGGAATATATACACTAATTATATATATGTGACTGTATTGCTTGTACACAAGATATCAGGACATGGCTCACAGAATACCAGTAACCCAGTCAAGTGATCAGATCAGGTAACAGGCGTGTTGCTCATGGGCTGTAACTGTGTGACTACATTTCATAGTAGTGTGGCGGGAATAACAGGTAAAGGAGCGACGGGTGGATCTGATGACCACAAGTGGCAGAGCAGCACCCTTACTGGATCTGGATCCATCAGGATTCTGGTGTGAAGCTGCTAACAAAGTTAGCTTCATAATTCAAGGTCACCTTTACAGCTAAAGTTAAAGTGTCTTAGTAGCTAACTGCATTGGTAGCATGGTAGCGACCTGTCAATCAGGTGGCCCCGCCCTAAAGCAGATCATGCTTTGTGGTCTATCTATGTGACTCTAAATGGACCATCATTAACGATATGAACTGGAATGAATCATGCTGGATTGAAGAAGGATTGAAAAGAGCAATGCAATTTTCAGGCACTTCAGCCTTGGCTTCACTTTAGCCGCCTAAGACTGAAAAACTGAAAAATGGACCGGATTTATTAATTTATTCTGACATTAAAGTTGACTTAATTTTGTCACTTTTATTTATGATACACATTTCACAGTCAGCTCAACAGCCTCTTGAACAATTATTTAAATAATGTGGTCAAACACTGGAATGGTGGGCTGATGTCAGAGACCTGCACTCAGGTCAGTTAGTAAATTCATAATGTTACTCATGTCTAGCTGATGTCAATTCAGGACTGTCGAGCAAAACCCTGATCCCATGCAGGTCTAGAAGCAGCCTCACAAACCTGCTGTCCTATTTCGCCCTCTAGTGGCCAAGTGTCCGAAGTGCTACAGACACAGCAAGGAGAGGGGTGGAGACAGGGAAAAAAAGATTTCAGGGGAAGAAAATTCAAACGCTCTTCCTGGAAATAGTAGCGAACCCGCCACAACTTCACCACATGACATATCAGAAAGAAAATGCGACTCCTTCCTGGGGCCGCGAGCCCCGCGCTTCATTCGGCACGCGGCGTTTCCGCCACGCATCACAGCCACATGTTGTATATCACAGCCGCGGGCACGCGCCGTCGCGTGTTCGTGCGTTTCGCAAACACTTAAACCGACAGCAACACAAGGCGATGATTGCGACATCGGCAACTCCGGAGCCACCTTCCCGTAAACTATTCCTCCCTGACCGTAAAAACGTGACATCATCACCGACATACGTTGGTGTGCGGGTTCGGGGGGGAAACGGCTGTCAGCAACGCAGCGATAACTGATGCAGGATCAGAAGTTATCTGCGCTATCCGTGTAAAGTTAGAGTAGTGTGCTCGTTACAGTGGATTCATACTTATGTAATAGCATAAAAAACACATGGATGTGACTGTTTTCATAGAAATGGACTTTACTACACTTCTACATGTCTCACAGTGGAGCGGGTTGTGTTCGTGCTGTAATGCGTGTTGTTGATCGGAGGATGAGGCTCCTGTAGTTCAGGTTGTTTTCGATGGAGTCTCATCGGTTGCCCGGTTAGGTAACAGCCTCCTCACATGCCAGCATGTATGCCCGATCGCAGTCATGTGCGTGTGCATGCTTACCTTTCCCCGTGTAATCCGACGTCTCCTCTAACGTTACCGCGTTAAAACAGCGGGATAGTGGGAAATGTGCAAAGCGCTCCATCTCCGTCCCCAGCCGCGGATGACGCAGCCCCCTAAAAGCCCTCTCCCCCACCAAAAAAAAAAAAAAAACATGAAAGCCCATTCAACATCCATAACGCGTTTAGGTGCAGACGTCGACACCGTGGGCGCAGATCGATCCCAGCCCGGGCTGACACACCGCTCGTCCGCCCAATGAGTAAGACATGGGCGGACAGGCTCATCACTGATCCCGCATCCGTGCACAGTCATATCGCCTTCCTAAACGATCGCACAGCTCGCTTCCTCCTCTGAAGACCATCTGGTAAAAAATCGCCAGCTCCTGTAAAGCTCCGAGGCAGCGGGGGTTGCAATGGGCACGGATTCCCTAATCATCCACAACACCCCTGCTATCCGTGTCCAGGGGAGGCTCGATCCGCCGCCGCCGCGAGCAGAGCGGGCAGTCCTTCAAGAAATTGCGCAGTTTTTATTCCATTGAAACGGAGACTCTTTCCCTTCTGTCCCCGCTGAAAGGCTCTCTCCCTTCTTCCTCCTCCTCCTCCCTCCTCTCCTCCACTCTCTCTTTCTCTCCCTTCCCTCATGCAGGTTTATTTTCGGTGGAAGACTCTTGGATATTAACTGCCCCGCCTCCATATTCATTTGGCAAACACACTGTACAAGTAGTCCAAATGCCATTATTAACTAATTCAATGGAGAACAATTACAGCCCAGGTTTTCCTCTAATGCCTATTTGCGTCCAGCTCTCTATCGGAGGTCACTGGAGGGGCCAAGAGCCACTGGAGGAATCTAAAGCTGTCTAGTAATCTTGTCAGATTCCTGTCATTTCCCAGGAAAGTGAACACTAGGGCATATGTTGGGAAGTCAAATGAAACCCCTCCCAGTAGCTCAGCGGAGGTTCAGTCGGCTCCTCCAGCTGCTTCAAGTGTTGTCAAGGGTCCCCAACAAGCTGCAGACTGATTTCATTTCACTGGTAATGCATTCAATAGCAGACCTGAAGAGAGGTTCCCATGCCTATCATTGAATGTTACGCACAACTTTTGGTTGTAAAAACAGGGTCTGAAGAGAATAGCTTTCATGGCTCCTTGTTACACAAAACAGTTTGGATCCCTCATCACAGATATTCCAAAAATGTCTTCCTAACATGGGAGTTTCAGGAGCTGCTGTCTAACAGTTCCTGAGTGCATAAGCAGATGGAATAATTTGCTTCCAGTGCTTTCTGTGGAGAACCTTGGCTCGGCTCTGAAACAGAAAAGAGATACCACGTCTTGCACAATGGCATACGATGCTATTTATCACTTATTTAAAGCATAGATGGCACAAAACCTTGGATACTGTACTGGAATACACACATCCAATTCAATTATTGTTAATTACCGGTGCATAACAAATACACCCAACATGTTTCCACACCACATTTAATATATTCTGATATTTCTGTTACAAGCAAGAAGAAGAGCCAATTTGAATTTGAATTCAGCATGTTGCTGTGAGTGTCCCCCTCTGTCCCTACTCAATCAGAGACCACCAGGGCGCGACACACACACACACACACACACACACACACACACACACACAGACTTGGGTCTGATAAAGAGGCTCTTAAACCCTGAGGAAGTTCATGTTCGGTCTTTCAGGGGGACAATCCTTACGTCTGAATACAACCTTGAGCTCAGCCCCCCCTCTCCTGGTTCCCCTCTCTCATTACTGGACCATTCTTCCTCCCAGCTCACTTTCTCCAGGGTCCTTCTCTTGTTTTTCTCTCCCTCCCTTTCAGGAGTTTGGGCTGAGTCCTTTCCTTCCCTCTCACAACGCTGACCGACTCCAAACGTCTTGTGTGTGAAGCTTCATTAGAATTTGTTTGTTTGAAAAGGTTCATTTCTCCTTCGGTCGCTGCCTCCCTCTGTCCTCGTTTTCAGCCTGCTGGAAACGCATATTAGCATAAATATATCCTTTACCTCACCTTGATTAACTGCATTGTTTGTGTGTGTGTGTGTGTGTGTGTGTGTGTGTGTGTGTGTGTGTGTGTGTGTGTGTGTTTGTGTGTGTTGTTGTCGTTAATGGATGAATGTTTCTTTGGTTGACCAGTGAGAGACATTTGTTCAAATAAAGAAACGTGGTATATTATGGGCTTCATAAAACAGTGGATTCCAAAAGTCAAACACTCATTTCCATACTGTTATATCTGTATATTATTCAAACAATGCAAACTCATCAGATTACCAAGGAATTCACTGAGAACAGACACATGCCCAGACACTTGATCCAGATGTTGCAAAGAAGCAAATTTCCAGGGAAGCAAAGCACTTCACCGTGGGAGACTATTGCCTGTGTGTGTGTGTGTGTGTGTGTGTGTGTGTGTGTGTGTGTAGGGCTCAGCATGGAAAGAGTGATGTAGGTCTGTGTAGAGGCTGACAGCTGAGAGAGGAGGCCAAAAGAGACCTTACCAGTGTGTCAGAATTACGTCACAATGTGACTCAGTCCACTTATTGTCAAAGCCGCGGTGTGAGAGCCTGCTTTATAGAATACAATACACAGTGTTTACATCTAAATCATGAAAGTCACCAATCAGAATAGTATTGAAAAGCACATAGGAAGCAATAAATAGCAAATACAATAAATGATAAACATCAGTAGATAGGCACACACACACACACCTATGAGAGAGCGAAACCACAGGCCACGGCATCACCAACTTGAAAAACAAGAAACCATGATGAATCATTCAAAATAGAATATAAGCAAGAGAGGAAGATGGAAATGGTGGGAAGGTCAGCAGGAAAATCCCTCAGAAAAAAGTCCAAGGCAACACCCTATGGCTGCTTTCTTGTGGTTTTCCCAGGAGGCAACCATCTGATTCTGAAAAGTGAAGCCAAAGCTTAAGTGCCTTAAACTTTCATTCTCTCTGCTGGCCATCAGGGGGCAATTCCCTGGTTGCAGAATGGTCCTACTTCTCTCTTGATGTATTATCTCAGTAAACATTGTAAACATGAGTTTATGTCTCAATCTCTAGTTTCAAGTTTTCTTCAATCCAGCATGATGTTCATTTAGTACAGTATGGTCCATTTAGAGTCCACCAGACCAGAAAGCAGGGGATGATTTAGGGCAGGGCTACCTTGTGAGTGACAGGTTGCCACCATCGCTACCATGCTACCATGCTACTATGCTGCCAATGCAATTAGCTCCTTAGATGCTAAGTTTATTTTACAGCTTCACACCAGAATCCAGATGGATCCAGATCCACTAAGGTTGCTGCTTGTATTTGCCAGATCCGCCTGTAGCTCCTCCACAGCCCAAATATGGTCACTTCCATTCACTTCCGTTTGAAATCAGCTTCAAAACCGTAGTCCGCGAGCTAATAGGTGACGTCACGATGACCACGTCCACTACAGGGTCTCGGTTTTCCACAGGTTGAAGTGGATGACAAGGATCGGACGGACCATCTGTGGGTTCAGCTTCCACCAGACCAGAGCTCCTCCTGTCCCAACCAGCCTTCTCCATGGACAAACCTCTGGTAAACACTCCATCCTCCCATCCTGGGAGGAGAGCACGTGAGCAGGAAAGACTAATGCCAGAGATATAAGCATTTGTGTGGAGGTGTATACAGCTACTGTTTATGACAAACAGCCACGTCAATTAGTTAATGAAACTGAGGAAGGAGAGGGGAGGGCTGCAGGGGAAGAGAAGGAGGAAGGAGAGAGGGAAGAGATAAAGAGGAGGATAGAGGAGATATGGTATATTTACAATAATAATAATAATAACTTCATATTGGAAAAAGGATTACAGAGTACAGAAAACGATGAATGAAAGATATACAAGATATAAGGCAAAACAACACTAAGGTCAAGTGTACACACAGATAAAACAAGGAGGGAACAGGGGGAAGGAAGGGGAGAGGAAACACAGGAGTGAAGCAAAAAGGAGAGGGGAATGGGAGAGGAGGGAAGAGAAGGAGCAGAGTCTGTCAAGGGGAGAGATGGTGGGGAGAAGAGGGGTCAGAGGAGGGAGGGGAGACAGCACATACAGAGAAAGGGAGGGGAGGAGGAGAATGGCAGAGAGGAATTAAGAGAGGCAAAAAAAGGAAGGTCAGTTTGGACAAAAGGAAACAGAGTCAGAGAGCTAAAAAGAAGCAAGAGGGAAGCAGCACAAAAGACAGGAAGGGCTGGAAATGTGCATTGGTTTTGGAGTAGCGGGGAGGTAAAGTGGAGAGAGGAGAGGGGGGAGGCACAGGGGAGTCAATACACAGAAGAGAGTCAAATAAAAGAGCTACAATGACACACATGCTGCAGTGGGAGCAGCGCGACAAAACACACGTTATACTAATGTCAAAATTTGTAAAGGTGCTTCGTAAAATAATTTAAATGCAAGAGCAGATTGTTGAAAAACCACACAGAGAACAGAATGTTTGAGTAGAAATGACAAATATGACGGAAAGTGCACATGACAGTTGAAAGCTAATGGCCGAGTGTCACAGCTGGCTCTAGGCCATGACGAACAATGGAGACACGCCGTTTCAAAGGAAGAACAAAACATGTTTATGAAACTCAATAATAAGGATAATCAGAAAATACAATAACATGAGGTGTGAAAGTCAGTAAGATCAGAGAGAGAAGAGGATGAGAGAGACACAATGAAGCATACCCTGCTTATATGGCAAACCAGGTCACTGGCCCAGGTGTCCACCGTTACTAGATTGATCGCCAACCCCTTGCCACCCAGCTACCTACTCCCGACCCCACTGTCAACCACCAACAGGGGTCGCCACACTGAGAAAAAAGTGGTCAGATGGTAAGTTTATGCAAATAGAAACATGTGTAACGGAGTCACCAATATAGGAGGTCGCTGTCATCCACAGAGGACACTTGAAAGTACGAAGACAGCGTGTCCACACAACGTCAACTGTTGGATGGACAAGATGTTGTTTAATCACTGACAGGTGTCTGTTTCATAAATTGTCTGTTTCAACAAAAGTTTGTTAAGTGTGGTTGTTAGCTGAAAGGCTGAGATGGATGGATGGACTGAACAGGGCGATAGAAGCGAGTGTCCAGCAGGTTGGCTCTGGTACAGGAGGGTGTCTGAAAACTAGTGTTTGAATATTATGTGTGCTGTAACAATCAAATCGAACACAAGTGACAGTAAAAGCAGTACAAATGTAATTTTAGCTGTTGTAATCCAAACATCTTGTAGTTCTGCTTCTTGAATTCATTTTTTTACATTCAAAACTAACTGGGTTTGGCTCCTGAAATCTTTCTAATGCGGCGGCCATCAATCCCTAACTTGGCTGAGTTTCCAAATGCAGTGAAACTGTCTTTCTGCCTGTGTGGACTCTTAACATCGTGCTGTCAAACTGAAGACTGAAGCACAGCGGCGAGGAAACCTCTTGGGAGAGGTGAAGCTGGAGAGCCAGAACAAGTTGGGGGGGGTCTGCTCGCTGGCAAGTTCCCTGGTCCAGGCTGCCAGGGGCTTCATTGGGGGCTACACCTGGAGGTGATCCAGAGAGAGTGAGACAGAGACAAATCCACAGTCATTTCATGCTTCCAGCTGTTGGAAGCCATTCATTATGAAGTGGCACGATTGTGTGAAAAAGTGAGGTGTAAACATAGTGTTGTTTTAATACCACAACTTTTACTTCCTTTAGTTGATTTGAAGAGAACCACAGAAGATTCATCAGATTCTGGGGGATGATTGTCAAATATATTAATAGTGTACATAAACTACATAAACACCTTAAACCTCTTAATCTAACACTTATATTTTCAAGGAACTGATTACTGCTTTCTTTTAATTGTAGGGTAAAAAATAGATCTTATTTGGCATCAGAGCAATGTAGATCACATTAAGCTGACTTGTGTGTCAAACAGAGAAGCTTCATTGTGATTCAGACGTCTGCAAGGCCCCATGAAACAAGTCCTCACATCTCTAAGCCATTGATGGTGCATTCACACTGTACATGTCTGTTAACGGACGAGGGAAGGCGTGTCGAGCGCATGGGGGAGTTGTATAACGGGATCTGATTGGCTGACGGATCCGTCGGGGCCTGAAAAGTAGAATTTTTCTCAACTTTTTGTCATGCAAGCGATGATACAGTGTGAATGCGTCCTAAGTCTTCCAGTAGGTCCTCTCTCTCACAACATCCTCTTCCAGGCTTTGTTCCTCACATCCACGGAAAGGTTTGTGCAGATCTGGCAGGCAGACTGAGTGTCTTGTTTTAAAAGGACTTTTCACATCTTGATTTTGTTGGAAGGTTGTAATAACTTCCTTTGTTTCATGCAGATGTCTTTTATCTGTCCATGTGTAATACTTGGGCTTGTTTGTCTCCATTATCTCCCTGACACCAACATATTAGAGTAACATTTAGTGACATTTTATTTCCTGTATGACTAATACGAGCAACATACCAACCCAAAGATTCACACACACACACACACACACACACACACACACACACACACACACACACACACACACACACACACACACACACACACACACACACACACACACATGGATTAGGGGGATGATTGCATGTTTGCCACCCAAAAGGGAGTGACCATGGAATAAGTTACGTGTCATTATCCTCTATATATTCACATGATGTTCATCTCTTCCAAATGTTTTACATGCACATATGCTATGTAGTCCCTAAATAATCTCTCTCTTCCTCCCTCTCTCTCTCTCTCTCTCTCTCTCTCTCACACACACACACACACACACACACACACACACACACACACACACACAGCAGAGCCAGATAGAAAATGGTCGGAGACAGAGAGGCAGACCGGCCAAAATGAAAGCCATGAGTCTGTGAGCTCAGAAGTAATGACAGGCTGCCATGCCAAGGAGGGTGGAGAAGAGAGGGATGGAGGGACGGAGGGATACAGAACAGACAGAGAGGCTATGAGGGGCTGTTGTTGCTACTTAGACCACATGAGGCATGAGGAGATTGAGAGCAAGAGGAGAGCAGAATGGTGGGAACATATAGGAAGGTAAACAGAATGAGATACAGATGATGATGAAGTAGACATTGAGAACAACAAAGAAACGGAGCAAGTGATCAGTAGAATAAAGACGCTCAGTCGGAGGCAGCAACCCTAATAACCGTCCAATATGACTATATAAGGAGATAGATCCACAGACGTAGAGATGCACACACAGTCCATCCAGCAGGAATACGCCGCTGGCTGCAGCACAATGAGCTCAGGGTCTTTTTAGGAAAGTGGAGCAGGCCTTGGAAGGTTTACTTTGCTTATTACACCACGATTAGTCCACAGATGGTGGCTTTGTTCAGCCACAGAGAGCCAAGGTATGCTCCACCTGATGAACAGCTGCTCACAAACACACACATGCACACACACATGCACACACACACGCACACACACACACACACACACACACACACACATCTGCACACATGCTTCAATGCACAGCCCATAATGAGGACCGAATCAGGCACTTGAAGGAAAACACAAACCACTCTGAATGACCCTTACTCAGTGGATATGTACACACACACACACACACACACACACACACATTCCACTGAGTCATACACTAAATCCACACACAAAGTTACACACACACACAAACACACACACACACCACACACACACACACACACACACATGTGTATCCAGAATCTTGTGTAGCTCCTTGACCCCGGCTGACAGCACCCTGTGTTCTCTGCCCACTGTAAAGAGAGGTCCAGTGATAATGAAGCCAGAATGGAGTGTTCAGACAGAATTACTACTGGAACGCTGCCAGAGCCCCATCACTGTGTGCGTGTGTGTGTGTGTGTGTGTGTGTGTACATGTGTGTGCGTGTGTGTGTGCGCAGCCAGGCAGAGTGATGGATAAATACACCTTTAATAACAGACCAGTGAGTCAGTACAGAGACAGGCCTGCAGATGTTTGACTGAAGGCAGCAGACTAGATCAGTGTTGATCACATATACTGAACATAAGAAGTGGACCTATCCTGACAGCACCATTGGTTTGTGGACTACGGTTTTGGAGCCTGGGGTTTAGCATTTTGGTCATCACATCTTGGATTTTGGCTGTAGACTAATTCTTACAACAAGTGAAAAGAAGGAAGTGATCATATTTGAACTGTGGAGCAGCGACAGGTGGACGAATGTGGACGAAGGTATGACAAATACACAAACAGCGACCTTACTGGATCTGGATCCATCAGCTAAGTGTTAAAGTCATCTTAGTTGCTAATGGCAATGGTAGCATGATAGCAACATGTCAATCACCATGTAGCCCTGCCCCTCAAGCATCCCCTGCATTATTGTATTTTTTTTATCAGAACCGGAGGTCAAATCACAATCACAAAAATGTCAAATTCAATGTAGAGAGAAACGCAGCTGCAAATGAAGTAAAAATAAGTCTTGTAAAAATTACTTAATAATTATAATAATTCATAGGGCTTATATAGTGCATGTTTAGGTACTCAAGGACAAATACAAATACAGAATACAAAAATAAACATGACACATGAGTGGAAAAGACTCAAGATATTAAAATATAGATATACAAATGCAATATTTAGGGATTTCAGATGTGAACAGGCAGTGGGAGTCAGGTGTTTTTGATGAGGTAGGTTTTGAGTTGAGTTTTAAAGGAGTGGAGTGAGTCTGAGTTGCAGATGTTTGGAGGGAGGGAGTTCCAGAGTGTTGGGGCAGCAATAGCAAAAACTCTGTCCCCTAAGTTGCAGTGCTCGGGAGAAATACGTAACATCTGTCTGAACACTATGTGTGACCCCCACAAAGAAATGATTGGTCATTAGATAACACAGCATAGCTAAAACCAATAAAGGCTATATTTGTCTCATTGTTTAACTTGGTTATGTTCCTTTTTCAAATTATTCTTTAATATGTATTAAATTAGTACTAAGCTCAATTTACCGGTCAATCTACGTTCCTACCCTCACTTATGGTCATGAACTTTGGGTCATGACCGAAAGAATAAGATCCCGGATACAAGCGGCCGAAATGAGCTTCCTCCGCAGGGTGGCAGGGCGCTCCCTTAGAGATAGGGTGAGGAGCTCCGTTACACGGGAGGAGCTCGGAGTAGAGCCGCTGCTCCTCCACATCGAGAGGAGCCAGTTGAGGTGGCTCGAGCATCTGCATCGGATGCCCCCTGGACGCCTCCCTCGGGAGGTGTTCCAGGCATGCCCCACCGGGAGGAGATCCCGAGGAAGACCCAGGACACGCTGGAGTGACTATGTCACCCGGCTGGCCTGGGAACGCTTTGGGGTCCTCCCGGAGTAGCTGGGGGAAGTGTCTGGGGAGAGGGAAGTCTGGGCATCCCTGCTCAGGCAGCTGCCCCCGCGACTCGGTCCCGGATAAGCGGAAGAACATGGATGGATGGATGGATTAGTACTAAGCCATTCGGCTGATAGCCCTATCTTATGGCTGGATGTCTTGGTCGAAATTACCATGTGCATCATATACATTATAAGAAGTGGGAAGGATAATGCCTGGAGTAGCAGAGATTATTCAAAGGTGCAAGACTATAAATTGATAGCCATTTTGATTACCACTCAGAGGCTCTCAACATGGTGATGCTTGAGCCAGTGGTTCATAGCTAATAATGCTAACAGTGTTATGAATACAAACTATTCATAATGACCAGGAGGAGAACATCAAAAAGCTCACGGATGCTCTGCAGAAAACAGCAGGAGCTGAACTCCATGAGCAGCAGGAGAAATAGTTCCTCACAGGCGAGCTGGAAAAGGCCGGCCAATTCTATCTTTTCCAAAGTTCCAAAGTTTGAAGAACAGTTGGCGAGTGACCACCTGGTATGGTTGCAGGAGAGAGCCTCCCTGGTGAAGCAGAACCTGAAAAACATATGAAGAGGAACCGCGTCATTGTGGCTGCTATAGCAAAGACCGGGCAGCAGCTACTAGAGTGATCAGGAGGAAAAGTTATCTCTCCTTCAAGCCACTGAGAGCCTCAGACAGACTCTCCAAGAAAAAGAAGAGGAGTTAAAGACCGAGATCCCCATTAAGAAGAAGAAGACATTGTTTAAACAGCTCTTCCCTGGACACGCACACACACGCACATGCACACACATGCACACGCGTGCACACACACACACACACACACACACACACACACATTAGGAATGTATTGGCATAAAATGTTTATATTGCTTCTTTTAATACCACTACTACTGTTAATGCTACTACTACTATACTTACACCAAATGCAGTTCGAACCCAAGGGCCTGGCCTGCACACGATTTCTGCCTAAAAGCCTATTATGACAGTTTTTTCTCGCCATTGTTGCTGTAACGCTTGCCCCTGGGTGATGTTGGGACTTGTTGGGAAAATGTATTGACTCTGAAAATCATGCGTGTATTCTAGTCCTGCTGTGTTAAGTGTCCTGAGATGACTTCTCTGATATGACACTATAAATTAAATTGAATTGAATATATGAAATGCAAAAATGAAATAAAATTGTAAGAATTTTAATGAATCTAATAAATTTACACACATTTAAATATATAAAGAGACTTAAAGACACTATACTTTCAGTTTACTGAGATGGGGTTCGACTCCCTGCAGTTTCCATCCATCCACCGTCTACAGCTTATCCTGTATTCAGGGTCACGGGGGGACTGGAGCCGATCCCAGCTGCCATTGGGTGAAGGCAGGGTACACCCTGGACAGGACGCCAGTCTATCACAGGACAACCATTTAGAGTCATCAATGATCCTATCCCCATCCTACGCTTACATGGGGAGAACATGCAAACTCCACACAGAAGAAACTCGGACCTGGGACCCTCTCGCTGTGAGGCGACAGTGCTACTCACTACAGCACCGTGCAGCCCCCCTGCGGCGTCCTGCTTATATATTTTATCTGGAAATAAAAATAAAAATGTTATCACATTTTATGGTTTAAGCTTTAAGCTAAATCCAAGAAACGTGACATCACAACCAATACACTAGCAACCAACATGGCCCTCGATCATGATGTTCTTTTATAAATCTGGTTTTGAAAGACACTATAGAAATACAATTTGCATTAATGAAATAATAATGATTTTAAACTGAATCTGTGTAATGTTTATATTACTTGGCTGATGATTGAAAAGTGACATTATTGACAAAATACTAGTCTGTCTGATTTATAGGTGACTTGATGTGACATCAAATATCAGCATTTGTGTTTTTCCGAGAGTCCGAGAGAGAGAGCATAGCATCTAGGACATCCGTCATGCCCACCGGTGCCATCCGCCTGCACCTCCCACATCAAATGTGTCAAGGCTAGTGTGAGTTAATCCACAAACTCTTTACATACACACAACATGCACACACACTCACATTCATACTAGGCCTGTTCGATTAATAATTTTTAAATCGTAATTGCGATTATGTAGTTAGGACAATGTTAAAAACGTGAAAATCGTAAAGTTGATTTTTCAAAAAGTGAAAGTTCTGCACTTTATTCATTCATTTTTGTTTAATGGACACACCTTAAGATACATGTGAAAGTGAGGTTTTTCTCTTAATCCCAAAGGGATTGTTGTTTGTTTTTTTTGACAAGAGGTCTATAAGAAGATAACATGGCGCAAAGGCAGATGACAAAAGTTAATTAATTGTTCTTCATATTAATCCCTTGTTCAATAAAAAACAGCATATTTGAAATAATTTCTTCGCCTTTTGTCATTTCACAAAATAAACGTAATCGTAATCGAAAATCGGATTTGAGAGAAGAAATTGGGATTTTATTTTTGGGCAAAATCGAAAACAGCCCTAATTCATATATTCACATACGTTCAATGTTACATGCACACAAAGTATTTTTTCAGTTACATGTGAAATATTAACAGGGAATAAATACGAGTAAAGCTTGGCAACTGACCAATTACAACATATCATTGGTTGTTAACAGTGATTTCATTATCCGAGTATAGAGGCTGATTTAACCTTAGATGATTCAATATCTGATATCTGAATTGTTTTATAACTGTAGAATAAAGTAAATACCAAAGTGTGGACGGTTGGGAGATTAGTGCAGACTGCAGAAAGAGTTTGTCAGTTCTCAGTGGGAACTGACTTTTACGTCTCTATTTTCATTGTATCCTCACAGACATTCAAGTTAAAAAGTTCTGACCTTAAACCCAAAAAGAATTGAAACAATACAGCTGCTGGTGTCCACATACAGGGCGGAACAAAAGACGTGTAGAAAAAAAAGGGGGGGTGGGGCAGCTGGTCCCCTCCACAAAGCTGATGGAGCTCTGCTTTTAAAATCAAAAGATTACAAAATGGAAAGAGGAAAGAGATTCTCTATGTAGATTGAACTGCACGATAAAATGTATGCCAGATGGCTGTCTGATTGACGTGCCATATGATGTTTGCCACCAACTGCTCATGACAACAGAGACAGAGGCTTCTTCAGTATTTTGGATTGGAATTCTCAGTCGAGAGTTTATAGAGCCAGCCAGATTGTGGGAGAAGTTCCTTTCGGCAAACTGACCTGATGCTCAGCTTCCCGAATACCCACACCATGGCACAGTCAAGTACTTTAAGTATGCGGCACAATCGGGTTCAGATGAATGGTTCCGTCGACAACCAAAACAAGTTCCTTTCAGCTCTAGTTGCATAATCTTGGGACCACAAGGAGCAGCTATGAAAATCAACAAGGATGAGTATCTTGGTGAAGAATATGACATTGAGGGGGCATCCCACGTGCTACATTTGTGACCTGCCACGGCAAAACCAGCAACAAGTCGGGTGGGACGAATTCGTGTAAACGACGAAATAAGCTTTTTTTTTCAAAATTCAGACTGATCTCATGAAGTGGCGTATGTATGACACGCCAACTCGTATGCCATTATTGCGTGTTATCACTACGCACAATTGCCTTTTCGCGTGTTTATCAACGCCGAACCCTAACCCTAAAGGCTCGGTTATGCTTCCGCGTAGTGATCACGCAATGGCCACGCAATGGCCACGCAGTTGCTGGGAGACCGTGATGGTTCTGCGTTGGGTTTACGTGTCGAAATGCAATTCAATGCCACACTGGTAAAGGGCGCTATGTTTTTTGTAAAGAATGACCAAACGACCAAGACTCTTGACGTATATCGTCGTTAGCCTCGTTATAGCCTATTTGTTTACTTTCCAGCTTTAAACATCCACAATTTTTCAGAACTTGGCGTTTTATTTCTTTGTGCAAAAGCGACAAGGTGCAAACAATAAAACAGGGTGCAAACAATGAAAGTAGCCTATTAAAAGTTTAAATGGCAGTGTTTATGAAAGGAAACTGGAAAAGCGGTCTCCAGCGGATGTAGTTAGCGGACCAATCACAGCCAATGCCGCTGCGTTGGTGTTGCGTGGTGTTGCGTGGACTCGACGCGCGTCTAGGATTTTTGGGAGGTTCACGTCAGGCCCTTGCGTTGTGTCAACACGGAAGCATAATTTGGGCTTAAAGGGTGTTTACATACACGCGGATGTGATGGGTCGTTTCGCTAGAGGGTGCTGACAAACACGCGGATGTGATGGGTCGTTTCGCTCAGAACACATACACGCAGATAGCTCGAATTGCGTACAGATAACACACCACAGGAAGTGGCGTGTATATTTACGAAAAGTCATGATGCCATTTTTTTGCAGAATATGCAAGTTGAGATCATGGAAAAGCCACTCCATGTTTCAGATAACAGTATTGGTTGCCGTAAAAGTATACATTTTGTAGTTTCAGAAAAAATCTGCTTACCTCGTTTCAAAATAGTCTAAAAATAAGGTGATATAGGACCTTAATAGGAATTTAGTTAATTAACTGACCCCAAAGATCAAAATAGGACTGTGATAATAATAGAATTGGATGAGGAGGACTTTGAAAACAGACAAACATTGCTATGGAGTTGAATGATGTTAAATCTGTGAGAATGTGTTTGTAAGTGTCTCTTTTGAGACCAATCTGGCCTCGAAGGGGGGAAACAACAACACATTGACCAAGTTGTAAATTAAACTTAGCTATCTGATCAGGCCCAGAGGCATACATTAGTGCTGTCTCTCTTTGTGTGTGCATTGCACACTAGCTATAGGAAGTCAAGCCCATATTAGGCAATAATTAAATATCCTTTTGTCGCCGAAATGGCTAAGTTGGAAGCTGTGCGCTGGCTAAGCTGGTTTTGGACGCAGGCTTGATATCTGTTGAAATAAAGATCATTCTCATTCCACCTGTCTGAGTCAGAAGACTAATTTGTCACCAATTTACACATCAACATCTTTGGGGAAGTTGCCTAAGAAACCACACAGCCATCCTGGTAAGTGTAGATTCATCTAAATTCCATCTCATTTGGTTAAAATCCACAGACAAACAGTAATGTAAAACCAACTATTTGTGGTTTTATTGGCTTTTACATACTCTGCTGATGGCAGCTGGGAAACCATTCAGTCTGGAAAAAAGGTTTTTGCTCTGCATTTCTGGTGATCTACCATGTGAAACCCTTTATCTTTTGCCGACACCGCGGCCCACTTTTCTCTTTTTTTAAACCATCACTATGGGCTCTACAAATGAACAGACAATATCAGTCCCACACTCATACACAGTAGCATCTTAATATGCATGCAATAATTGAAAAAGGTTGAAACCTCCCCTATTGTGAAAGCCATCCCTTCATCCACGGCCTTTTATTTGTCATTAGTTAAAAAATAATAATAAAAATAAAAGATTGCACCTCTTCATTAATAAATAGACCTTTTGGTAACATGAGCAGGATTTAGATATACATATTTATTGTCCCCATGAGTTTTCAGTAGCTGAGACTTCTGAGTCTCTTCTGCTGACAACACTATAAATATCCCAGAGTCAATTGACATTTACGGTACAATAGCTGACAGTATGCCATACATTACATCCAGACAGTCCATACTTGATTATACAGAACCCATATAATCCCATTGACAGATGATACATTCACACAAACACACATGTGATGCACAAAAGGGCAGGCAAGTCTCTGCTGAGCACAGACCCAAGCATGGTGCCAGATCTCAGGATGGAAATGAAAGTAGGTTTGTGTGTATGTATTGTGCACCTATTGTGAATAGGCAGAAATGAGTGATTGAGGTGTTGTCCTGTCACCAAAACACAAGCCTCCCCTTCAGAATGAGCTGAGTCAGTTTGAAGTGTTACAGCTCCCATTGGAATGAATTTCCTAAAAAATAAACATGATCTCAGTTTTAACTGCGATTAGGTCTGAATGTTTGACACATCCCATCCCATCCCAACCTAAATCTGTCACAAGGATATTTAAAGAATTTCCCAAGTTCTAACGACATGATGATGCAGACTCTCTTCTCTTCATCCTCTGTAATAGAGATGAATAGCACAGTCTGCCTGAATGTATGGTGTACTAGAAACAGGAGCGCTGCAAGGGATTTTGGGCCCTATGGAAGAATATAATACCCCCCCTCCTTACAGTGCCCCTGGCTTATAATAATAATAATAATAATAATAATAATAATAATAATAATAATAATAATAATAATATTTATCAGTATGATCTGCGTTGGTTTGAGCAAATGCATACATTTTTGTTTAGAAATTATTAAACAGTAATAACTGAGAACTAAGGGTTCTTGAAAGTGTTCGACAACAATGTGTCTGCATTTCTTAAACTGTAATAATCTGATGGTACACTTGGTGGTGCTGGTACTCTGCAACCGGCGATGGGCTTCAACAGGCAGCTGAAGTAGTTTCTGCACTGTTAACCCAGAATCTAAATAAACAGTTTGAGTAACTATAAGTTAAACATTTGAGTTTTGTTGCATTATTTTAACAGTCTAAGTATGTTATACTATTATGATGTGATCACTGAGGGCACTAGCAGTTTTAAATTGAACAAACTTAAAACATTTTTGCATGTGTCAGAATCTTATTGGCTAATTTTGAACTTCAGCACGTCAAAATCTCATTGGCTAATCCACTCAAGACTAGTCTAGACCTGTTTGATGGAGATTGTTGCCATGTGTCTCGTTTTCACAGAGTAAGAATTTGTGTTTCCCTTATTTTACTCAAAATATATTCTCCTTGGACAAACACGCTAGCTGAGGACTTATCTGCACATGTTTGAAAAAATTGCATTTTCTTAGTCCCTCTGTTCTCCAGTCAGACGGCTACAAAGTAAATTGACATTTGACTGCAAGAAGATGCCAATATAGCCATCCGTTTATTCTTGGCTCTGGGTGATGTTGGGACTTTGAAATTGTATTGAAAATTATGAGGGTATGCTAGTCCTGCTCAATGTGTTAAGTGTCCTGAGATGACTTCTGTTGTTATATGACACTATAAATAAAATTGAATTGAATTGAAATAGAATTTTCTCATTCTGGAAATGAGTTATTTTTCATGTTAAATTCATGTAAATAGATTATTTTATCGTCATTGAAGCTTAAGTCAAGTTAGAAAATTATGTTTAAATTTTGGTATCTATCTATAACTTTCAAAAAGGGCATTATCACTGTGAACCTGGCCATTTTTAACTTTTGCTGTTTCACATAAATGTCACCTGATTTCATTATATAAACTCATGGCCAATGTTCAGTCATCAGTTAATTGTGTTTTTTGTTTTTAAAAAATGCTTTGGAAATGCAAATACTGTCCTGTTATCTATAGGAAGAGGGCACATCTCTTCAAACACTATAGATATGTGGACTACATTTAAGACTGTGCTGTACTCTCCTTCAGACCACTGAGCCAACAGTCATCAGGTTCCTTGTGGACAATCAGTTCTTCTTGGGGATGATGCATCTAAGTTCCTCAGCTTTGTGAGTATAATTATTATTATTGCAGGGAGATCTTACCAGTTTTCAATCATTTCTGCTTCTCTGTTACAATAACTAGTCTATACTTGACTACTATTTTTATTCAGGAATTTAAGTTGATTTCATCTTTGGGATCTGGAAGACACATGGGATATACTGTGTCAGCTGTCAGGCTGTTTAGCAATTGACAGACAAGTTGTAATTGACATGAATATATTTTCTGTCTCTTCATGATGCAGACTCTTTGGAAATTCCAGTCGGCATCCTCTGCTTTGAGGAATGCGAGGCCCAATTTGATACTATGGCAATATTTGATCAAAGATTTTTGTGATGGGATTTTTCATTTAGTGGTTTAATATAGGTTAATTAGTAGGTTGAGTAGTTCTGACTTAATATTCCAGTGTTATGAGGTTACCTGTATTCTGCACTTATGTCATGTCATGTGTTACATGAGTTGTAGAATGGATCTTGTGGCAACAGTACAGCAAGCAAGTTAATATGGATCTATAGTTATAGATGAGTGGTTCAAACACCACATCCTGGAGAAAGTTTGCCATCTACACAAACAACGGAACAATGCTTTGCTGATCACAAACAACTGTATAAAAAGCCCTTCTCAAGACTGAAGAATTGGTCAGACTCTTAAGGAGTCTGCCCCTATCTGGCCAGATAGTTTGCTCTTAATCTGTATGTTGGTGATGTGGTCCGCTTGGACACCCTGTTTGTGAGGACTTTGACTTATTAGACTTTGTCCGTTTACAGTCTGTCTGTAGTGACTGCTAGCCTGTTTTGGACTCTTTATTTAATAAATTAATGAAAGCTCTGTTAGGAGTAGTATTCTTATTTCTCACCAGGAAATCATTGACCAATTTCCACCACAATGTTATATTATTATCAGTGACTTTTGAGGTGATCATTGTTCATTGTCTTCTTTTACATTTATTTAGCTAGCTCTCCCTGACAATGTTAGAAGTTGCAACTATTACAGAAGTATTTTAGAGGGGCATGTTTCCCAACTAAATAGACTTGTTGGGATCTGTGCTACAACATGGTGTCTTCAACTGCAAGCCTGTCAGCAAATTGTCCAACAAATGTGGAATCAATTCCAAATCTTTGGAATCTCATATTTCTTCACTTTTGCAATATTGAGTAAAGTTTAACAAAATTGCCCTGCATTTTGTGTTTATTTGTTTTTATATATATTTTAAAAATGCAAGTCATGATTTTGGGGGGGGAAATATTTTTAAGTTTTCACAACTAGTAAATTAAATTAAACTGAATAGTTAGTTAGTTAGTTAGTTAGTTAGTTAGTTAGTTAGTTAGTAGTTAATAGTAGTAGAATAGTATTGGTAAATTAAATTGAATGCAATTGGAAAAATTAGACATTGTAACTTAAAATGCTGAGTAGAAAGTATAACTTGTGTGTTCAATTTAAATAGTTATGTCCAGTCCATTGCCTTCATTACTTAAATGGTTTACGTGGCAAATTTTTGAAGTAAAGTCAACTTACAGCTGCTACATGTAGCTGCTGCTGCTCCACCAACTTGTCCAAGCATTAATGAGAGAGAGGTGGCAGTCGGTAAGGAACACCCAGCGACCTGGGCAGAGAGAAAGAGGACTTAAGGATAAGCTGATATTACAGTTTTTGTCATGTCATCTTGTTGTTGTAGTGACCACATGAGAGACATCATGCATCATCCAATGCATAGTACTTTGTGCATTTATTCAAGCAAAAAGAGACTTTTGAACGAAAAGAGTGTAGTGTGAAAATAACTCTGAGACAGATGAGCAGTCGGTGTACTGTTCTTGACAACAGGGCTCCTGCAGGGTCCAAGTTGACAGAATAAAGACCAGAGGAGTCCTGCTGGTGGCTTCACAACCTGGGGAGACAGCTACAGTTAAAAGAAAGAACGTGAAAATGGAAGAGCCAACAAGGTTTCCAAGGTGTATACAACATTTCTTCCATTTAAATTCAAAGCTACAACATAAAACTCTAAGTGGAAGAAGCAACAGGGATTAAGTGGGAAAACAGCAGACACTCACAGCCTTTCTGTGGAGAACAGGCGAGTCCAGAAAGTGAGAACCGTGGTTGTTAACAATGAAGGAGGTGAGCCATGAGGAGACACCGGCCCTAGTTTCGTGGCGCAGCGCAGGGTGGCGGAGCCGGCGTAATGCAAGTTTTGATCAGCGCAGCCTTGCGCACGGTCAGTTTGGCAGTTTGGTGGATCGCCTGCGCCAAGATGGGTGTGGCGGCGCAGCAGGGGGAGGCGTCACAGATTCAGCTTGGCGCAGCGGAAGTTTCGTGGCAAAAAAGCCGCGCCGAGACTGCGCTGCAAGCCCGCTAGCTCCAACCTGGTCTACTCTTGGCGTGAGGCGAATTACAGCTGGCGGAGTGGCAGTTTGGCAGACCAGCGCGCAGTGCGCACACGTCACCAAGACCTCACAGGCAGGTTTCCACAGTTCAAGGCACATTTAAATGCAATAAATAATCACAACGAACACTATTGAATGCAACTAATTGAATAAACGCGTGAATTTATATCTATATAGATTGCCCCGTCACATCTGACGTCAGATCAAAGGCGGATGGCACGCGTAACGGAAACTCAGCCTGACTGAATTAACACAGCTGAAACTTGGACCTCTCGGACCAAAACATCTCCCTCTCTCTCTCCTGTTTTTCATATCTATCCACTGCTAATAAAATGCGTCTATGCCTGAAAAAAAAATACAGCAGCTCGTTCCTGGTCTCGCGCCTCGGCAGCCTGTTGTGTCCGTGGAAACGCGCAACTTCGCCGTGAGCTGGAACCGGAGTTGGGGCTGCAGCTGCTCTGAGCGGCACGCGAGGTCCCGGTGTCCCGCCGTTCTGGTGTTGGATGGGGAATCCGGTGCAGCTGTGGAGTGCAGATGATGAAGATGGTGATGATGATGATGATGAATGGCCCGACCAGGTTCTCGCCACCATTATGTCTACTGCTGTGCGCCCTGACCCTGTTTTGTGATAGACATGCCTCAAATGTGCCTACAATTTCTATAGTGATATAATATCGGCATTGTTATTATTATGATACGCACGCACAGCGCGTGATGCACGTGGTGGGAGCGGCGGCGCTGCTTCTGTCATCGGGTTGTCAAGTGACGGATCTTGCACTGCACCTCGCCTGGCGCATTAAAGGTGAGGAGAGGAGCTCATTGATTGGTGAAGATCTGAATCGGCTGTGTTAATCCCAGTCCACGCCTCGTCTTTCGTGCACGAAACTTGCAAAGTCCAGGCAGACACACCCCGTCGGCGTGGCACAGGTGTGCTGAGCATTGACCCTGGTCTACGAGTGCACAATTAGGATCTTCTGGAGCTCAGTACTGTTATTCTCCAAAACAAAGAGTTAAAGGATTAAGCCAGGGAATTCAGGGGTTAGTGAGGGCAATCTGGAATAAAAGAAAGGAAGATGAATGATTAACATGAAACATGAATAGGTTTGTGAACAAAGGATATACTGAGGGCGAAGGCTGAAAGGACTGTGGGATACTGATACACTTCAGCAACCATGAGGGGGGCAAAAAGCAAAAGAACACACACACAGACACACACACATACACACTGGACACACACACACATACACACACACTTGTGTTCTGATTATAGATATACACTCAACAAAATATAAACGCAACACTTTTGTTTTTGCTCCCATTTTTCATGAGATGGACTTAAAGATCTAAAATTCATTCCAGATACACAATATTTCCATTTCTCTCAAACATTGTTCACAAATCTGTCTAAATGTGTGATAGTGAGCACTTCAGAGTGGCCTTTTATTGTGGGCAGTATAAGCTACACCTGTGCACTAATCATGATGTCAGATCAGCATCTTGATGTGGCACACCTGTGAGGTGGGATGGATTATCTCAGCAAAGCAGAAGTGCTCACTATCACACATTTAGACAGATTTGTGAACAATGTTTGAGAGAAATGGTAATATTGTGTATCTGGAATGAATTTTAGATCTTTAAGTCATGAAAAATGGGAGCAAAAACAAAAGTGTTGCGTTTATATTTTTGTTGAGTGTAATAAACGTATCATGCCAATAAATGAACTGATACATTTAAAAAAATGATTTGCCAAGGAGGACACAAATGTTTGCTAAGTAACATTAAGGCCTACGATGCTATAATATCTCAATTCACAGCTGTGGCTCAGGAGGTAGAGCGGTTCATCAACTAATTGTAGGGTTGGTGTTGCAATCCTGAGCACTTACTTACCACTTGTCCTTGAACAAGATACTAAACCCAAGTTTGTCTCCGATGGGCGATGCATAATGTAATTCAGTTTATTTGTACATCAAAGCAACAGCCCATGGTCTCTCCGTACATACAAACATGATCTGACTGGAATTCACTTGAACCATGAAAACCTGCCTACAGACACGATTGATGAAAACGGCCTTGATGCGTCCTTGCTTGTACACTGCATATCTGTGTAGTCACTGAGCTCGGTGATCCTCTCCTCCAGCTTGTGGCTCTGCATAATCTTTTCTATGCTCAAGTCAAACAGGTTAATGTAGACAAATGAGCCATTTTTAGACTACATTATTTGAAAATGTAGCCTAAAATGAATAACAAATGCCCATCACAACGTTCCAGAAACCCCTGTGATGGCTTATAATAGCTTACTTTGTCTTACAAATGGTCTGAAACCCTGAAAGGTATTCTATCTAATGACTCTAATCCCCTCTACCCCGATCCCTTCGTCTCTAGACCTGACCTCTGCTCTGTTTACTGCTTTCCAGCTGCTGAGACTTCAGTGACTGTCGCTTCGGGTGTCTGCAGGGAGTTCAAAAGCTACAAATCATCCAGCAGTGAGCCAGTGGCCTCATTCAGCAGTCCGGGAGAGTAGACACATCATAAAAAAAGAAACAACTATAAATTCAACAAAACACTGCCACACTGCCTATAACCACCACAGAGCAAGGAAAACCTGCAAACACAAAGAAATAAGGGGTGACATTGATAAAAAAAAAAAGAAAAGATGTTTAAAACTACGTGTTTTAGAAAATAGGCGATCATTCCTGAATGTATTTAAATACAAAATGTAAAAACCTGCACTCTATCAGTGGTTGGATTGGTCTTTCCAAGATAATATTAACATTTGGAAAAAAGAAAACCTGAACACCCTGAGATTTCACATGAGTTTGACCTGAAAAACAACAAAATAACATTATCTGCTTACAAAGATCGAACATGGATATGGAGTATAAAGAAGAGTTGTGATGATCAACTCTGATGCTGTGTTACTAGATTGTTGATGAGCCTTCATAACTTTTCTTACTTCCGAAGCATGATTGTTAGGCAGGTTGGTCTGCTCTAACAACTGCTGCTCAAAATAAGCTCAACGTTACCAGGACGACAACAAAGGAAACCAGTGATCTCATCCTTCAGCTCCTGCAGGCTTCTCTTGCTAGAAGCAACGCTGATCCCCAAAGTTATTTTAGCTGTGGAGGAACCTTATGCACCACAATTCCCAGTAGTTGGGATTCTGGACCCTGCACACACACAGACAGACACACACACACACACACTTGACAGTACAGTTGACATGATAGGCTTTGTAGAAATCTCTGGTGTGTAGTGGTGTTTAGGCAAGTTGGTGGGGATGTAGAAATGAAAGTGATACAAGCCAGCTTCAACAGCAGCCCGCCGCCTGGAACATTGAACACAAACCTGCACACATACATAACGGATTCAGGCACATCTTCATATTTAGAAAACGTTAACACTTGGTATTGTAAATTGTGAATGGTGAAAGTGTCCTGAGATGACTTCTGTTGTTTGACACTATAAAATTGAATTTAATTGAATTGATCATGTAAGGTGACATTGGGTGTTTGAAAGGTGCCAACAAATAAAATGTATTATTATTATTATTATTATTATTATTTGTGTATGTATTGAGGACATACAAACAGACAGAAGAGCAGAAAGAACAGACATAACACAAGCATCAGAAACAATGACCCACATCTCTCAACTTGAATGGATTCACATTTTCTTAATCTCCTTGAAAATAAGACTGAAATAATACGGTTTGGACAACTTGACCGGGTGTCTATTGGTTTTCTTGGCCCTTCAGCTTCTCGGATCAACCGTTTGGTAGGAACCGTAGAGTGATGCCTTACTCCCTCTCTCCCCCCCCCCCCCCCCCCCCCCCCCCCCCAAAAAAAAAGCTGTTGTTCTTAAGGTATCCTTGCTGAACAGCTATTACTTTACTCAGATGAGGATCTAACACTTGTTCTATTTTTAGCTCTTACTTTATCGGCAATGATATGTTGTGGTTTCTTTGTTTCCTTCTTTGACAAATGTACTTAGGCTATTGTAAGTCACTTTGGACAAAAGCGTCTGCTAAATGACCTAAATGTAAATGTACTCTTCCTTTAAATGTGATACACTAATAAGTTCTGTTGTCAAAACCAACTTTTCCAGTTCAGACTTTCAGCCCGAGTAAAGGCCCATCTCTCTCCAAAAGTTTTTTTATTACCTCTCAGATGTATTACGCCCATGTTCTTACTGGGAAAAGAATACAGGATCACCAGTATGACCTCCCTACACTGGCTTCCATTAAGATTGTATTGCTTGTTTTGAAGGTTTTGATTGGATTAACACCACCTTATCTCGCAGAACTTTTACATCTCTGTACTCCACTGAGGTCGACCAATCAGATGGACCAGGGCGCCCCAGAACCCGACACATAAAGCCTCTATTCTATTCATAAAAAGAACTGCCCAGAAACATTACAATCACTTCTGAAGACTCACCTTTTCTTATGAGGGTTTCATTGATGTTTGCTGACTGATCTTCTGCTGTGCTGTATTTTAGAGATGGGACGATACAAGATTTTTGCGATAATCTTAAATACCATCACGAGTGACTCGAAAAAACATTGAGTTCATTATCATGGTAAATATCATGGTATATATAGCTTGATTTAAAATAAAAAAATTACTCACACAGTGTTGCCATTTAAAAAAATGTATTTATCATTTATTTATGCAAGTAGACCTATGATTTATGATTACGGTTCACTTAAAAAAAGTTGTGTGTCTTATCTATGATGCAATAAAAAAATGTGTGTTTCTTCACAGGGAAAGAAATAATTACGAGTGAACTTCTATTTACAGTATTAAACCTGTTCAGGGGATACAAATGAAATCTAAGAAAAAGAAATTCAAAAGCATTTTAATTTGGTATGCTTACTGGACTAAATCTCAATGAAGTTAATACAACCTTTAATAACAAATGTTGTCTACACAATTTCATAAGTCAGATGGTAAATGCCTGAATGTCCCTGTCCATCACTGCTGTAGGCTCAGACAGTGAGAGGGAAGCAGACAGAAAGAAGTCGCCCCCTGATGGCCAGCAGAGAGAATGCACTTTAAGGCACTGTATGTTGTATGTAGGACAGTAAACATGTCGCTGGCAAACAGCCTCCCACCAGGCATCTTATGCGGCACAAACAATAGGAGTGTGTGTGCAGAGTTATGTATTGTATTGTATGATCTGTTTGTTTCTATGTTGCCTCCAACAAAAACCCAGCAAGATGTTGCGTGTGTGCTTGTAATTGGACTCCAGCATCTCCTCAGTGAACACTCTCTCCAGTTAGTTCATTCTCCAGTTTGTCAGGTCAGTCTAGTTTCAATTCCGTCTCATTTGATTTCTTCCTCAAACACTCCTTCATGGTCAGCTTCTCACCTAGCTGCTTTTCCAGCTGGTCTGTCTTTTCCCACACCTGACTATACACACACACATATATATATATATATAAATATATATTAAATAATATATATATTATTATATAATATATATATATATTATATTATATTCCAATTTGTCCTGTCGTGTGTAAATTGGACTTAAGCCTACTACAATGCCACTGTTGCACTCACATATATATGACTTGAACTAGTGTCTAAGGCCATGTCAACACGTACCAAAACAATCTTGTATTCCCCAGTTTTCCTTGGCGTCATGTCAAGACTTGGCATCCAAATGAATCCACTGTACAACGCTGTAGTGACGCTGTAATATATATTCCGTGCGCGTGCGCGCTTTATACAAATATAGACAGTAGAAGAGCGCAACAAGAACAACACGACGGCTAGAGGTTCAAGGCATGGGGTGATGACATCATCGTATGCATTCAATTGCAATTGCAATTGAAAATTTAATTTAATTAAATGCGTATGCGTTGACTTTTTACAGGCACCAAAAACTCCAGATCCATTTGGACGGTCGGCCCAAACGTGCAAGACTTCTGCGTTTACACACAAATAACGTTGCCCTGTGGGCAAGCCCTAAATGTCCGTGGTACATGCACTGAGCTTCATTCCTCTTGCAGTGTGTTCTGGGTTCTGGGCTGCAGCCATTGCATCCTGTTTCTCTGCTAACTGGCCCTTGGCAACGTTCAGTTGGGCCTGCTTTATCTCCCGGTGGAGTAGTTGAGTTGATGACGCTTGAACTTGATGGAAAAGAAACAAACGGGATTGCACAAATCCCCCCACTGTCCTGCAACTACACCAGTGGCACCAGCATCCACCTCAGGCTGGAAGGCTGGAGAAAGCACTGGAGCACTGCAGATGAGAGACTTTGCAGAGTTGAAGGCACAGTCCCACTCTTCATTCCACACAATAGGAACCACAGGGCAACACAACCTGGTAAGGTAGCGACTACATCAGAGAAGTTCTTGCAGAAGCAGTAAACCCTCCTTCATGGTCAGCTTCTCACTGAGCTGCTTTTCCAGCTGGTCTATCTTTTCCCACACCTGCCTACACACACATATTAAATCATCACAATGTGCCCTGTCGTATATAAATTAGACTTAGGCCTACTACAACGTCAAGAACAGGATGACTTCAGTCATCGTCATAAAGAACTACAGAATAATGCCAATCATTCATAAAAGCAGAATACCTGACCAGACGCCCACCATGAAGAAACATCTCACTATACCAGACTGCACATGAATCTGATGAAGAGGTGCCGGTACAATCCCCATTTCAATGCCTCTTACCACTGTGCTTACACCTGAAGTAACACCTAAGGATAGAACATCAGAGAGGATCAGTGACTGCAAGCAAGCAGTATCTCACAGTACCCATCAAATATGAACGGTCCTGAAGTGCCTGATGACCATTCATTCATTTAATAGAAGCATTTTTACTGTACCAATGTGGAGAAATTCAAGTATAAATGTCCAATATTTATACCTGAGATAGCATCTTTGACCATATTTGACTTCCTGTAAAAACACTTTGCTCAATAATTCCTGGCTATGGGTGGTATATTTGACCTCTACACATAATTGACTACAAGTATGTTTAATATGAAGCATTTTTACTGTACCAATGTGGAGAAATTCAAAAACAAAGTCCCATATTTATACCTGGAGATTGCATCTTTGACCATATTTGACTTACCGTAAAAAGACTTTGCTCAATAATTCCTGGCTATGGGTGGTATATTTGACTTCTACACATAATTGAATACAAGTATGTTTAATATGAAGCATTTTTACTGTAGCAATGTGGAGAAATTCAAGTATAAAAGTCCCATATTTATACCTGGAGATTGCATATTTGCCCATATTTGACTTACTGTGAAAAGACTTTGCTCAATAATTCCTGGCTATGGGTGGTATATCTGACTTCTATACATAATTGACTACAAGCATGTTTAATATGAAGCATTTTTACTGTACCAATGTGGAGATATTCAAGTATAAATGTCCCATATTTATACCTGAGATAGCATCTTTGACCTTATTTGACTTCCTGTAAAAACACTTTGCTCAATAATTCCTGGCTATGGGTGGTATATTTGACCTCTACACATAATTGACTACAAGTATGTTTAATATGAAGCATTTTTACTGTACCAATGTGGAGAAATTCAATAACAAAGTCCCATATTTATACCTGGAGATTGCATCTTTGACCATATTTGACTTACTGTAAAAAGACTTTGCTCAATAATTCCTGGCTATGGGCATCTTTGATGCAATCTCAGGTATAAATATGGGACATTTATACTTAAATTTCTCCACACTGCTACAGTAAAAATGCTTCATATTAAACATACCACCCATAGACAGGAATTATTGAGCAAAGTGTTTTTACAGTAGCTCAAATATGGGCAAAGATGCAATGTCAGGTATAAATATGGGACTTTTATTTTGACATTTCTCCACATTGGTGCAGTAAAACAAATGATAACAAGTGTTCTATTTCATCCTTACTGACCGCCAGAGGCAGTGCTTAACACTGGATATCTTCTGTCTCGTGCATGCGCAGGTCGACTATTAATATCAACAAAGTCACCTGTGACCTCGGATGACCCCCGGCTCAGGTATAAGTTCCGGTGTCATCCACGAGATCGCTTCCTTTTCATCTTCTCGCTTTGCAGGTTACCGCTTGTTTCTGCGGTATCATTAGCTTTAGCTAAAACCCTATATTATTATACTATTCGGCTCGTCGCTTGTAGCCTTGTGATCTCTTGATCGGAGCTGCGTATTCTTCGCCCTCCAGAGGCTGCGACAAGCCGCCCTAATAGGAGGATCGATTGGTTTATGGTGTTGTGTTACGCTAGCGAGAGCTAGGAAATGCTTATACGGCGTCAGTGAAGTGAGTGCCCTCGCTCCCCTCTCCTTGCCCGTATCGTTTTTCGGCTTACTCCATGGCGTTTTTCGCTAATGAAGCAAGCTAGTTAATGTGGAGAAGACGGAGAGTATTGTCTGCTCTCCTCTCACTGGCATTTATTTCATAAGTGACACGTCCTGCGTTCACGGTTAGCGGAGTGCTCTCGCTCTGGCTGCCCTGAAAGGACGCTAGCAGGGGCGCGTGCCCCGCGCTAGCTTCAGATCGATTACTGCCATATCAGTGACTGTGGGTGTCCTCGCTCCCCTCCCTCGGTAGTATAGATCACCGTTTTACTGGTCCTGTGTTCACGGTTAGCGGAGTGCTCGCGCTCTGGCTGCCCTGAAGTGTGCCTCGGTGCTAGCTTATGCGAAGGGATGTGTCCTTGCCCCCCTCTCATCGTAGCGTTGAACACTGTTCGTGTCCTGTCCCCACGGTTAGCGGAGTGCTCTCGCTCAGGCTGCCTTTGGGGGGTGCTAGCAGGAGCCTGTGCGCTGTTCTAGCCTTCATACTGATAAGCTGCTGTATTTGCGAAGGGGGTGTCCTCGCCGCCTCACTATAGCATTAACGGAGGGAACATTCACGGAGAATACATACGGTCGGTAGAGTGTGTCCCACTCTCCTCTCACCATAGCCTTATAACCGTTTTATGTCCTGTTCTCACGGTCAGCAGAGTGCTCTCGCTGCTGGGGCTCCCTCCAGGAAAACGGCCAAGTTTGACAAGCTGTCCTCAAAGGTGGATCTGCTTGCAACAGAGCTGGCCCAGATGAAATCTCTCCTCCTGTCCCTCCGCCCTGTTGCTCGTACGGAAACCGCTGTTTCACCCGAGCAATCATCCATGCCTGAGCTGTTTCCGGAGGAGGACATTGTTTCCGTGGCAGCTTCTGCCACTCTCTTTAATGAGAGGTCCTCCCAGGTCTCTGGGCCTGGCTCTCGTTCCTCCGCTCAGAGCTCTGTGGAGGGGACGGCAGATGGCTCCATGGGATCCATCATTCGTGCAGCCCTGGCACGCCTGCAGCTGGATCTTCAGCAAGCAGAGCCAAAGCCGGCTAGTGCTTTCTTCAGGCGCACTCCGGCCCCTGCCACCGTCACCGACTCTTTCAAATCATGTCATCGCTCATACGCCTCAATCAAAAACATGTGCTCAGTTTGTGAGAAGAAGGCTGCAGACGTCGTCTTTATGGATATTGGGATTGATTAGTTGCACCTGGCTTGACTTAGATGATGCTGTTCATCCTGCCTCTGTGCAACCGATGAAGCCCGGCTACTCTCACCGGGAAAGTCAAACCCATTGTAATCATTTATCCTGGATATTTAAATTCTGCTTTTGTGCAAAAGCCCTCAGCAAGTCACTCACATCAATTCTGAGTGTTTTGATTGGCCTTCACGGCTTTATCCTTTAGTTACATTGCCACCTATAGGTTTGGTATTGTTATGATGGCGCTCAACGGCATATTTATGCGGGTTCATGTCAACGAAAACTTTTTTGAAAACAATCTAGTGTGTACAACATTATTATTGAAAATGGAGGGGGGAAATATCTTCTTCTGTAAATACTCGGCTAAGTGTAAATGTGGCTTCAGACAGTGTTCAGCAATAGAGGAGAACTGCTGACCCTGACGGGGATAATGTCAAAAGGCAGAAACAGCACTTTGATCGAATCCTGACGTTGGACAACACATCTGAAGCATGAGCGACGAGTGGTAGAGTGTCCAGTATTGTGTCCGGGCTCGATTCCCGGGTCGGCCCCGGGTTCCTTCTGTGTAGTGATGGTGAGATGAAGCCTCATGAAACATCAGAGCCAGATGAACCACCAAAGTGGTTCGACCCCAAAGCTTCAAATATGTACGCTAGGGACACCTAGTGGTGAATGAAATTATGAAGAAAGTAAAAGTGTCCACTCAACCTGACATGAGATGTTTGCAATATGTGCCGATCCAACATTAAATCATTTGAGAATTAAAGTCATCTTGGTGATACATGTGTGAGTGTGCCTTTAATAAATAGTTCTGAACTCAAGATAAAAAATAAGTCATTTGGTAAACCAAACCTACATCACTTATGTATCTCAGTCCTTAGCCACTACACCACATGAAACATGAGAATGCAGTAATACTTATAATGATAATCATTTGTAATATAAGTAATGAATCCATGAGGGTGGGTTATTGCAACTCTACCCTAGATTCAAACTTGCAACACTTTGACAACAAGTCCACTTCTTAACCACTACACCACTGCCTCTTTGTAGTACAAACAGTAGTAGTAATAATTATAATGATTTATAATAATAATGATAAAGTGATATATTAGTCAAAGTGGTAGGCCTACACTGCAATTCCACCTTGGGTTTGAACCTACAATGCTTTGATAATGTGCCCATTTTTATAATAATGACATATAAGAATATATAAGAATAATGAAAAAGAATATTGATAAACCCACGAGTTAGTATTCGTCTATGAGGCATTTTTATAGTCGTAATGTCCCGCCAAGTGTAAACCTGTATTGCAAAACAGTAGCCCGCAACGAAGCCTTGCTCATCATACGCTACGTCATTCTGCCGAGGCATCTAGTTAGGCCTATCGTTTACTCATCCTGTCCCTACTTTACATACATACAAACACTTGAATAGTTAATGTATTTTAACCTTTTCTTACATATTCTAGTGTCAAATCTGTAGTGTTTACTTATGTCTTATGCTATTGTATTGTGTATGTTATTATGCACCAATCACCACATTATGTTCCTTTTAATGAGTAATTAAGCCTGTCTGTTTCTGATCAGCAGAATGTGATTACAACGCTGTAAATTGACCCCTGTGAGTGTTTTACTATGATTTAATGTAATGAAAGTGATTTTTCTGCTGTCGCCGGTTACGTTCAGCAGATTAAAACTATTTTCATACAGTTGAGTTCTATTTTACGTACATAACACATGATGAACTTTTAAAACATGTTACATAATGTTTTATATATAAAATCTGAATCATCTGAAGCTATCAGATTATTTATTTGTTTGTTTGCTCAAAGGAATTTTAAAGATACAGAACTAGTGAAAATATTAATGACCAAAATACCTTAAAAGCCTCATCTGTGTGTGAGAAATAAGAGGATGATATTTATTAATCAATTATACACCAACTATTTTGATAATATAATAATAATAATAATAATAATAATAATAATAATACATTTTATTTAGAAAGCGCCTTTCACGCCACTCAAGGACACTGTACAGCAGTTAAAATCATCAAGCACCAAAACACAAAATAAATCATCAATAAATAAATACCAGAACACAAGAGCACAGAATGAACAAAATTAAAAACATCAGTAAAAATGAATAATGAAAAGAACAAATAGATAAAACTGTGCATAATAAAAGGGAGATGTTAGGGTGAGAGGTGGTGGAGTGGATAAGCAATTTTAAACAGGTGGGTTTTGAGTTTTGTTTTGAAAAGAGGGAGAGAGTCAATGTTACGGATGTGAGATGGTAAAGAATTCTAGAGTCGGGGAGCAGAGTGACTGAAAGCTCTGCTCCCCATGGTGCTGAGGAGAGCAGGGGGCACAGTGAGGTCGAGAGAGGAGGAAGATCTGAGGGAGCTTGCTGGAGTGGCAACGTGGAGAAGGTCAAACAGGTATGGAGGGGCGAGGTTGTGGATAGCCTTGAAAGTATACAGAAGGATTTTGAATTGTATTCCAAGTGCAACTGGAAGCCAGTGAAGTTGCTGTAGGATGGGGGTGATATGGTGGGAAGAAGGAGTTTTGGTAATGACACGTGCAGCAGAGTTTTGAAGCAGTTGAAGCTTATGGAGAGACTTGTGAGGGAGACCGAAGAGGAGAGAGTTGCAGTAATCAAGACGGGAGGTGACGAGACTATGGACAAGGATGGAGGCGGTGTTGGGAGTGAGGGAGGGATGGAGTCGATTGATATTACGTAGGTGGAAGTAGGCAGCCTGAGTGGTGTTATTGATGTGAGCTTTGAATGATAGAGTGCTGTCAAGGATGACACCCAGACTCTTAACCTGAGGGGAGGGGGAAACTGAGGAGCTGTCGATAGAAGGGGGGGGGGGACGGTCAAATTTGGAAAGTGTAGATTTGGTGCCAATTAGGAGGATTTCTGTTTTTTCACTGTTTAATTTGAGGAAGTTGGAAGTGAACCAGGATTTGATTTCGGATAAGCAGGTGGTGAGGGAAGAGGGTGGGAGTGCCGGAGTTTGGTTTACTGGAAAGGTAGAGCTGGGTGTCATCCGCGTAGCAGTGATAATGAATATTGTATTTACGGAAGATGATGCCAAGGGGGAGGAGATAGGTGATGAAGAGAAGGGGCCCCAGGACAGAGCCCTGGGGCACACCTGTAGTGACTGGGGAGGGGTCAGACTTGAAGGATTTGAGCTGGATGAACTGAGTGCGGCCTGAGAGA